>JAUCMP010000029.1:16987500-17302500 GCA_030770545.1 Macropodus opercularis
GAGGAGCAGCGAGGAGCAGCCAGGAGCAGCGAGGAGCTTAATGACACCGCTTCCAGTAGCACTGACCAGACAGAGGCTGGTAGACGACCCTGTAGCCCATGGTGGGCGACGGCGGAACGTCCCAGCTGATCCTGAAGCGGTTGTACCATTCCTCAGACACCCGCAGGTTCTTAGGCGCTGAAAGAGGAACTGAGGAGGAAGGAACGAGTTACTTAGATGAAAGTGATATGCAAATCAGCACTTTTACATGAAAATATCATATACTGTGCGGCAGTGGCTCAGAGGCAGAGCTGTCGCCCACCAATCGTAGGATCGGTGGTTCGACTCCTGGCTTCCCCCAGTCATGTGCCGGAGTGTCCCTGGGCAAGACACTGACCCCCAAACCGCCCCCGGTGTGTGAATGTGTGTGTGAATGGGTGAATGTGACGCAGTGTCAAAGCGCTTTGAGGACCGATAGGTAGAAAAGCGCTTTACAAATGCAGACCATTCACCATTTACTGTGTGTATTTAATTATACCGCGTCTGCAGAGACAGTAGTGAAGCACAGAAGCCAGTTTCACGACAACGCAATAAATGTGATAAAATCTGAAAAACCCTGCGTCAGCACGTCAGAATGATTCATCAGCAGAGATGATGTCTGATAAGAGTCAGGGCCACTGGGTAATAACGGCTCCCGGTGACTCTCGTTGTTAAATGAATTCAATTACAACCTCCCATCATCACCACTTAGAGCTGAAGCCACCAGATCCCTGCGGGTCCGGGCTCCGCTCTGACTCCCAGCTCTTTGTGCCACTCGAAGGAATGAGGAAGTGGAGACTGAATGAAGCCTGGGCACGAAGCTCAGGCTCCCTCCTCCTCGTGTTTGTGTGTGTAACGTTGTGGCCTCAGTGATTCTCACTGATTCTTTCTTGCACCTCTGTTGTCTTTGCATCATATTTGAGCATTAACCACATCAGGACCACGTCCTGTTCTGCTGCCAAACGACCAAAGCGATCAGTGTGACCCTGTTAGGTCCAGCCACCACATCGCGCTTTGTATTCTCCTCCTCAGCTCTCAGACATCATTTCATCCTTCACCCCCTTCTGCCTCATCCTCTATCTTCAATTTGAGGCTAAGCAGCCCATCATCCTCTCTACATTCCCCATCATGCCTCCCTCAGCGCTCGCCTCATCCCTCACAGGTTCAAATCCCCAGATTACGGCGACTCGCTCTGTCACATCATCTATCTTCTCTCTAAAAGACCCAACCTTCCCCTCCCCTCCCCGTTCCCTCGTCACTCCTCTCCTGGCGATCGTCTCATCCTTCACTCGCTAACAGGAACCATTCGTCATCAGAGGGTGTCGGAGGCCCCGTCGTTTAAAACAGCGCAGAACGTCGTTAGCGCCTGCTAATGTGTGTAACGCGCTGCACAGGGAGATGTGATGGGATGGCGTCGAAAGATGAATCGCTCCCATTTAGCCTTTTCCTCCTCCCTGTGAAGTGGAGGCTGCTGACGAGAGAAGAAAACACGACCTCGTCCGTCTGACAGTTAGCGACGAAGCCGAGCTCATGAGCCCAAGTGAAACGACTTCAAACTGAGTTTCACCTGTTTGCATCTAAGCCAACGCTGCTTCACATCAAACCATGAGGTTGGACTTTTGACTGGAAGAGGACGAACTGTTTCCCACTTTCACTGGTGGCTCTACTCTCGGCTCCTGCTTCCACTAATCAAGCAGAAAAGCTTCACATTTATCTTTTTGGTTGGAAGCACAGCGTCGCCGAAAGCTTTAGAGCCGCTATCACTAATGTCCTGCAAGCGGCTGAAAGGCCGACGTGTCCCTCGTGGTTCTGGGTCCCCACCAGCCTTCTGCCGTTCTCACAAACATCAGCCACCGCAACAAACTCGTGATGAAGCCACGGCGTTATTTTGCACAGAGCAAAAGTCAAAGAGGAGGAAACGATTGAAAAAAACTAAACAGTCGTTGGGCCTTTGAAGCATCTCGGCACCGCTGTCTCTCCAGGGCGTCTCCACCGCATCACACATTTTTGATTTTTCAGAACCTGAAAAGTAATAAAAGCAGGTACTGTAGGGAAAGAGGCTTGAAAAAGTGGAAATGTCACGAGTCCAGTGAAATATGTGTCCAATAAACGGACGAGTAATGAACAACAAAACCCCCAACTGCAGCTTTCTTGGCCTTTCCCTTCATCCGTCATTTGTTGCCTCCGCTTCCAAGCACAAATCTGATAACGTGTTTTCACGTCTCTGATAAACTCTGCTGGAGATCGAGCCACGAGATGTCGGATCAGAGGCTCTGATCCACAGCAGCTCCCGAATCACCGCCTCGTGTCAACGCGTCACTTTGAGACACCTCTCAACTCTGAAAAGCGTTATACAAACCAAACCAAAGGTCCAGAGGAGCAAGATCAAGCACCAACGTGATTCCGGGGGAAAAACACTCAGAGGCGACTTACGTGTTCGGCCCATTCGCGTCGCCGTCGGCCCGGCTCCCTCGGGGTAGACGGGCGTGATGGACACTTTGTACTCTGTGTCCGACAGCAGGGGCTGCAGAACCAGGCTGCTCTGGCCAGTCGGCACCGTCCTCTGGAAGCAGAAGCGAGTTTAAGCGGGTTGAAATCGCAACGCTCTGGTCTTGTTTGCTTTTTAATTGGCTCTGATTGCTCAGGCACAGACGCTGAGGATCCGTCCTAGCTCGTTGTCTTTGTGTTTCTAATGGAGCTTCCTCTCTAATACACCTGGAAAGCACCTGGGACACGAACGCGCTTCGTTTCACTACTTCCCTCAAACAGGGGAAGCTGCCGCGGCCGCAGAGGTTAATTGTGCCGAGGTTTCCTCCTCACCCGTCGCTGAACTTGGCCTCTTGTTACGGCTGAGAGCTGCAATTTTCATACCAGAGACGAACTAATCTGCTGCTTCGCCCTGCGGCGTCTCTGCTGCTGTTCTCTCCACACGCGTCACGGCCGCTTGTCTAAATATCTCATTACTCAGTTACTTACTTATTAACTCGTACTATTATGTCTTGTTTTGTCTCCATGAAGGAGCGTCGGACGTCTGACTCGTGATTTCGCTGACCACCAGCTCATGGCAGACGTCTGTCCGTCCGCCCGGCTCCAAACAGCCCACGTTCGCAGACGTGTCCGTCAGACAAACACTGACTTGACAAATCAATTTGAGCCTGAGCTGATGAAAACGGCAGCGAGTCTCTAAAGTGCCGCCCGGACCTCCTCCAGCGACTCTCGCTTTTGACTCCAGCACTTTGTAAATGCAAACACGGTTTCATAATTTATAGGATTCAGAAATCCAATCTAGCCTGGACAGAGGCTCTGAGCAGGGACGGAATATTAAGTCTGATCCACTCGAGACTTCGCGAGGCTCCAGGGCAAACTGCCCGGGAACCAGTCCCATCAGGTGAGGAGAGTCCGGTTGAGTTGGATTCATAAGGTCAAACCACCAAAACAACTCTATGACCTTTAGAGGAGTCAAGTGCAAATCCAAGATATTAAACTTGAGCATGTGAATATCGCGTTCAAATGGACATAGAACCTGCTTAAAGACAGAAGTTGACTGACTGAGAGGCACGTGACTCCTCAGACCAACTGTCACGCGTGATGATGGACAACACGCATCTGCTGCTGCCTTTTCATCTGATGAACTTCTCTACAAAATCCGTCTCCCTACGACTAAACCTCCACCAATTAGCCGACGCTGGCGACTAGCGCTGACGACAGGTGCGTCCTCAGGAGACGCAGCCACGCCGGTGATGGAAATTAAACACAAACACTGGATGTTTTGGGGCAAAATCGAAACGAGTGTCAAAGAAATGACGGCGAACAGATGGTCGACATAAATCCAGTGTGAACGAACACAAACACTCATTGCACAACTTTAAGTCAAAGCCAATTTCTTTTCCAGCAAAAGCTCCTCGAAATCTTCATCTGTCACTGAAATGAGCGAAATCGCAGCTGATGTCAGTGGAAACGAGACGACGCGTCCCACTGCTACTGAGGCTTGGTACGGGCCAAACATCTGTGGCAGCTCGATGCTGATCTGCTTCCATGTGTTAAACACCTTTTTATGATGCCGCGTTGCATTTAGCAGCCACTTGAATCAATTTGAACTTGCTGGCAGCTCCAGAGCCAGTTGTTCTTTACAATGCAGAGCATGTTGTGGCAGCAGATTCCAGGAGGAGATTAACGTAAAGGAGTTATTGTCCAGCTTTTCTTAATGGCCGCGGTCCGTCCCCTGGCGGCCATGAAGCAGCGGGAGAGGACGCCTGCCAGGCTTTGGCAGCAGATACACATCTAAACGGGAGCTGAGTGCCGCGCTCGCTGATTCATAACCTGGCCGGGTTGCCAAACGGAGCCCACAGCTGCTCGCACTTTGATAAGAGATCTCATTTAACAAGCCACCGGTGCGAGCAGCTGGCGGCTCTTTATTGTCAGAGTCGGTCGAGGCGACGTCGAGTGTGTAGTGTTGGCGGCGGGGTAATAAACCAGCACACAAGCTACTGAAAAGACGACAAAACACGCTGGAAGCCGTCGGATCCCACAAGCAAGTAACGGGAAAACATGGCAAACAACAGAGACCCACACGACAACGCTCCAGGCCAGAACACTCCAATGTCTCCGAGCGACGCCTGCTCGGTCGGACTGAACTATTGCTTCTGAAGTTTGATCTCGAGTCGAAACAGTAAACTACAGAACAAACGCCGTGAACATCGGTTGGTGAACTACAGCAGATGTTTCGCGGCGATCAGGCTGTTTGGCTGCGTTTGTGTTTGGGAACGTTTCCGGCCGCGGTGGCTCATTAGTGTGAGGACCTGCCATTCTCTCCTCTTTTCTCTGGTGGAACAAACACTCGGAGAACCTGCCACTATTTTCATCATCGTTATCCTCCTCTAGACTCCACTCTGGAGACCTGCCATCAGCTTCAACCACACGTCTTTGTTTCCACTCCACAACATCAGCACAACTGGTGCTACGTCCTAATTTTGTCCCCTGTGGGCGTGAAGCCACTCAAAAGCTGGGAATACTCATATCCGTTCTGGTTTCTTTGGATCCAGGTCAACACAAAGACAAAATGGCTTCTTTTCACCGTTGTCGGGTGTTTTGGGCATTTTAGACCAGGTAGGGGCCAACGTGCCCATAGAAATCAAACCATTCACAACAAACGATGGAGGAAAATCTCCTCGTCAGGGCCGCGCCCGTCTCACCGTCTCCTCTGCCCGGTCTCCCTTGGCGCTGATGTAGTTCAGTCGGTAATGCCGGACGTTTCTGGAGTCGCCGGGCTGCCAGGCCACCCGCATGCTGAAGGTGGTTTCCTCATCGATCCTCATGTTCCTCACGCCGAAGCGAGGAGCTGGATGATGAGAGAGGAAGCGTCAGTAAACGAAGGACAACACATGTTACTACAACACTGTTCTGAGACTAGAGATGTTGAAGCTGCTGAGCGATGGCACCAATGTGGACATTTGCTCTATCAAAGGATGGTTGTTAGCAGAACTAGAGCCGACCCAGATCCGATCCGCTGCACCGGACTAAGAGTACGTGGATGTAAACAGAGGCTGCACAGCTGCCGACTGAGACATGTTCAGTGTTTTCCTGGGGGACACAACGGCATCAGGGAAGGAAGAGGAAGCGCACCACGCAATATAGAGACGAACAAGACGAACAAGACATTTACCTGCAGTGGTGGTGGTTGTGGTCGCAACGGTGGTTGTTTTCTCAACTAAAGGCCAAGAAATAGTAGAACGTTTTATAATCTGCTCCACAAAACAATAAATAATAAATGATGTTCCCAGAAAACCAGAAGCCGACGTCTTGACCTGTGGTCTCTACGAGCACCACCTCGTCGCTCTCCACCTCGTTCCCATAGATGGCGGCCAGCAGGACTTCATACTCTGACAGCGGGCTGAGGCCTTTTATCAGGTAGGTGTTAACGTTTCCATTCACCAGAGCCTGGAACAGACGGATCGTCGTTAGCTGCAGAAAGGTCGTCAGCTCAAACAAAGCTGAGATTCACGCCCAGCAATAAATAAGTGAGAATTACTGGCATTACTGAACACATGACATGGGGGGAGATGAAATCTATGCTGCATGATGATGTCAAGGAAGCTGTGCAGACGCTGGCTGATGCAGCAGGACAACGACCCTCAACCCTGAGTAAATCTACCACAAATTGCTTTATGAAAAGTTGATCCAGCCTCCGGAGCCAGTCGAAGCGCAGACCCTAATCCAGGACAAATGCGGCGGAATGACTCCCACACATCGCACAAATCCTGAGAACACGGCTGAGCTAGAGATGGGCCAGAACTCGCCCGGGTCCGATCCAGCTACTAGACACGCGTGTACTGCAGAGCGTGACAACAATGAGCCACCTCCGTGCTGTCGCCTCCATCCGTGGGCGTCCAGGTGAGTCGGTACAGCACCACGTCAGACGCCGGGTGTTTCCAGGACACCCTGAAGCTGTCGGTGGAGATGTCGCTGCTCTCCAGGTCCAGCGGGTCGGGGACCGTCTCTGTGAGCACAAACACCAGCAGAACCGTTACCGTAACAACTGGCAGCAGAGGTTTAACCTGCATCGCCTCTCCCCAGCAAAACCCTACTTGTGGTGAAGCTGTCAGTCATCGGCTCAGCTTGTCCCTCGTCGTAGATGGCGAAGACACCAACCGTGTACTCGGTCAGCGAGGTCAGGTTCCTTAGCAACCAGGTGGTCACGCGGCCGACGTCCACCTGTGGACCAAGCACGAAGCAGCCGTCAGCTGATGTTTATCCCACTACAGGGCTTTTAGTCTGTCTGAACCTGAACGTCCTCTCACCTCGTTGGTCTGGACCCCGTTGGTCTTCACGTACATGACTCGGTAGCTGATGGCCTTTCTAGAGGCGGAGTCCCAGCTGAGGCGAGCCGAGCTGTGGTCGATGTCTGAGAAACGCAGGTTCTGAGCTGGAGCCAGCGGCACTGAGGAGGCAGAGAGGATCGTTTACTACACTTTACTTTACAACGCTCCAGATAAGAATCTTACAGGCAGGTGTGATGTCACGGCCGTGTCTTTGACCTCTCTCTGTCTTCTTTCAGACTTTTTGCTCAACTTTGACATCTTGTCCCAGTTTCTTAAACCTGTAAATATTATTGTTGCATCTTTAAGAAAAAGCGTTTCATCATCTGCAAACTGGTCAATTTCGTGAAGCAACATGTCAAACACAAACTTTTTCTGCCAGCGGCTGCAAAATGACATGAATCAACCAAAGCAAAACACAACGAGTGTGATGGCAAAGAATCCATTTAATTTCTGCTGCAGCTCTTGAATCTGTAAAACCTCTGTAAAACTGGTTGTAGTCACCAGAGCAAAAATGAGGGCGAATCTTTATCTTTAAGGTCCTTTTGTGACGTCCTCGTTCATCTCTGAAGCTCATTTAACCCAGAAAGAACAACTGGGTAATATGAGAACGAGGGGCTTGTGAAGGCTGAGAGCCTGAATGAAGGGAATCAAAGCCGCTCAGTGAAAAGCACATTAGTCTATTTCGCTCATGCCCTGACGCATCAAGGAACTGGGAACACGAGGGATGATTCATAGAACAGAGAACAAAACAAATATGGGCTGAAAAGAAATAACAAATCTACCGACGCTTACAAAACAGTTGTATGTGAAAAAGAAATGAAAACACAAACGCTGCAGAAATTTAAATGACAAAACTAGGATGATTCCATCATAAACAAACAAGCTTTGAGAAGGTTTGAAACCAGAAAGACCTCAACCTCCTCCAAAACCAAAACAGCACCTCTCCCCGTCAGAGCCTCAGGCGTCCTCATCTCAACTGCATCATAAAGACGTAAACAGGCCCTGACTTAAAGCCACAGGCCACAGACCCTAAAGCAGGCTTCATAAAATCTTAATTAGTGAGCGTGGTGGGGGCGGAGGGGGAGGGAGGGGAGGCAGGGGAGGCAGGGGAGGCGCTCTCAGGGTTTCTCAACTCTTTAAAAATGAAAGCTGCAGAAATAGCTCAGAGGACGCTGGAGGCCGCCCCCTGCTGTGACTTTGGCATCGCCGGTTGCCAGTTCTGTCAGGGCCACGACGCCAACGTGCTACAGAACGATGAGACGCTCGATTTCACTGCAAGCTGAAGCAGACACGGAGAGAAGTCACCTGTTCACTCTACACGTCTGACGGATCAAATACGTGGAGGACGCTCAAACGGTTGCAAAATCCATCAGCAGTTAGTAAAGCTGATTTATAGTTAGCAGCCTCTTGGAGAGATCCACAAATCGCTACAGTAACCAAGCATCATCATAAAGAGCTCAGTCAGCCGTCGCTGACGCAGCATCTCACATGGTGGGACTGGTCCTAGAAGTAATTCCTAGCATGTTGACGTTGTGTCTTCAGGTTAAAGCGTCTGACACACACAGAGGCGAGGCTGGGACTCACGTGTGGTCTGCTGGCTGGTCATGGGGTCGCTGGCCTCCTCTCCGTACATGGCGTAGACGGTCACCGTGTACTCGGTGGCCGGGGTCAGTCCCTCCAACTCCACCTCGTTCACCGAGTCGGACACCTTCACCTGCAGACACACACAGCACAGGTACGCGCCTTCAGCATCCTCATCCCTGCTGCCACCGCCTCATCTATCCATGTCCGGACAAGCCTGGTTACATGAGGCTCTGACGATGAGACCATCAGGCTCCACTACGCGCTGATCCACTAGCCTTCGTAACCAAATCACCTTGGACAGATGTAATGTAAAACCGGACTCATCCATTTGCTCCTCCTGCTCGTCCTATAAATAAAAGCTTTTAATTTAGGACTGGAGAGAAATAAGCTGTACCGCCAGAATAAGAGCCACGCATCATAAATGATGCAATATTTCAGACATGAGTCAGAACAGCCTGCCAACACGCAGCCATTTGGGCTGCACGCCCTCATTTCACACAAATGAACCGGCACCACGCAGCACCAGCCACGAAGCTTCCAGCCTGACAGGTTTCATATCTGATTAGATTAGGATTAAAAATAGCTTTAAATGAATAAATCACGAGTGCAGTCAAAGAGTCGTAGGTCTGGTTAGTTTCTCGCTTCCAGCCGGTTCCAGCACCTTGAGCCTGGTTCCTCGTCCCGCTGAAGGACGCGTGGTTTCATCGTAGCATCTCAGCTGCTGCTGAATCTCTGCGTCTATCTTCCAAACTGACGCGGCTCAGAGAAGAGCAGGCTTTCATCGTGTGAGTCGCTGAAACCACCCTGGTGGTTCATTCAAAACACAACTTCCTCCAGGTAACTGGATCTTGTCTGGCGTCTTTTCCTCCATCCTTTCATGTTTACAGAGCAAATGACATGAAAGCCCACCTTTACTTTGAAGCCACTCAATTATAAAGACATCTGCAGGCAGTTTAATTACGCCGGGTGCTCGTCAGCGCTTTGTGCCTTCCTCTCACTTCTCACAGTCTAATCTTATACAGATGATTAGTGGACATTGGGCCGAAGACAAAAACACCTCAGAGCTGAATCGTGGATGAGAAGCGTCCAGCTGCGAGGTCTGACTAGACGCTTCTCTCTGATGAAGCATTTCATACGAAGCCTTCATCTGGGCCAGATCACGGGCTTTGGCGCGGCGCAGCCCTTCCTTCCCTGCTCACCTCCTTCTCATCCGCCGGGTCTCCCTCTGTCAGTGGGGCGTAAAGGATCATGTACCCAGAAGCCCCGGCGGCCGTCTTCCAGCGGACCCGCATGGTGCTGTGAGTGATGTCAAACAGCTCCAGGTCGTTCACCATGGGCAGAGCCACTGTGGGACACAAAGCAGCCGATCCTCCGTTAAACGGTTCGATTTCACTACAACGAGCTGCGGCTACGAGTAATTCACCGTCACGTAGAAGACAAATTAAACTGTCATCACACAACAAGAAGCCGCGGCGTCCTGGCTAAATGTCAGCTAAAGGTCTAGATAATAATAAAGTTTTATTGAACCTAGAGCAGCAGGAAGAACAGCAAACAGATCTTCTCCTGGTTGGTTTAATCACTCACCTGCTTACATCTGATTTTTTAATTTAAATCCAGATCAATGTGCTTTCTGTGTTTACTATAAAGCTGACTTCAAATAGTTTGTTCTTCCCTCCACGTGTCTTCAATAAGACAAACTGCGCTCGAACCCACAAATTGAAATAGTTAGCGTCACTATTCTCTTGCTGCCGTATTTAGAGCTTTAGAGGCTCCACCGGCCGGGGGGAGGTGCCCGCCGTCCATCAGCGAGCCTGCTCTTCCAGGGCGTTCTGAAATGTGACGCTTTGAGACATACAACCAACCGCAGGCGTCGTGACATCTACAAGGATGACAATGGGTGATGAAACCCGCAGGAAGCCGACGTACGTGTGGTAGCGCTTCCTCTCAGGGCCTCGCTGGCCGAGCTGCGGTAGATGGCGAACACGGCCACCTGGTACTCCGTCAGAGAGTTGAGGTAGTTGAGCTCCACGCTGTTCTCCGTGCCCTGGAGCACCTGAAAGACACGACACACGCTCAGCCCGAATCTGACCAAATCAGCTCCCGTCCCCGTCCCAGAAACGACCTGGAGCAGAAACATCCCGACAGCTACGTCTCACTGCAAAGTGAAAAATGCTCCACGTTGCTTCAGGCCTTCAGGCTTCAGAGCTTCTCACCAAGGACATTTAAACTGAGTGCAACCAGATCCGATTAGCTTTGATGAAACGTTCCAACGGCAACTTGTAATAAGCATCAAAGCGAAAATGGATAAAAATAAGAGGAGCTGTAAGAACATAAATGTAAACTTGGAAAATTCCAGCCGCGTGCGTCTGCGTGTTTAAATGAGTGGGAAGAGCATTAATGTATAGACACTATCCCATAATAACCATAATAACCTGGGGCCTCGCTCTCTGTAGCCACAGATCAGAACCCGCCGAACAGATTAAAACAAAAGCAGGAGACACCGATGAAGCGGCTTCGCTGAGTCTGACATAAATTCAACAAACGAGGAACCTTTTCGTCCGGCTGCCCTCCGCTGGCCGGGTAGTAGACCACGCGGTACTTCTCCACCTGGCCCGGCGCATGCGTCCACCGAACCCGGAAACTGCGAGCCGTGATGTCGGAGGTCACCAGGTCGCGGGGAGGAGCCACAGAGGCGGGTGGGACGGCGGGTTCTCCTGCTCAAGAGAAGACACGCTGCGTCAGACGCTGCCGTGCGGCCGCGGCGTCGGCGCGACGTCCGGCTTCTGACCTTTGATCTGCTTGTCGAGCTGCTCCACTCGGTCGCACACCGTCTTGGTGAGGCCTTCCACGATCTCGCTCATCACGCTGAAGTCCGCCACGTTGTACACGTGGGTCTCAGCCGGCGGGGAGGCGATGGCCTTCAGCTCGTTCTCGTCGGCGTTTTTCACACCTGCACATGTGACAGACATCAGACTGACGCGATGCTTAAATAGGAATCAATCACCAGTAGCTGCATCACTGGCTCCATCGTACCGATGGCAAACAGTTCTATCCCGGCTTCCCTCAGTCTTTGCGCCGGAGGGATCACGTCATCTTGGGACTTCCCGTCAGTGATGAGGATCCCGATCTTAGGAACGCCTGATCGGGATCCAGACTCTGGCTTGAAGCTGTTCTCCATGATGAAGGTCAGAGCCAGACCTGAACGCAAAAGCTCAGTTTAAGAAAGAAGAAATGTTGTCTGAACGGGACTAAAAGAGCCAAAGAGCTGCTGGGTCCACTGTGCTGGAACCGGACGTCATGTTCATACTGAAGCCGAAGCTCAAACACCTCAACAGCGAGCTGAAATGAAGTGAATGAGCCTGGAGGTGGAGGACTGGCTCTGGTCCAAACCCAGCGCTTGACCCGGTACCTGTGACGAGCCGCGGCGGCCGGGTTCGCTGCGCAGCGTACCTGTCAGCGTGTTGCCTCCTTTGTACGGCAGGTTCTTCACAGCATCTATCACGGCCTCTTTGGTGGTGTGAGCGTTGAGATGCCACTCGATCCTGGGGTCTCCGCTGTACTGGGCCAAGCCTGCTCACACACACACACACACACACACACACACACACACACACACCGGCGTCAGCACCACGCCAGACAGCTCCACGCCGCCGGTCTATGGGCTGCTCACCAATTCTGGTCTTATCAAACTCCACGCTGAAGGCCCTGACCAGGTTCTCCAGGAACGTCCTGACCAGCCGGAAGTTGATGCGGCCAATACTCCAGGAGCCGTCCACCAGAATCACGATGTCGGCTATGGCCGGAGTCTTACACATGAAGCCGTCTTCAGCTGGAGACGGACGAGGACAAGCACAGAGAACAGCAGCACACGTTCACCAGGCGAAGCAGAGGCAGAAGCAGGACGGACTGATGTGCAGCTTCAACTCAGCTGTTACCAAGTGAGTCATTAAATCTAATTCAGATCAACACAGTCTAATTAAACCCCAGAGGAAGCAGGCGCTTAGCTTTAGCGGATGCGAAACAACGAGCTGCTCTGCTGTTTGCCTCCAACACTTTACTGGGCGAGAAAACAGGCTCTAATGAGGCAACGGCAGTTTCATTTACAGAGGCCGGCCCAGCGCACAGCGAGCCCATTAAACCACGGCCCCATCAGCGCAGAGCAACGCGGGCATCACCACGAGAAGAGGCCGAGCAGGGAGAGAGGACGAAACGTAACATTCACGAGCTTCGCATCAAATGCGAGACCGTTTGGGTCGATCCGCACGGAGACGACTTGATTTCCTGTCCAGAAGGTTTGAAGGAAAATCATCCCAACTGGGACTTTGGCGTCTTTGTGAAGGGTGTCACGTCTTTAGAAATCTGCTCAGAACTGAATCTGGAGGCTCTGACCAGAACGGGCTGATCGGACTCTTGACAGAACCACGGTTCTGACAGTGGCTGCTGTGGAAACGACGCGACGCTACTGACACAACAACCACGTCCAGTCTTCAGCTGCTTCCTGCTCCTCTGCAGCCGCTGGCTCGCTCACTGTTTATCTTCCAGATGCTTCTGTCAGGTCGCAGCATGTTCAACGTGTCGGAGGAGGAGGGCGTGGAGCGAATCCGTGTGGAGGCTGGCGAGGGCGGTTCATTCATCACTGACAGGAACTGAGAAGTGTATCGCTGCTTACAAGTCTCTACAGTGTCGGAATTTAACAGTGCCGTTACCGAGCGTGTTGGCCCTGATTACAGGTTGTGATATCAGAGCACAGACAAGCGAACAGCAAAAGTAAAGTAAAGCTTCTGATGATCCTGTTGCTCTGTTGGACTTGAACTCACCAAGTGCTTTACTGAGGTTCGTAATTTTCACCAAGTTTATGCCACAACCCAGTCACATCCCAGCAGAACCGTCCTCAAGGGATTTAAGATGGAAACGAAAGCTGTTTCTGTGTCAGTGCAGTGAAACCGAAGAACGAAACGCTGAGGACGAGCCTCCACTTAATAGCACGTCAGGGAAACATACGAACACCTGGACAGATGTTCAAAATAGAGAAAAGCACAGAGACAGCAGCAGCTGTCACGTAATCACAGTGCACTTCTATCGAACCTTACGATTCGATCTTAAAGGAACAACCGTCATCGTTTATCACTGCCTACAACAAGCCGTAAAGCTGGAGGAGAGATGGGGGGAGACAGGGAGAGACCGGCCGGATGACAGCCTTTAACTAGACATCTATTAGCATCAAGCTAAATGCTTCCCCACAGGTCAAAAAGTCCAGACGGCACAAATCCGAAGCGACTCCCGAGACAGCGAGGGTCACGACCATCAAACGGAGGAAGTGACCTTTGTGCCTCAGTGTAAACAATGTTATAATGAGCCTTTTCTGCTCGCTGACATCCTCATGCATATTCATTCGCACAAGCAGGAGCCACAGGTGGATAAAGGCTGTGCACAGCCAGGTACAACCCCATAGACGGAGGCTGCGGGTCGGTTCCGCACGGAGATGATTTACACGCCAGGTCGGGAGGTCGCTCGCCGACAACCTGGGACACTGCTTCACCTGCAGCTGTCGCCCACTCAGCGTAGCGCGTGAGCCGAGGTCCAGGGCTCGGTTCCGATTTAAAAAGCCCGGACGAGACAAAACACCCACACACACCGCGAGTCCTGTGACTCGCTGACGGTAAATCCAGGGCTTTACACCACGAGCAGCACCTCCAGCTCATCAGCATCAACATGAAAGCGCAGCGAGCTGCTTAAGATGCTGCCGCGGATTCAGCCGAGCGCAGGATGACATTTCTAATCTCGCGATAGCATGACACCTCTAAAGCGAGGCGTTCGCTCTGACCTCTGTTTGGACGCTCGGCGCTGTCGTTAGCATGATTAACGCTTCTGGTTCTGGTGTCAGCGGCACCAGCACGTTCGCTCTCATTAACTACAGAACCCAGACCCGAACTGCACCAACGAAGCTTCTGGGGGGATAATGACGACGTGAAGCTGACAGAGCAAAGCTTACAAATAGCTAATAAATCAACCGGCTGCTGAAGATTCTTCACCTCCAAGGCAGACGAACGTTTTGCTTCTACAGAATAAAAATGGAAAAAGGAGGCGCTCAGTTCTACGACTTAGTGCACCTCATCGCTGCCAAAATAAAAGTCCATGAATCACAGATCAGTTCAGAGAGTGAGAAACAAAGAAGCAGAAGAAGGAAAAGGCACTGGCCCGGCCAGCAGGAAGGTCCTCTGGAGCCTGGAGCTTTAAAGGCCAAGCTGCCACACTGTTAAACCTTCATGCTGCTTGTAGCTCTGCCAGCCTCAGTCTGGCCAGGAATGAAAAGCTTCGCCTCCGGGTTTCACACTGTTGACAAGTCTGAAAAGCTAAAACTCTAAATGTGAGGAAGGAGCACGAGCAGCGTAGTTTGACCTTAACAAGCTCCACATCAGGCTGCTGGAGAAGCAGGTTAACAACTGAAGAGGCTCGTTCTCAGCCGCTTTCTTCCTCTTTAATCTCTGTCAGGTTTAATGCTCTGCAGCGAATTAAGGGTCTTTATAACAGTGATGTATCAGGACAAACAGAGCTGCTGGAGCCTCTGTCGTTACAGAAATATCACAGGATCAGAAAACCACGCAGCCTCCAGCTGTAATGAGAAAATGATACCGAGCGGCGAGAACACAACCAGATGATCCCAGATCATCTGTTCTGTCCTCGGTGAATGTGACTCACACTCCGCCTCCTTTGAGGACAATAAACACGAAGCCGTGAGGTCTGAGCTTCTCTTGGTGCTCAACCTGATGTTTCCTCCTGTGTGATGTTCATCAGCCACTAACTGCTGCATCTAATGTCACGGCTTCCTTTACTGCAGCTCTAAAAAAAGCACGTTTGTGGTGAATATTACACTCAGCGGCCTAAAAATATGCTGAGCGCTGGGTTGTGTTTCTTTGTGACATTTCAACCACGCGAGCTAATTTCGGTCGCTGCAGGCGACACGAGCGACAACACGCGAAGACGAGACGGGTCCACGGTGACATTGTTGTCACAGGTACGTCATCACCTCTTTGGACTCGATTCCTCACAGCAGGCGAGAGGAAGAGACAGTAGGTGAGAGCTTTGAGACAGAAACCACAGCAAACACACGCAGAGGGTGAGACAGGCAGACAAAGCAGGGGCAGAACGACGCCTCGTCGAGCTGCCGTCGGCCTGAGACTTTCCCCACGATACAAACCGGATGAAAGACCCGTCTGACCTCTGTGACCTCTGCCACCCAACCAGGCCCCGCCTCCTCACACTGCCCCACAAATCCACGTCAACATGTCCCGGGACTGACGTCTCCCACGGACGACTTCACTCGAGCAACAACTATACGGCAGGTGGGAAAGTCAAAAAATGAAGATGAATCATCGCAAAGCTTGCCACAACTTGATATTTCTCCACTGTCATTACATCTGAGGAGAAACGTTCGGTGCAGAGACGCTAACGTTCAAACCGCTAATACCTACAACTGCGATATGCAGATGCCACAGAAGCAGGGTCTGCTGACAGGTGTTTGTGTGAAGGAAGCTTTATTTACAGCAGAGGAAAAAACCACACGGCGCCGCATAATGAGCGCTTAGAGGCGCAGGCAGCTCGTCCTGCAGATTCTTGTGGGGAAGCCAAAGAAACGCAGCGGCCAGCCTTTGTGCTCAATTTCGTCCTTTTTACACACAAACGAGGTTGGAGCTGTGATTTTATGGCCGCTGCCTAAACTGAAACGGACTCAACTATTTAAATAGCTCAGCGCCAAGAGGTCCGTCCACACACAACGCGTTTACCCTCAACGTCAGCTCCTCCAGGACCAGCACCTGCTACGTGTTTCTCCAGAGCAGGGAGCCGGACGCGTCACGAGTCTTAACACACTACAAGCACTGAGACGTTTGCATTTCGACGCTGGTTCATTTCAGTCCCTGCACACTTTGCTGTGACCGACGAGCAGCTTTGCACCGCTGCCTGAAGGAAGAGATAAAAAGTGATATTTGGCTTTTTGAATGCGAGTGTACAAATCACGCGTGCGGTATTTCACCTCGGGGTAACCTCCATTTCTCTGCCTTTGTCAGGAAATTCACTTCATCTAGCGAAGCTGCAGGACGCTGCACGCGTAGCTTCCAGAGTAGAGGTGACGTAACGCAGACGTGCGCGTTGAGCTGGAACACTGACCCGAGCCGCTGAATTAATGTGGATTCCAACGGGAGACGATAGAGGACGAGGATTAGAGCGTTTCATGTACCTGGAACCTGCTGAGACCTGCCTGGCTCACGGTCTGCTGCCAGACAGCCTCAAACGCTGAAACCCTGCTGTCGAGCAGCCGCCGTCCACAAACCAAACTTTAACACACACCGTCCACAAACCTCCACACAGTAAACGCTGCCATGGCAACCAGCCTGAGGCACAGACTTTAAGCATCCTCGTAGAGTGTTTGTGTGTGAGAAATGTCCAGCCAGTGTTCCACGAGACAGAAAAACAGGTTGACAGCTCAGGTACGAAGCAGCGGGAGAGTGCTCCAAAAATAACCGAACCATCGCCCGGGTGACATCGGGGAATGTTTTTGGACGTTCAGCTGAAGTGCTGTTCGCTGAGATTCAACTTTCTGCCTCTAGCAACAGCATCATCACCAGCTCACGGCCGCAATGAGTTCACGCTCGTCTGAAAGCACTAAGCTAACGAGCGCTAACAATAACGCAGCACAGCTTGACCCCAGGCAGGTGCGTGTACCGACCCCTGGGACACCTGCGGACGCCACCTGGGTGCTCTGACGGGAAGCGGGTCCCGAGTCAGATCCATCACACGGCGGAGCACAGACCGCACCAGAATCTGAGAAACACTCCCATCAGCAACAAGAGACCAAAGTGAAAACTAAGCTCCCTTAAACCGAGCCGTCGTTCATCTGCTCTGGGAGGTGGCTGGTTCTCTAAGCAGGCCCGTGTAGTTGAATAGAAATGAACAGATTTTATTACTGTCGCTGCTGTAAATCCACTAACAGCTGCTTTCAGACTCTCCACCTGTCAAACGTCACCAGCTGGCAGCTTCGTGAACGTGTTCCTTGGACCCTGTGAGGATCCAGGTGACTGACAGCAGGCAGCTGTTAAAGGTCTGATCAGCAGCCCAGGAACAGGCCTGTGAGGCTGCAGCTGTGGTATTCAGCAAGTGTGGGCACGGAGCAGACAGTCGAGACGAGAGAGACGACGACAGACGGGGACTAGATGCCACCTTTACTGGTTCCAGGGCCTTTATTTGACCCACAGATGAATCCAGAGGAGGTCGTTCAGCTATGAGGAAACCGTAACTGAGGGTCCAGGAGAGGAGAGAAGGGGCCGGTGGTGGCGTTCATCCCTGCCTGGCTCTCCTCCCGTCTGCCCCTTTAGCCAAGAGGTCACCAAGGGTCAGAGGTCAACAACATTCTGTCAGTGACTCACACATTTGACTCCTGGAGGCTAGGCTCCTAGACACGTCAGGCTCAGCCTCGGCTGGACTCCTTAGTACCACAGGGCAGAACAATCAGCAGCTGAGAAATGAGCGACTGGAGGCTGCAGAGCGACCAAGACAGAAGATGAACCACAGCTCAGAAACCAGGAGGGATTCTGCAGGAGGCGACGCATCCATGTTACTACTCGTACAGCGACAAACGGAGGGTTTTCACACATTTTACTGAGGAGTCGGAGGATTTGAAGGAGCAGCCTGGAGCCTGAGCTGCATAACGAGTCAGAGAAGGAACCTCGACGGACGCGTCGGCGTTTTGGATCGAAGCCGCTTGGAGCCGTTGACTTGTCTTCTGCTATAAATTCTGGCATCCATTTAAAATAAGCGTTGAGCTGTAGAGAAACGGTCGACACAGGAAATGTAGTAAAGACTGAAACACACTGCAACAGATGAGTGGAGAGCGAGGGACACAGATGAGTAAAGTACTGTGGTTCTGGTTTCATCGTCCCGCCTGCTTCAGAGCACAACAACACTCACACAGAGACAACGCTGCAAAGGAACACGGCTCCAGGTTTCTCTCCCGTGCTTACGCTGCAGGTTCACTGACTTATTCCGTTGGTTTGTGACTACGCTAACTAGTTGTAGTTGAGGTGCGGCTTAATTCTGGAGCTTTACCTCCTTATTATTTCCGTCCTTGTGGCGTCTGGATGCGAGCGGCCGCACAATCACCCAATCACAATGTCTCCACGTCCCCAGTTCTCGGCTCGTGTGTTTTATTCTGGGCCTTGACTTTAACCTGGTCTCGTTGTTCTCGCGTCCACTTACCTGCTTCGTTGGACCCTGTTCCTTTTTTTGTGGTTGAAGTATCAGTTCAAAAGGTTTTTTCAGCTCCTTGTGCCACTGCGGGAGATCTCTGCTCTATAAAAGGCTTCTCTTCCTCCTGGACCTTTCTGGTTCCCTCCTCTGACCCTGCTGAGGATCTTACCTTCTGAGATCTCGTTGTTCTCCACAGTGACAACCCGGTCTGGTCCCGTCTGGGACTCAACCCTACCAACACCTGATGGCTGAGCTGAAAGAAGAAAACATGTCACATCAGGAGTCATTCGCCTCAACGCCAGCGGCTGATGCCAAGTAAGCGGCTCAGCTGAACCTGAGGTTCCTGAGACCCAAGGCTGAACGGTCCCTCATGGCCACTCTTCAATCAGTGATGTCACATCACAGCTGATTGGAGCCAGAAGTCGCTCGATGTGTCGGTTCAGCAGCGGGTTCGTCTTGTCTCACGTGTGACGTGTTAGAGACTGACTGACAGACTGGCGACCTCTCACCTTCGTGCTTGGCCTGGAGAGGTTTGCTCTCCCGTCCGCCGCTGACCGCAGTGATCTTGAAGCTGTATTCTTTCGAGGGGTCGTAGTTCTTGATGAGCAGCTTGGCTTCCTGCTTCGACACCAGAACCTCCGTCTGGTGCTCACCTGCTCCGGGACAGAGCAGAGGGTTAGCGACAGGCTAACAACCAGCAGAGCCAGAGCACGGATTCCACTTTATCTAAAGCCTAAAGCCACGCTTGGACCATTTAAAGGGAACGATGAGATCCATACGTCAGCAGATGCGAAACACAAACGGCCTGAGTCCGGCTGATGCTACGGCTGTGGTCTATTAAATTAATTAATCGGGGGCGGCAGTGGCTCAGAGGCAGAGCTGTCGCCCACCAATCGTAGCATCGGTGGTTCGACTCCTGGCTTCCCCCAGTCATGTGCCGAAGTGTCCCTGGGCAAGACACTGACCCCCAAGTCACACACCGGTGTGTGAATGGGTGAATGAGACGCAGTGTCAGAAAGCAACACATAGACAGTCTGACGCGGGTCCTCATCTGCTGGAGCAGAACCACACTACAGCACCAAGGTTTTCACCCCCCAGAGCTGTGCTGCTCTTTAACAGCTGCCAGAGAGCAGCGGTGGGAAGCGCTTCTCCATCACAGCTGACATTTGGACCACATATGGATTTGACTTTCTAGTTCTATTAGTACGGAGAGGGACCTGCAGAACATCCTCCATAATCAAATCTGCTGCTAAACGTCCTTCGGTTACAGAGCAGCCTCTCGAACCACCACACCGGACGCACGCGGCTCCAGACTTCATCTCCCAAACGTGCAAGAAGTATCTGAAAATGACAGACATCACTCAACATTCCAAGAAAAGCCCTGTGGAAAACCCCTCCCCCAGGGGAACGATGACACAGAAGCTATAAACCCAGAAGATGAATAAAAGTAATAAAAGCTAGGAAAAATACATAATAAAAAAAAGCGTATTCATAATAACAACTTGTTTCGACCAAGACCGTTGTAGTAGATGCAAATCAGTTCAGCAGGGATGAAGAAAGAGCTGATGTCTTCAGTAACGTTTGTTATTTTGCCTTCTGCTCACTTCTTGTTTTCAGCTTCTGCTGCTGCTACAAATGTTCCAGGGATCAATAAATCTTCTTAAAGTGTCAGCGATGAAAACCACTCGATCACATCTCCACCATCTGCTCTTTCAGCAGAAACACTATTAAAGAGGAATCAAACTCTCTAATGGCAGCAACGATTACGACCCTGCAAAGACTTCAACGCTAATCACGTCCTGGCAGCGAATCCAACCATGAGACGCGTTCAACCGAACCAGTGGGAAAACAATCACAAACCCTGCTGCTAAATAAAACTAGCCGTCGCTGCCGTCCCTTCACTCTTAAATCCTCTTTTTTTCCTCAGCTCCTTCAAAAGCAAGCGAGCTGTGTGGGCACGTCTCAGAAATGAGGCCATGTCAGCCTGTTTGAATTATCTGTAAAATACACACAGGAGGGAGAAGAATGTGACGAGAAGCCCGAGCCCCGAAAACATGACAGCGTGGTTTCATTTCACCGCAGCTGCAGGTGAAACGCTGACCATCACTGTGCCATCCAACCCCTGCATCCTTCCTCTGCCGCCCTCTGGATCTACAACACGCCTCCATCCACCACGAGGCCCGAGCGGCCTGCGTGTCTGCAGGGTGAATTACGAGCCACCGCGTCTAAAGGAAGCGTCGCCTCAGGGGACCAGGCTCCACCACCAGCAGCAAAGCCCTGCGCAGGCCACACCCCCTGACGGTCCCTGGAGATGGCGACGACCATCTACCCACATCATCACATAAGCGGCCTTTGAGCAAGGCATTAGATGAGCAATCCATCACAAACATACAGCTCGAACCCCAGACAGGACTGTACACGACAATATGTGAATTCCTTCCCACATTTCCCAGTGGATGAGTCCATCAGCAGTCAATCAGCCGACGACAGAGACGAGGCCGTGACTCGTCTTGGCGTCTAGCGAGGAGTCAGGCGGTGGATCTCACCTGGTCGCGTGCTGTACGAGACCTTGTAGCTGTCAAACTCTCCTTTGGGCTCTTTCCACAGCACCTGAAGCTTGTTGGGACTCAGGACTTTGGCACGAAACCTCCGTGGTGATGAAACTGGACAGAGACAGAGCAAAATCAACAGCTTTACACAATAAGAGTCTGAAAGGCACCGAGTGTACACAGGGAGGAGCAGTGGCCATGCAGCATCCACACCTGCCGGAGTCAGTCCACTTAGACGGAGCACGTTAGTGGCTTCCCCGTAGCCGTGGGAGGAGTTCAGTCTCAAACGACAAAGCATCTGCCCTGCGTCAGGCTGAACTCCCTCCAGAGGCAGCGCGTTTAAGCGAAGGGTGGAGAAACAGGACGTGTACCAGGGTAAACTGTATCTCATCCACGCGGGAGGATACACAGAGAGGTTAGTTTGCACAGATGTTACATAAAGAGCCGAGTCCCATCCTCCTCCTCCTCCTCCTCCTCCTCCTCCTCCTCCTCCGCTACTGTGCTGCCTCTCATCCTGATGAGCTGCTGCCTGCGAGGCCGGGCCCTCGCTTTCCCTGCGTCTGTCGTTCTTTGCGTATGGGATCGCTTCCTGTCGCCTCATTTCAGCCTGTCTGCTTTGAATTTGTCAGTAAGGGGCTAAGAGGAGGATGAGAGGAGGGAGTGGATGCGACTCGCCGCATGTAACGGCAACAGAATAAGAACAAAAGACACCAGAAGGGAAAAGCGCTGGAATAGCACGTGAGCACTATTCCTCTGTCTAATGACGAGATCCTGCATCAAACCAGTCGCTCTCTACAGCGGCCTTCCATCAACGGAAAGTCACCGACGCCGCGGTGGTGAAGCTTTGACTGTTTGTGGAATGAGGCCATTGTAAAGCACTGCGGCGCAAACAACCACATTCCCAGCGTCAACAACCACGAGGCCCCATCATTTTCACACCAAGCCCAGATGACGAACGCGCATCTAGAAGCCACACATTCCCCAGTCGACTCTGGTTACTGTGAGGAAAGAAAAGCCACGAGGTGGAAGATATAAAAACCACAAACGTGTGTTTGTGTCCTCATTACGACGTGAGCCATCTGCCGCCGCCGCCTTCTTTAGATACCTGCACAGTGATTGACGCTCGGCGGAGCTCTGAAGCTCTGAAGCTCAGTAATCAGGCTTAAAGGGACGGACAGGCTGGAAACTGCGCCTTTCTGGAGGCGATCCGTCGACCGCGCCGCACGATGCTAATCGCACATCTGTCGGTTTAGCTAATTCCCTGCATCTTTGTCCACAACAGTGGATTTGGTCGGTCACCAGACAGGAAACTACTGTGCAGGTATGTAAAGAAGCTCCAGTTCAGCCCTGGTCCCAGCGGACGTTCGACAGCAGGCACGTGGATCTACACACAAACAGAAGGACACAGTACCAATGGTCTCACCAACCTGGGAACGAGGAAACACGGAGCTGCTTAAGTCCCACATTTCACTCTCGTCTGTTTGGAGTGTTGCTGCAACGCGTGAACACCTGAACAAGTGCACGTGTGTGCATGAATTATTTATGCGTGTCTGCAACTGAGAGCGAGCAGAACATACGAGAGACGCTGTGCATCTTATTCGGTGGAGCTCAGGGGGTTGTTTTTCCTCAGCCCTAGAAACCTGCCGGTTCCTTTGCAGCACACACACACTCACTCACACAGATCTAGTCTCTATTCAGGCACAGACAAACACTGGATGCAGAGAAAACCCAGTGAAGACAACAGTCTCCAGAACCTAATTCTCATCTATTTTTCACGGTGAATTGTGCGAACAGCAGACCCGGCGGCTCCTGAGGCTCAGAGACGTCCGTCACAGCCGCCGAGAGGCTGCAGCGCCTGACGTGCTCAGCGGGGGAAGAGCGAGCCGAGCCACGCGAGGGACGCCGCCGGGTCCGGCCGTCGCACGACAGGACGCTGGTAAAGCGACTCGCTTTACATTCCGTCCAGGTCTGACAGCGCTGGGGTCAGATTTAAACGAAAAGCTGTTCCACTGCCACAAGGCAGAGAGACGGAGGAGGAAACCTCGGGTCAAAGCCTGGCGGGAGAGAACCTGACACACCCATCCTCTCCAAGTCGACCGGAGAGAAAAAATGGCACACGTTTACATCTTTCCCCACAGTTTATTGGATGATGATTATTTATTAGGCGACGGACGGGAGGAGGGTGAAGCCTCGCTGCGTTGCTCCTGCAGCCAGACGATCGAGTCCCGTTGCTTCCTGCAGGTAGATGTTCCCGACACTAAAACACGGTCCATGGTCGCTGGGCCTCCTCCCTCCACGCGTCTGGGCCGAGCAGCGCCTTCCCCTGGAAGCCGACCCAGCGGATCGTAAGTCCTCGGCTGCTGGCCCACTGCGGCTCCGTGGCTGAGGAATGCGGGAGCTGCGTCGCTCTTGTAGAACAGGACACAGTTAAACTGGCTTCCAGCGCTGACTTGTTGCCCAGTTGCTGTTTGGCTTATGGAACAGAAATCGCTGTATCTTTCGGTTTGCAAGGCAAGTTGGATGAAGCCGTGTGAGGACGCACACATTCACATTTGAGCAACACTACAGATAAACACACACAGTGTTGACCAGCAGAGGCAGCAGAACGTCCTCATCAGGACTTTTCCCTCCGACACAAACACGTGGACAAATCAACAGGGCAAACACAGCTGAGCAGGGCTGCACATCAGGGTCAACACGTGGACGAGACGATGCCGCGCTTCCAGCACAGGCCGCTGAGGTTTACCGAGCTGCAGGGAGCCGCCGTTTAGGCTCGACTCAAGCTCTCGGACTGTGATCGCAGCAGCCTGGGCCTCACTTAACCATTGAGTCTATCTACCTGGTGCCAACGTGGGATCTGACAGCTCCATAGTCTCCATCGGGGGAACTTCAGGAGACGCTGCGACTCTCTGGCGGCTGTGCGGTAAACCTCCTGACGGCCTGTGGGCAGAAGTGAGGACGTGGTACTTACCTTGGCCCCGCGCGGGCTGAGGGAACACGGACGCCACGACGAAGCCCAGCAGGCAGAGGCTCAGTCTGACCGAGACCTGCATCCTGACAGCAGCGCAGCAGCCACAGCCCTGAGACGGGGAGGAATCATTAGCTTCCGCCGGGCAGCGAGCAGAGCAGTAATGAACAACTGATTGGATGGATGAAAAGCCGACGCCTGCTCTGGAAAGTGACTTCATAAGGAGAAGTTACCTGAGGAAACACGGCTCACGGCGACCAGTAGCTAGTGAGGGTCAGCGAAGCCATAACTACGCGGAGGACGAGTGTTTAAATGTGCACGGATCCGTTTGGTCACATTAGCTCCAAGGAAAATTCATTATTGCTCCGCAGTGTGAAGGTAAATTTAGTCGCGTTACACAACGAAGATTCCTGAGATGCCGTTAAGCTGCACTTCCCGGTAACAAGCTGCTAAACTTCTGTCAGTAAACGCATCCGCAGCTGAGACTCATCGCCTTTGTCCCTGCAGAGGCGCGAGACGCGCACTAAGCGGATCTCACACCTGGATGCTGCCAGCACGCGCATCTCCGGCTGCACCAATCACACCATCACATCTGCGCCACTTCTGCGCAAGGTAAGAAAACAGCGCACGTTCCGCTTAATTGAGAAGAGCACAGGTGAGACCTGCACGTTCCGAGGTGCAGGCTACGACGCACGGCCGCGCGCGCGGGTAAAGCGCAGCTCTACCTTGTGATCTTAGGGTCGAAGCTCCGCGTGTCTCTTCCGCACGGACGTGTTGCGTTCACTGGTCCCGCGGCGACTCTGATCCACTCTGTTCACCAAGTCCCAGATCCGCTGCGCGACTGGAGACAGGCTGGACGCGATGATGCGCGAGACTTCCGTTGTGGCGTTTCAAAATAAAACCCCTGCACGTTGACCAGGACTTACGCAGACGTGTTATTTACAGGACGCGCATCCTGTCTTATTGTGAAGTGGCGCTGCCTCGCTGAGCTTCACTTGGTTGCTCCTTCAGTTGAGACTTGCATCAGGCTGATGGGTGTTTCCTGCCTTCACCGTCGCAGCCTGCAGCGATTCATTCCTTTCACCTTGTTTAAAACGAGGCGAGGCAGCAGAAAAATGTGTTTGAGCGACAGGCAGCTTGAGCGAAACGTGCGTTTCTGTGACCCCTGGCTGCGCGTGCAGGGCTGCGCGTGCGCTGCGGCGCTTAGCGCTCATCTTACTGTTGTGTGCAGGTGAGGATCACGGAAAAGGAAAAGTGTGAGGTGAAATTCAGGCGTGATGCACATAACAACAATAAGGTGAACGTGTCTGTCCAGCTGCTGGATGTGAACCAGTGAAGGTCTGGTGTCTGCTGTGAATATTCAGTCACAGAGTTTACGTCTAAGCTAATGAAGCGAATGCTGCTCAGATGCACCTTAGAAGACTGGCTCAACCAGGTAATGCTGCTTTAAACACCACAGAAGAAGAGGACGTGCGAGCTGATCAGTTGGTCTGCAAGTCTGTGCTGGTTTTTACGATGGTAGTTACGCCAACGTTTGATTAATCAGCTTTAAAGCAACAAGACAACCTGAAGGTGGAAGAAGAAGCAACTGCTTGAACTAACAGGAGAGTAAACACCAACCGTCTTTCTAGAGTTTGATGAGCTGCTCGCGGGTCATATAAAGGCAGCGAAAGATTTACGTCTGCTTCAGGGCTCCTCATAAAACACCTAATTTAATCAGTGGCCGTCGTAAATTGTCACTGAAGAGCTTCAGGACAAATTGGAGGCAGCGCGGCCTTGATGGCACCAAGGGCTGAGCAGAAGTTCCCCAGTTGAGCCGGTAGGGGCAGCGCAGCGGGAGCAGGCTGTGGTTGTGGGTGCGGGCGTCTTACGGGCCCTCGGCCTGTCCCTCTCGTTTACGTCGCGCCGCTGAGGTCGCAGGTCACGGAGCGGAGAGCATCGCGTCTCAACGTCTTCTATTCAAAGGTCACAGCTTAAAGTCTCCACTGAACTTTCACACGGGCGTTAGTCTGTGATTTGCATAACGAGACATGTCTCGGCCTCCTTTGACCTTCACGTCCCTTCATTTGCATTTTCTTTTAGTTGCAACAGTGACTTTTGTAAAAGCTCAAAGCTTTGACCGAACAGAAACCAGCAGAAGAATCCGTGTGTTTTCCTTTTTGCTGTGTGATGTCAGATGGTCCTTTTCTCAACTCATCCAGTTCAAGCAGAAACGAGCGTCTGCAGTGAAAGCCGCTGCAGCTTTTCCACAGTCGCTCAGCTTCTGTTGTTGTTGAATGTGTCTCTACAAGCTTCCCGACACAGAAGCCATTCACCTGGAATTCTCTCAAATCCCCTGGAATGTCAGTCTCCCCAGACGAGAGGACTGGGGAGGAAGTGCTTCACAACATCGATGTGAAACGGTGTCGTCCTCTTCCTCTGGCAGTTCCCTCTGTCAACCCCGACACGTCGGCTCTCGGCTCAGTGACCTCTGACCTTTCTGTGAGCAGAATAACGAGCGTCTGTCACTGGGAGGATTCCCTGCGTTGACAGGCGAGAATGTTTGTTCTGTTTCAGTGGGAGGAAAGTTGCAGGAGAAAGTTCAACATTCCAGCGGATTCACGCGGCTCCATGCGACGAGCCTCCTGCGTCAGGACGGCTCGGCTTCATATTTACTCGCTTTTCATTCGATCGCCAGGCTGATCTGTGAGCGAGCTGCTCTGCTGCAGGTTTGTAGCCTCAAAGGCAAAAAGTTATCGTCTCCTCACGGCCCAACCCAAACAACAGGCTGAACGTAGGAGTGGTGCTGCCGCCTGCTGGAGGAACCGAGAACTGCTCCAGCAGGCGAGTTAGCGAATATCATCCGCTTCAGATTCAGTTTTATTTATAGTTCAGCAGAGACAAGTTCCACAGTTGGCATGAAACAAATCGAGGATGTAAACATGAAGATAAAACACTTAAAGCACGTTTATTATTAAACTGTGGACTAAAGGCCCTGCAGAGAACTGGCAACACAATCACAAGCAAACGATGAACACACACAGTACAAAAGTATAAAAGGCCAGAGGAGGCTCCTCGCTGAGCCCTCACTCCCTCAGCCTCCTTCCTCTCAGGGGAGGGGGTGGAAAAGCAAACGCAGCCGGCGGGTTTCCAGGGGCGGGTGTGAGAGTTTGTGTGAGAGTCCAAACGCCAACCGATGCCGACCCAGGCTCCATCAGGAACGTCTGGAGCCTCTGGAGCTGTCACGTCGTGGTTGGCTGACTTTAACCTGAGCTGTTCAGGCGGCCACTGACTACTAACCTGGGAATTAACGGGTTATCACCCATCTGTATCGTCATGCCTCAGTTTCTAGTTTTGTTTTGGAGGTGTCCAGGTCCAGCAGACTTTGCTGCTTGCGTCGCCGTCCTCTCCGGCTCTACGGGCCGACGGCGGCGCTCGCCGGTGCCGTGTGATTGTCTGTGGTGGTTCTGGAGGAAACCTCACACGTCACACGTTAGTAAGTGTTTGATCAGAGCCAGAGCAGCAGACGATTCCCTACTTCACCTGTTCTGACCATACATACTGTTCTGACTCCTCACTGGCTGCTCTCCTCCATCACCTCCATCACCACCGTCCTGGGTCCTGTCAGGATCAGGTGACTGACCGTGCGATAGTCCAGGTGGAGAACGTTGGTACCGTTGACTGAAAGGACAAACTGACAGACCTGTGGACATGAGAGGCAGCGTTAGGAGGACGTCTGAGTGCACGCGTCACGTGACGTGTCGTCTGTCAGTCACGGGGTCGGTGGGTCGGGTCGGTGGCCTCAGTAACAGACTGCTGCTCCCATCGCTGGCCACTAGGTGTCAACATGTCCCCACAAACACCTTCCGTTACTAGGACCAGGAAGAACCTACCTTCATCCCAGCCGTGGCCGCTGGACCGCAGGGCTCCACGGCCTGGATGTGGCACGGCCTGTTTCCTCTCACCACGAAGCCCCAGCCCACCGCATCGCCCACAATCTGCAGCAACACACGTCAACACACGTGAGACTGCGCTTGATCTCCTCTAGACTCTGCGATAAAGGCCTTTTAAGACGTACGGTGAAGGTCTTCTTAACGTAGGGGCCTCCTGGCCGCTGCAGCTCCTCTGCGCTCACCGGCCTTTTCAAAACTAGAAAAAAGGAAACGTTTTGGCCGCACACAAAACATCAGACATGTCAGAAATGTCGCAGAGTGGACGTTCACCTGACTTGGGGTTGGAGAGCATCAGGGAGGAGGAGGACGAGTTGCTGGGGAGGCCTGCTCCTCTCCTGACGTATCTGCTGCCGTCGCTGCAGCTCCTCAGTCGGGCTCCTTCTGCCTTCACCTCCTTAGAGGACGCGACTGGCGGAGAGAAGGAGATGAGACGTCTGAGTGTTACTCCATCCAGTCCATCTGAACCTGTTTGTTGCTACTGTTGCTGATGTGGGTCAGGAAGGACGACGGCGAGCTCGTGATAATGAAGTGACGATAACACGAAGTCGTTTGACGTCTAATATTCCCTCGTAACTGAGAGATGCAGTCGTTTCACTACCTCAACCCTCCTGTTCTTCATTCACGGTTCTGATATTTATATATATTTATATATATTGACGTCTTTAAGCTCTAATGAGGTGCAGTGAAATGAAAACGCTTTTGTGGAAGGTCCGCTGAGGCTCTGACCAGTTTGGCACCGAAGCACATCTCACATGAAGAGAGTTAGTCCTCACCTGCTGTACGAGGTCCCATCTTCACTCCGCTGGATCCCGGAGCCTCGTGGAAGGAGACGAAACCGCAGGTGGAGAGGAACCGTGGCTCTGAATAAGCTGTGCACCGGCCCGGTGACGCGTACATGAGCTGGATCTGTGCTCAGAGACGCTCACAACCTGCGCTGCGTGGGCTAAATATTAAACCCTTGGACAAACAGACCAGCCCTCCGCAGCAGGAGGCGGAGACTCCGAAGCCTCCAGTTTGCAACGGGAACGCAGCAATGTGAATAAAGTAGTTTGATTTGATTACACAGAGAAATGAAGCCTGCAGGTTTGAATGTGACATGTGTCAGAAAGGCCCAGTAAAACAGAACCGGCCCGTGACCAACTAACCTGTGAATGTCTGCAGGCTCATCGCCTGATGATTAAACAAGCGTGTTTTCTGGAAGGCAGGGTTGGAAACAGGTTGTGAACAGAGGCCTGTAGTTACGGTGACGTGAGCAGGAAGGAAGTCAGATGATGCTGTTATACAAAGTCCGCGTGCGACGGAGGCTGAGGTGGAGGAGACTGGACTTTAACGCCAGCTGTTTGTTTCCTGTTTGTCTTTTTCCACTGCTAACTCGTAATAAAGACGACGATAAGATAAGCGGTAAAAGATTAAACCTAAAAGCCTGCGGGCTCTGCAGACCCGAGGGTTTGCAGGGACGCTGACGCTCAGGTTGCCGGGTTGGACTGTTGGCTGCTCCACGGCCGGTTGCTGTGTGACTGAGAGGAGGCTGCAGACAAACACCAATGAATTCTGCTCCGATGCGCATCAAACGGATCAGTCAACACCTCACTTCTACTGTCGCTGCCATTTAATCATCAACAGCAGGAAAGTGGACGTGAAGGGTCTGAGTCATGTGCTGTTAAATCTTTACTGCCTGATCGTCTCGGATTCACCTCCTGAGTTATGGGTTGGACCCAAACAAGGCCGTGAACGCAACCAGCTACGACCTGAGCAACACATCCGACGACGAAGCGCGGTGGCAGGTCTGGAGGAGAAAGTCAAGCTCCGAGCTCAAAGCTAAAAATAAACTGGCCTGCTGTCGCTTGGACGACGTGGCAGAACAACAACAACAACAACAACAACAGCAGCAGACAGAGCAAACACGTTCGTGATGGATCCACGTTCTCCTCTATCTGCAGGAGCAACATTCCTGAGGCCGCGATCAATCGGTTCTGCTATTTTAAGCTGCTGATCCTGCAGCTACGCATCCTCTCAGACACACAACTGAGCAGTAATTAGGTGAAAGGTTTGTCTGATCCCTCGTCATCAGTGTTTGCTGTTAGCTAAGCGTAGGTCCTTTAGCATTAGGTAAACATTCACCTTTGACCTCTGGCAGACATATTCTTGTCTTCTTCGCGTGTCACCACTTTCAGCTTTTTGTTGCATGGATCAATTTTCCCATTGACTCAGGAAGACGGTTGCTTGAAGCCCTGCAGCCGCCGACAGTCTCTGTGTTTCCGTGTTAGTCTGGATGGTTTGTCCTGCCGTGAATCAGAAACAAGCTCTTCCACATCTCAACCCACCACATGTGACATCAGATCCGCTAACGTGTCTTCATTTATTTGTCTCTGAGATTACGAGAGAATCCAATAAAGAGCAGCAGCTGTAAACAGCGTCGCTTAATAACACTGAGGTCCTGAGATAAGGGACTAAACGTTTTACAGCCTGGAACCGTCGTCGGTCCTGCGGAGATGAGCGCTGACGACCCACATGAACGGATCCGGCACCGTGGCCCAGCTTCAGGCCTTCTGGGCCCTTCGCCCGCTGGTTGACCCTCCGAGCCTGAGGAGAAATATCAACATCCCTCCAACTTGTGAAATCGCTGTATCGACATTTCCACGTCCCTTTACCGGAAAACACACAGTCACGAATGAGTCACATCATCATGGGACCCTCAGCGAAGCCTTGGAGGCAGGAGACACGGCTGATTGAACCACGTTACACGATGCACAATACTACACAATACATTATCACACATCAATACGCAGATGGACACACGAGTCTCACCACACGCGTGTTACACTGTTTTATTCCTGTCACGCCTGTGCTGCTGTGTTTCCCTCCCCACTTTTCGGATGCTTGCTCGGTGTCGCCCCCTGCTGGGTGTCCGCTGGTGGCACGGCCCCATTGCACCTCTTTGCTACTTGCTGCTGTGTTTTGTCAGAGCTTTTCAGGTTCGTGTCTTCAGTCTCTGCTGCTTCTGTTTGGAGCATCACACGCATGAGCAGACGAGGACGAGCTGTTCAGACGTCAGGTTCCCAGCAGGGAGGTTCACTTCCTCTTCCTCCACGGCTCCTTCAGAATAAGACAGAAGGACGTGAAGCATAGTCAGGAAGTTCATCTGTGACTCACAGGAACACTGAGATCTGATCAGATGTCGTTGAGCCGATGCCAGAACCCTCTGCTGAAAGGCAGCGTACGGTGATGGAGGACATGTGAGCTGCAACACGTGTGTGTGTAGTGTGTGTTTAAGCATCATGAGGCAAATATTAACTTTGTTCAAAGTGCATTAGTGCTTCTGAAATACGATGTGCAAATGTCAACAGACCTAATGTATCTGAGCTCAGCAGAGGATCCTTGCAAAACACTGCGATCAGAGCGGGATCCCGGCGCCCGGGTTCTGAGGCTGTTATCAAAACATCGGTGCCGTTTGTGGGCTTATTGTTTCATGTGAGCTCAGCTCTTCTAGCTCTGGTTGCATCACACTTGTTTCTGCTTTTCCCCGTCTTCCAGCTTTTAGCCAGGAAGTGAGTTACAGTAAGTCAGCAGTCAGCAGAGTCAGCACATCCGGCCGAGCTCGACGCTGCAGCGCCCAGTCCTCTACAACGGGTTTAGGTTCTGTACGTCACATCAGGCTGCAGCTCTGGACCAGCGGAGCGAGGCCTGAGGCGCGTCGTGTGCGTGCGCTTCAGTGTCATTGGTTCCGTACGCGTTCCCCCCTGAGGCGCGGGGCTCGCTGTCAAAGCAGAGGCTCTGGTTCACCCCCATGAACACAATGTTCCCGTCTGAAAAGCGGGAGAAGGAGCACAGAGCAGACAAACGTCTTCCTGGGGAACCTGCTCGTAAACAGCGTCTGATCGTTGTGTGTCACTGTGAGCTGTCGGCCTTACAAAGCCTGCCTGTAAGCATTTGATAGCTCTGGGTGAGGGGTGTGGCTTATTAGGCGGCCAGTCTGGACCTTTGACCCCTCCGCTGAGAGACGAGCTCTCGTGTGTCTCGGAGGTAACAGCGCCACGGCAGCGAGCCGAGCTGAAGTGGCTCTTATCTAAGATGAGATACGCGGCACCGCGGGGCCTGTGTGGGTGGTGAGCACGCGCACAGCTGCAGATGGCCCAGGTCTGTGGAAGCAGAGGACGGGGAATCTGGCTCTGGTGGCTCTGACCGGATTCATCGTCGAGGTTTCAGGCGTACAGTAGGCGGGTCTGTGACCTTGGACAGCGCTGACTCTGGGTCATTGTTCCATTTGCTTTGCAGCATTTGTCAACAGAGCAGAGCTGGGCCCGTGGGGAGGGGATGCAGGGCTCCTTTACTATTCAAACGAGTCAGCAAACAGTGGCACGGCTCCCGCTGTGCGACATGTAGCTTACAAACATCAGCAGTGACGAGCTCGCGTCCTCCTCTGCTGTGAAAGCTGTTACTGTAAGACGAGCAGCACAATGGGTTCAGCTTTGTGCGCCACAGCTTCTGCAAACGTTCTCTTTGTACAACATGCGTGTGAATGTGTGCGCAGTTGAACTCGTTCCATGTGCAGCAGGCCGCAAGGCTTCGTGTGGTGGATCCTGTTTTCCACTGAGCCAACAGAGCCAGGGTCGGACCACCCACTCTCTCCCTCCGAGCGCCTCTGCTCTGGCTGCGTTGGACTCCTGACGCACTCTTGTACCAGAGCGCAGCTGTCACCATTACTTCATGCTTATTGGCCCGAACCCGAGAGAGGCAGAGGCAAAGCAAAGGCAAACAACTGGAGAGAGAGAGAGAGAGAGAGAGAGAGAGAGAGAGAGAGAGAGGAGTTGGACTCCTGCGCTCTGCTCCATCGATCTGCAGAGGCGCACGGAGCTTGTACGGACTCTGGACACCGTTTCCGAGCGTCGGGCTTATTTGAAGGGGATGCCAAAGGTGGATTCACTGCTTGGATCATGCTACTGGGCACTTTGGTACGTTGAGGCTGTGGCGGTTTGCGTGTCGGACGTGCATGTCGCCGTGTTTGTGCCTTTCTTTTGGACGCTGTGTGCAGCTCCCTCCGTCCGGTCGGAAAGTACAGATTGCGGCATGGAGGCATCGACCTGTGCGCGCGCGGCCGCACTTTGCGTCACGTCGATGCGAGTCTTGAAGCTTGGAAGCTGCGCGTGAAGACAGAGGTAGAACACGTAGAGTCGCGTGTAAAGAAGCTGTCGCTGAGTAGTTTGAGTGGATCGTTTCTGACATCATCATCATCATCATCATCATCACCATCGTCATCATCACAGACGCTTGTCATGTGTTAATGGGCAGCAGTGAGTTTTCATACAGCCACGTGGATTTCTCCAGGTGCTGAGATGTGCTGGGCTGAACCGTCACGTTGTGCTTTTCCCCAGAATGTTGCCCACAGTTACCCACGGTTCCAAAGCTGCACAGCCAGCAAACGCGCGTGACTCGGTTCATTTCCTGTCTGGCCGTGACTGCGGGGTCATGAAGGTCCTTCCCAGATCGCAGCATCACCCCGGCCGTTGATTTCAGTTCATGTTAAAGGGGCAAACAAGGCTGCAGCAGACAGTGACTGCGCCGACACCATGAGTGTCATCGGCTCCGGTGCCGGGTGCGTGTTCTGGAAGGCCAGAGGCCGTTCAGCGTCACAGCGTCTCAGCCTGAGCAGAGCGTAGCTGTTGTTGAGCCTTTATCAGCAGCCGGATCACGCAGCACTCACTCGTCCAGGGTGTCCTGGCTGCTGACCTCTGACCTCCTTGGTGAGGTGTGAGCATGAATGTGTCTCAGTAGAGATGGAAACAAACTCCCATTTAGGGCCTCATGGACCACAGGGACTATTTTGGTCTCCGCGTATCAGATCAGGATAAAGAGATTCCCAGCATCCCTAGCGTGGCTCCACTAAGAGCATGGTGTCTGTGGTTCCCTGCAGGTAGTGGTTGTGTTCTGCCTGTGGCGCTCTGATGTCACCACAGCTTACGTGTTTCAAGCCACTCGACCGGGAGAAGGAGGAGGAGACATCCCACCACCTCAACCTAAAGGTGAGACAGGCTGACGTTTCTCTTCAAACCTCTTTAGTTGTTAAAAACACCAGATATTTAAGAATGTGTGTGTTCCAGGTCACGTAGCCTTAAAAACGTCCTAACGTTGGCTCTGAGAGACCATTTCAGTGACTGTGGTCTATCTGTGGTGCATTCACTGAAGCTCTGATATTTGAGCTGCACTGAAACACTCCCACATGTCAGAGGCTCAGGAACAAAGGCTTTGCATTATGTGGCTTAGCATTTCCACTGAGAGAGTGAGAGAACTGATGTGAGTGTTGGTTTTAGTGCACGTGAAGCTTTTTGCAGCGCTCGTGTCTGAATGCTCCCTCTCTGCCCTCCAGTCATCTCAGAGTGGGTCAGCTCAGCAGGATCCTGCAAGGGGAGGTGCTTTGAGCTGGAGGAGGCCAAACCTCCGGGATGCAGATGCGACAATCTGTGTAAAACCTACTACAGCTGCTGCTTCGACTTTGACAAGCACTGCCTGAAAACAGGTCAGTGCCTCTTTAGCTCCGAGGTCACGAAACATACGCTGACCGGCCAAACCGGCGTTAGACTGAAGGGTGGATGCTGCTGTGAATGTACGTGACACAGACACATTTATAAAACTGCCTCATTTATCTCTAGTCAGCAGATCAACAAAGTCAAATAAAGTTTGAAATACTTAGAACAACTCCAGAAGCTCTGTTCTCAAATTCCAATCTTTGGTTTGTACGACCAACAGCCACGACCTGCGGAAAGGTAACGCAAGGAAAAGAGCAACGAGTAGTTTACTAGAGTAGAGCAAACGGAACGAACGTTGGGCCACGGTGGGCGTTCGACCTTTAGCTCCTCAGGCCTTGTTGTACCAGCGCTAACGTTCCTCCTCCCTGTGGCTCAGAGGGAGGCTTCGAGTGCACGAAGGAGCGCTGTGGGGAGGAGAGGAACGACAACCACGCCTGCCACTGCTCCCAGGACTGTCTGGAGAAAGGCGACTGCTGCTCCAACTACAAATCTCTGTGCGAAGGTAGAGGCCGTGAGAGACGCTGCCCGTTAAGATGTTGGAATGTGCAGTAACTGTCCTGTGTTTTCCTCCCGAGACGAGGCCTCGTGGGTGGAAGGAGACTGCGAGGAGATCCCCAGCGCAGAATGCCCCGCAGGGTAGGTGCACGAACGCCCCAGTTAACCAAAAGAACGATGACCAGAGCGACCAACGTGTTGTTGTGCTCCTCAGCTTCATCCGCCCTCCCCTCATCATGCTGTCGGTCGATGGCTTCAGAGCTTCGTACCTGAAGAAGGGCAAAGCCGTGATGCCCAACATCCACAAACTCAGTGTGTATTTCTCTGAAGCTTTTGCAGGTTAGCGCTTGTGTAACTCGCTCTCCCAGCAGGTAACGCCTTCGCCTTTCCTTCCCAGGAAGCTGTGGCACATCAGCGCCCTACATGCGACCAGTCTACCCATCAAAGACCTTCCCCAACTTGTACACGCTAGCCACCGTAAGTGATGACAGCCGTAGCGGTTCAGAGGCTGCGTCCGCCGTTTCCCCGGCAGTGACATGATTCTGTGTCTGCAGGGTCTCTACCCGGAGTCTCATGGGATTGTGGGCAACACCATGCACGACCCGGTGTTCAACGCCACCTTCAGCCTTCGCACCAGGGAGAAGCTGAACCATCGATGGTGGGGCGGGCAGCCTGTGAGTCCACGCAGTGCACAGATGAACCCGCCTGCTGTGGGACACGTCTGAGCCCTGACCCTGTTTTCTGATGTGTTGCAGATCTGGATCACAGCAGAGAAGCAGGGAGTGAAAGCAGGAACGTTCTTCTGGCCTTGGTACTTAAGTTAGTCCTGGAGTATTCCTCCTTAGCTTCAGGAGGAATACTCCTCCTCCTTAGCTTCAGGAGGAATACTCCTCCTCCTCAGCTTCAGGAGGAATACTCCTCCTCCTCAGCTTCAGGAGGAATACTCCTCCTCCTCAGCTTCAGGAGGAATACTCCTCCTCCTGAGCTTCAGGAGGAATACTCCTCCTCCTCAGCTTCAGGAGGAATACTCCTCCTCCTCAGCTTCAGGAGGAATACTCCTCCTCCTCAGCTTCAGGAGGAATACTCCTCCTCCTTAGCTTCAGGAGGAATACTCCTCCTCCTCAGCTTCAGGAGGAATACTCCTCCTCCTTAGCTTCAGGAGGAATACTCCTCCTCCTTAGCTTCAGGAGGAATACTCCTCCTCCTCAGCTTCAGGAGGAATACTCCTCCTCCTTAGCTTCAGGAGGAATACTCCTCCTCCTCAGCTTCAGGAGGAATACTCCTCCTCCTCAGCTTCAGGAGGAATACTCCTCCTCCTTAGCTTCAGGAGGAATACTCCTCCTCCTCAGCTTCAGGAGGAATACTCCTCCTCCTCAGCTTCAGGAGGAATACTCCTCCTCCTTAGCTTCAGGAGGAATACTCCTCCTCCTTAGCTTCAGGAGGAATACTCCTCCTCCTCAGCTTCAGGAGGAATACTCCTCCTCCTCAGCTTCAGGAGGAATACTCCTCCTCCTCAGCTTCAGGAGGAATACTCCTCCTCCTTAGCTTCAGGAGGAATACTCCTCCTCCTCAGCTTCAGGAGGAATACTCCTCCTCCTTAGCTTCAGGAGGAATACTCCTCCTCCTTAGCTTCAGGAGGAATACTCCTCCTCCTCAGCTTCAGGAGGAATACTCCTCCTCCTCAGCTTCAGGAGGAATACTCCTCCTCCTTAGCTTCAGGAGGAATACTCCTCCTCCTCAGCTTCAGGAGGAATACTCCTCCTCCTTAGCTTCAGGAGGAATACTCCTCCTCCTCAGCTTCAGGAGGAATACTCCTCCTCCTCAGCTTCAGGAGGAATACTCCTCCTCCTTAGCTTCAGGAGGAATACTCCTCCTCCTTAGCTTCAGGAGGAATACTCCTCCTCCTTAGCTTCAGGAGGAATACTCCTCCTCCTTAGCTTCAGGAGGAATACTCCTCCTCCTCAGCTTCAGGAGGAATACTCCTCCTCCTCAGCTTCAGGAGGAATACTCCTCCTCCTCAGCTTCAGGAGGAATACTCCTCCTCCTTAGCTTCAGGCGCTGAAAGCAGCACTGAAGACTCAGTGCTCATTTCAGCGCATTCGTGACCCAACAATCACGAGGCCTGAGGAGGCTGATGTCTCGCTACACAATAGATACAGACACAGGACAATACCCCCACACACTGAGTCACCGCCGGAGCTACTGGCGACTCCCAGCAGCTCGTTGAGCCTCTGAGCTCTGCCGGTTAACCATCACGCACCAAAACTGGTAAAACACATCGTTTGGTGGACGTCGTCGTTGACCTTCTTTCGTTTCCAGGGTGATTCCTCTGGAGAGAAGGATTCTGACGATACTGCGCTGGCTACATCTGCCGGACGACGAGAGGTGCGATCACATCTGCTCCTACAGTAACGGTGTGACCGCAGAGTTTAATCTTCACCTTGAACTTGTCTTCCGTTTCCGAGCAGGCCATACGTCTACGCCGTCCACTCCGAGCAGCCCGACACCTTCGGACATCGGCTGGGACCGTTGAGCAGCGAGGTGACGGCCGAAGGCCAACGAGCCGCCGAAGGCCCTCCGGCGCCCGCGTCACAACTCATTCTTATCTCTGCTTGCGACCGCAGCTGGACAACCCTCTGAAGGAGATGGACAACATCATCGGCCAGCTGATGAACGGCTTGAAGCAGATGAACCTGCACCGCTGCGTTAACGTCATCATCGTAGGCGACCACGGTAGGAACAGCTGACGGAGGACGCTAATGGGTTCACTGCTGGACTGAGCCTCTAACCCGTGTGTGCTTTCAGGTATGGAGGAGGCCCACTGTGACCGCACCGAGTTCCTCAGCAGCTACCCGCTCAACATAGACGAGATCACGCTGATCCCCGGCTCGCTGGGCAGGATACGCCCCCGCGACCCCAAGTCGTCCACATGTAAGGCGGCCGACGCCGGTTTCAAAACAGACGGGATCCGTTATTAGAGACTTGTCTAACGATGCTTCTCTTCCAGATGACCCACAATCAGTAGTAGCAAACCTCACGGTAAGTAGCATCGCCAGAAACAGTCACGCCGCGGCCGACGGGGTCGCTCACCTCCGTGTCGTCCGTTTCAGTGCAAAATGCCGACTCAGCACTTCAAGCCGTACCTGAAGCAGCATTTACCCAAGAGGCTCCACTACGCCAACAACCGCAGGATCGAGGACGTCCACCTGCTGATGGAGAGGAAGTGGCACATCGCCAGGTAACGATCGGCGAGCGTCCAGCGCCATCGGCCTCGGCTCCAACGTTAACCGGCGTGAAAACGTGTGTTACAGGAAAATGCCAGAGAAGCTAAGATCTCGCTGTGGCTTCTTCGGCGACCACGGCTTTGACAACAAGATAAACAGCATGAGGGTAAAATGCACCTCGCTTCCTTATTCATGATGCCATGAGGTGCGTCCCGCCCAGATAATCACTTGGCCTGTTCCTCTCTGCGTGCAGACCATCTTCATGGGCCACGGGCCGAGCTTCAAATTCCAGAAAACCGTGCCGGAGTTTGAGAACATAGAACTATACAACGTCATGTGTGGTGAAAACCCTTTACTGTTGTGCAGCGTGGCGGGTTGTGTGTCAACTAAATGTTTATGACCTCAGAAGCTCTTGGATCCCAGCTGACTGTGCTGCTCCCTGTTCGTCAGACCTGCTGGGCCTGAAGCCGGCTCCGAACAACGGGACGTACGGCAGCCTGAACGACATGCTCCGAGAGCCGCCGTTCCAGCCCAGCGTGCCGGAGGAAGTGACGCCGCCGTCCCCAGCGTCCGGCTCGGGGCTCGCCGCGATGCCAGACCTGGGCTGCAGCTGTGACGACGAGGTGAGCGACGGCACCGCGGACAACGGCTGCGTCACTGCCACCGCTCCTCTGACAATCTGTCTGTTCTGCAGAACAAAGTGGAGGAGACGCTGGAAGCCTTCAGCCCTGCGCCGGACGGACTCTACAGCTACAGTAGGCTGAACAGAGCGCGTGCCGTGGTTTGGGTTGGGCGTCCTGTGTGTTACTGTGTGTTACTGTGTGTTACTGTGTGTTACTGTGTGTTACTGTGTGTGCGCAGACAGCAGCCACCTGCCCTTCGGCCGACCAGCCGTGATGTTCCACACTCGCTACAGTCTCCTTCATCACGTGGAGTTCGTCAGTGGCTACAGCACAGAGCTGGCCATGCCCCTGTGGACGTCCTACACGCTGCCACGCCAGGTACAGACCTTCACAGCTTCATCTCAGGCCTCTTGATGATGCAGATGATGTGGATGATCCACTGGTCGTCAGAGCTGTTTTCACACAAGCTGAGCACGACGACCGATTCTGTAACATCAAGGCTGCAAAGGCAACATGAGGAAGATAAATCCCAGCCTGGTTTAATCTCCACGTGTTGAGAAAACGGATGGTTTTTGGGCCGCGGACGCTTTCTCGCGTTGTTCCAGTAGCATAAATAACAGAACCTTCCTGCAGCTCCCGACTTTAAATCCCTCAAAGTATGTCGCTTGTAAAAGTCAGGCCACGTCAGACACACTGCACATGTTGTAAGTGACAGGGAGTTGGTGTGAGAGCAGAGCGTGACAGAGCCACACAAGCATAAACAGGAACAACAACACCTCCGAACACACACCAGCTGTGTGAGAGTCCCGACGGGCTGAAACTCACAGAAGCCTTGGCTTTTGTCATGTCCTCTTTTTACTCACTTCGCCTCTAGTAAATCTGATCAATCCACTAAACCGTCCTGTTCGGTCTCTCAGGAGGACATGACTCCGGTTCCAGAGGCTTCTCCCGGTGTTCCGTGCATCCGAGTGGACCCCAGGGTGTCGGCGGATCACAGCCAGAGCTGCGCCACCTACAACCAGAACAGCCGCCTCAGCCACGGCTTCCTGTTCCCCCCAGGTAGCCCCCGAAGCTGACGTATGTCACACACAATGCGCTGGTTGTGCAGCGGGTGAAGGTAAAGCTGTGGCTTCCTGTTGGCAGGAGCGGCCTCGTCTGCAGAATCCAGATACGACGCCTCGCTCCTCACCAACACGGTGCCCATGTACCCTGCCTTCCAGAGTGAGTGGAGACATCAGCTACTGACCAAGCTGCTGAGAGCGTCTGTCTGTCACAGAGGTCGAAATGCCCTTTGCTGTGTCTGACACCCGCTCTCTCGCTCTGCGTGCAGGGATGTGGGGCTTCCTGCAGGGGGCGCTGCTGAGGCGCTTTGCAGAGGAAAACAACGGCGTCAACGTTCTGGCTGGACCCATCTTCGACTACAACTACGACGGCCTGCGCGACACCGCAGACGAGATAAAGCAGTGAGTGGTCTGTTGAGCTCAGTCAGCCGGAGCTGGATCGGTCAGACGAGTCCCTGCAGGACCGTGAGACCTGCTGCTCCTCAGCTCGAGATCGGTCTGACCTCCGTCTCTCCCTGCAGGTTGTCGCCCGACGACCCTCCCGTCCCCACGCACTACTACACGGTGGTGAGCGGCTGCCAGGGGCTGAACCAGACGCTGGAGGAGTGCGACGCGGGGCTGCGGGTGTCGGCCTTCGTGCTGCCTCACAGACAGGACAACAGTGAAGCCTGCAACGTGAGTGGAAGCAGCCCAGCAGAGGGCGGTGGCGTCCCAGCATTCACAGCGGCTGTGGACGGTTCACTTACGTAAGACGAGCTGAAACTAAGGAAGGAGGAAATGGTTTAAACGACGTAAAGTGAAGCTCAGTTCAGGTTCACGGCACTAATAGTGTGTAGCAGTATGTGTGTACCTGCCAACAGAATAAGGTCGTCAGATGTCGGAGAAACATTTATGTCCATTGGTCTGAGAAGTTCAAAGGTCAATCTGAAACCAGACGCTTGAGATCCCCGTGTTTAAAGGACCTGTGTGAGGCAGACGCGAACAGAGCGGCTGCATGAACCTTCTACAGCAGCTGCAGAATACGGATAACAGGCAGAGCAAACGTAAGTTATCCGGCGTGTTAGACCGATTGGTTGTGTAGTCTAACAGCCGTGGGGACGAAGGAGCTGCTCAGAGCCTCCACCGTCGGACGCAGTGAGAAGCATCGTCCATGATGGACGTCAGCTTGGCCAACGTCCTCCTCCAGAGTCCGGTGGAGCCAGGACAGAACCTCCTGAGCAGCTGGTTGAGTCTCTTTGTGTCCTGCTGCCTGGTCCCCACAGACACAGCGTCACAGAGTGTCCTCCACTCTCAGTCACCATCTCCTTCGTCTTCCTGGTGTTTAAGCTGGTTGTTGCAGCTCGTTGTATCCAGCTCGTTCCTCTCAGACTCACAGCCAACAATGGCCGAGTCCTCTGAGAACTTCTGGAGGTGACGACTGCTGGTGTTGTGTGTGAAGAGGAACGGTGAGAGAACCGTCCCCTGAGGAGCCCAGAGCTGGAAACCACCACCTCAGACCACAGTTGGTTGCCTCACGTACTGTGGCCTGTTGGTCAGGGATCAGTCGTCCACGCCGCCAGTTGTCCATCCTCCCACCCACACGACGTCGGCCACCTCGATGTTCGGCCTGTAGGCAAACTGCAGCGGGTCCATGTCAGTGCTCACCACAGAGCGAAGGAGGCTGAGGATGAGCCTCTCGTGGTCTCCATCAGGTGGGAGGTCAGGGCAACTGGTCTGTGGTGGTTTGGCTCCTTAGCGTCGTCTTAGGAACCAGAACCACACAGGAGGTCTCCCACAGGACAGGGACCGGCTCCAGACTCAGGCTCAGTGTCAGAGAACGTGTGTCAGAACATAGACGCTGCTGGACATAAACGACTGAGTCAGCGTCTGTGTTCCTAGTGATCCAGGGTGTTTGTGTGTCTGATGAAGCGTGCGGCGCAGGGCTGTGACAGAAGCACCGCTCAGACCCACGGACTCATCCTGGGGAACACACAGCGCTGATGGTGCTACATGAAGGAATCCCACACAAACCCTGGGAGCTTTTAGCAGCACAGGCGTCGATTTAATTCTGCTCGTGTGAAACCTCAAGTCAACTCTATGCATCGGGTGGTTACACACGACGAACTGCTGGAGAAGAAACGCTTTGCTTCACTCAGATGCTTTCTCTCCTGTTACATAATCACAGACTCGTTGCATCTTGTTTCTTTTAGATAAATACACAACCGACACCCAACTAACCGACGCCAAGTTCATGAAAGCTACTTAGTCAGATGTGACATCTGCAGTTTCTGGAAGCACGTGAGCGAGTGACTGAGTCTTTAATATTAGCTGGAGCTGGTTTGTGGACATTCTTGTCTTCTTCTCGTCTTTTGTCTTTACTCATATGTGAAACTGTTCAGACTAAAGTTAACCATCAGTTTCATATGCGTCAGTTTCCTCTTTAAATCAGTTTTAGGAATATTCCTGTGTTTGGACACGACCTGTGCCCACGTGAGGTGGGTGGAAATGTAATGGAGAGCTGACCTTAAGGGGAGTGGGCTGAACATATGTCAGACGCTTCTCAAGAAATGTGACCTGCAGGAACTTCTGTATGCTTTGCTGAATCTGCAGGAAGTGAGAGCAGTTGGTCAGTTTCCTGGGGTCTTCTTCCCTAAACGACAGACATACGTCCTAATGCTGTTTACAGGCATCGATCAGACCGGACTGCAGCTGGTTATGGACACAAACGAAGAGATGAAGCCGTTTACAGGCATTAAAAACATCTCCACAGAGTCCGTTTACCTTTTTATTTTTCAATTTCATTGATTTATTTAACCCAGTCAGGGATAACTCCACCCGTTAGTGAGTGTGTTCAATAAATCCTCCCTAAGTTCAACCAGAATATCTGGAAAAATGTGATTGTGACAGGAGGGAGGCGGGAAACGCAACCGGCGCCAGAACAGGGACGAATCAGAGGCTCTGTTTCTACACCTCAGGCCTAAGATTGGCTCGTTTCAGTACAAAGACATGAACATGGGTGTGAAATGCTGGCACGTCATTCACGTTGTCCGGGTCCAACAACATCTGTTGTGTTGACAACCACGAATGAAGGTCAGGACATGTCTCGTCCTGCGCTTCCTGCTGTGTGTTGTTGTTCCTGAGCGCGTGCTGGCATGTTTCAGGATCTCCCTCGCTGGCAGAGCGTGAGGAATCACCCGTCACCCACTGTAGTGATGGCTCCGATAGCGCCTACGTTTGATTGTGGCCTGTTGAAAGCCTGTGAAGGTCTGTGTAGGTGGAGGCATTTTTATCAGCCCAACCTGTCGCTGGGTCTTTGAGCCTCTCACGACATCCTCCGTTTTCCAGGTCAGCCTTGTTATTGTGCGAATGGAGACAGCAGGTGTTTTCCTGGCTCGCGGTGTTTCCACCCGAACAGGAATCAAAGGCTCGCGCCTGCGTGATGTTGGTTGTAGGAGGAGGGTGTTTAGTAGCCATGACCTCGCTCCAGGCAGCGCTTCCATAAAGACGATAACGGTTGACATAGCACCTTGTTGGATTTTACCTGACGGTGCGAATGGGCAGAAAGCAAATGGCTCCAGAGCTTCAGTCGGCCTAAAGGTTGCTCGGCCTAAAGCTGACGACGACATGTGTCACTTCTAACAACCCACGTCTTGCTTCACTGGACGACGGTTAAGAGCCAGGCTTCACAAGTAAAACCAGCGCTAGCGGCCTGGACACCGACAGAATAAATGATCCCTTGAAGACAGAGGGTCGTATCATCTGCACCTTACCTGAAGCTGGGCTGTACAATCTCACAGCATGGCCACACGCTTGCTCCAACTAGTTTGATGATTTTTTGCTCTTTCTGGAATTTGAACGAGGAGTAAATCAGCAGCTTTTGTTGCCTGTCGTCCGTTTCCTGCAGCACCGTTGGGGGTAATGAAGCCTCGGAACGGCTGCATCCGCTCAGGTTCTACCAGAACCGGCTTCGTCCGCCCAGGACTCGTGGTCGTTTGTGCTGCGTCTGCAAATGATGTCACCACACATGACGCAGCAGAGCTCGGCGCCGCTGAAATGCGGAATCCGCCCGTTTGTTCCGTATGTATTAGGACTCGGGAGCTCGCCGGTTCCGTCCAGTCGCACAGCTGACCCGTTGCATGTCCTGGTTCACGTGGCCAGAGGGGCTTTACTCTTCAGCTGCGCTTTTACTTTGAAGACCTTTCTTTAGCGACATGTGGCAGCGTTGCCCTTCATTTGCTGCAATCAGGGGCTCGGCAGCGAGAACCTTTGAGTCAGGGTTCACTCAAAGGCCAAGACTCACTTCCTGCGTGTGTCCTGGGTTACGTCAGTCACTACATGATATTCCTGTCACATTATATGGAAATGTGGGCTCATCTGAGTTTCTTTGAAACCGTTCGTCTGGTTTATCTCTGCACGCGTCAGTTTTTGGCATGTGTTCAGAGCCTGACTCACGCTGGCACATCCATTAATGAACTCGACATTCTGCAGTGACGCTGCTTTACAGGTGGAATAATTAGGAGCGAGCGCGGTATTAATTAAAAGGATTCTGATGTTTCTCTGGCAGCTCATCCATCATTTGACAGTTGCTCAGTAATTGATTTTTCCATCATGGTCTGTGGCCAACCCTGTTCCCTGCTTCTGTTTCATTCTGATCATTTGCTGTAAATGCGCTGGATCCGGGTAGTGACCGCTTCTGTGTCTGCAGAGCCACGAGGACGAGTCGCGCTGGGTTGAAGAGCTGCTGAAGCTTCACACAGCACGAGTGCGGGACATCGAGATCCTGACGGGCCTGGATCTCTTCCGAGCCACCAACCTCACCTACACCAGCACCCTGAGCCTCAAAACCTACCTGCACACCTTCGAGAGTGACGACTAGACGCCCAGGACGACGCACAGGGTGTAGCTCTTGGTAGAAATCAGCGTTTTCACAGCATGGACAGCCAGTGCATCCGTCCCAGTCCCCACGAACTGCTCGAAATGAAAGAGGTTTTGCAAGTAGTTTGAAAGAATTTTAGAAGTATAAGCAGCACAGACGTAACAGAGAGGCTGCAGCGTTTATCTCCTAACTGCGAGTGATGTGTACTCTCCATTATTAGTTGTAATCACTAACCAATATGAGGTAACGGCTGCATTCAGACTAACCCCATGTTAACAGAAGCTGCGGCTCAGAGCCGCCGCCTGTTCAACCCTGACCAGCTGGTCCATGTTCTCATGCTGTACGAACATAAGCTACAACACTGATATCTAAGAATATACCAAATGTTTGGAAAGTCAGTAAACCATGAGAAGACGCTGGTGTGTTTGTTTCTTGAGTCACAGCTGCAGTGAAAAACTTTCAAAACTACTTTAAACTACACTACATTTAGCTCCAGCAGCACCAGGAAAGGTTTGAGACGTTCAGACGTTCCCATTAGTGCTCTAGGAAGAAAACAACGCTCGTTCTGGGGTGAGTCCTGTCGAGAGATGGTTGTAATGTTTTGGCCAAAGCAGTCGCGGCCTAAGGTTGCGACCGGCTCGATGCCGAACAGAAGAAGACGGAAGAAGCACTTTGCTTTTCTCAGCGTACATGTGAGGAGTTTTAATATACTGAGTGATTTCTGAGCCTGGAGCATCTACACAGACAGCGTTAAAAGAAAGCGTCTCAGTCTATTCGCTCGGTCAGATGCACAGAGATGACGACTGCTGCTCTGATGAGATGTTTACACCGAGAGCAGACGGCGCCGAAACCCAGTAAAGGGACTTTGAATCGGCTCCCACCTCATGAAAAGGGAAGCTGAGCTCTGATTGACTAATTGAGCTGTTTACTGGACGTCCTGGTTGAAGCGCGTGTTCCTCTTCTGATCCATGGTGAATCACGTTGTGTATTGATGTATTGAGCGCTGATCAGAGGTGGTTCCTAGAGTTTCTACCTGTAGAACGGGAGGCAGAGCCTTTAGCTCCAAGCTCCTCTATGTGGAACCAGCTTCCAGTTCAGGTTCTAGCAGCAGACGCCCTCTCTGCTTTAAAACTAGGCTGAACCTTCCTGATGGTTCCAGATGGTTCTGGTTCCTCTGATCCATCTCTTAGATGCTGGAACCTCCTTCATTCACTGAGCTCCTCTGGTTTTCTATCTATTCCATCCACTAACATGCCTCCATGTCCACATGTGACTAACTTTGTCTCTGTTCTCTCTAGTTGTGTTTCTCTCTATTCTCATCTCCAGGTATCGTCAGACTCAGAGTCGTGTGTCTCAGTGTTCAGCTGCTGGTCCAACCATCCTGCCTGAGTCTGTTGTTGTTGTTCTTCTTCTTCTTCTTCTTTTCTCTCGTCTCTATCCCTTCACTCCAACCGGTCAAGGCAGATGTTCTCCCACTGATCCTGGGTCTGCTGCAGGTTTCTTCTCCAGTTTCCTCCACTGTTGCTATTAAAATGTACAATTCATTGATTGGCTCCAGTTAAAAGCTGCTCTATGTGGGATCTGTTGGGTTTAGTTGTGTCTTGAGATCACTGCTGTTGTGAATTGGTGCTATGTAAATAAAGTTGAATTGAATTGATAGGTCGCCTAATGACCAGGGACGTTTACTCCTCATCAGTGCTGACACAAACCAGCCAGAAGTTAACGTGTGTCTGAGGACTGTGGCGATAATATTTACGAACCCGCTCCATTAACGTTCCCACTTGCTGACGGCCTTCGTTTGAGCGCTGACGCGTCCAAGTGGCTTCAGTTGGCCTGAGCAGAGCTGTTTAAATAGAGTAAACAGCCCAGCAGTCACGTATACACACTGCTGCGAACGACAACGGACAAAGAGCGAGCAGCGGTGAGACGGCGGCTTGAGTGAGGCCGTCCCTCGTCTGCGATCGGAGCGGTCACGTCCCACAGAAAACGGGGCTAATGCTAAACGTCTTGGAACATCCCTCCATCCTGCTCCTTTGGGTCCTCATTCAAACTGTTAGAGCTCGATCCGCTACGGCTGAGGAGGCAGCTCCCAGATCTTATCTGTCAAAGTTCAAGGCTAGTGATGACTTGTTTCCACACGACAGTCTGTTAGTTCATAAACCAATAAATATTTATTATTTCTAGTCAGTTATCAGAACTTGCTGATAGTCGGCATGGCTCTGTTTATTTGTCTGGAAGCTAAGTGTTGTGTTTGTGCGCTCAATCAGTTACTAATCTATAGTAAACTGCATCACACCTGGTCCAGAGGTCATTGCTGTGAAATCCCTCCTTCATTAGCTGGAGCAAAGCGTTTCCCTCGCTGTGCGTCGTCGGTGCTGCGAGAGCGAGACCATGAGCTGGGTGAAGGAGTCCAGGAAGAAGATCGTCGTAAGTACCCACTGGACAGTTTCTATCGTTCAAACTGCTGAGCGTCGCCTGGAGTGACTGTTCAAACAGCTGTTTAACTTCTGTAAAACAATCAGGCAGATGTTTGGTGTCATCACTTCGGCTCCGGAGCGGTTCGTTCCTTGTTCAGTTCCGTGTGTGACGTGAGAGTCTGCCAGGGTCCGCTGGCCCTGCTGGCCCCGCTGGCCCCGCTGGCCCCGCTGGCCCCGCTGGCCCCACTGGCCCCGCTGGCCCCGCTGGCCCTGCTGGCAGACTAGGGCCAGATAGGGAAGGTTGTGAGGGAGCAGCAGCGCGTGACGGCGATCTGCAACAGAAATGCGACGTTAGTTGTCACGACCAACATTTGTGGACGTGAGTTAGTAGATTCCTCCAGCTAAGAGCTATACGAACTGAAGAACTGAAGCATCGTGAGTGGAGGAGGCGGGAGCACGGAGAGCAGCCCAGGCAGGCGACCCGGCAGGAGGCCCGGCGAGGATGCGTGAGCGGACCGGGTGACGTAACGGGAGCTTGACCGAATACGTGACTTTATCACCTCGGCACAAAAACCAGTCCATTCAAAACAAAACGCCAAACACGGACGTCAAGCTGAGCTTTGTTGCAGAACCATCTGTGCTGCTGATAAGAGCTCGTCCAGTCATCAGCGTGTTGTTCAAACGCCACCGTACATTGTTGGATGGACTCGTCCATCACAGACCCACACGTGTTCACTGCTTGGATGTAAACCCACCAGGCTGTTTGATCCAACCCTGGTTTTTAGCTTTGAGCCTCCTAGTTATCAGGGGGTTCGTTTGGACCCTTGAAGGCCCAGCGAGGGTTAATCAGGTTTGTTTCCTGCCTGGATTAGCGCCACTGCTACGTTATCGCCGCATGGGAACACACAGAAGGTGCGGCTTGGTGAAGGCTGACCTTTGACCTGTGTGTTCACGTCGTTGGAGGACGCTCTGTGTTTAGCACTTTACTTCACATTAACTCTACTTGTGCGTCTGTGTGTGTCTCAGATCGGCGTCTTGGCTGTTTCCATTGTCACCATAATCCTTGGACTTGGACTCGGTCTTGGACTGGACTTGCAGAGATGTCGAAACAAAGGTGATGTCACACAAACATGGACCCGCACACAACTCCTGCAGGTCATTATCATCCTTTAGCTGCCTTTTCAGAAATGACACTAAGGTTGTGTGACTGGCATTAGTGGAAGTCATGAGTCAGGCGTGCGATGCCTGAATTCTTAAGAAGCAATTAAATGAAGACATTCCCTGAAGCTAACATTCACACGTCACAGCGTGTGTTGGTAAAATCCATGCCCGTCAGTCAGAGAGCTGCTATGCCGGCCTATGCTCGCTGCATCGCTTGCCTGCTATGCTAAGCCGTCTTCCCCCAGATGCGTGACAGGCTGACGGTCTCGTCTCATGCAGTCACCCCACACACATCGTGCAGAAACCGATGCTACGAGCCGTACGACGGCGACGTGCCCGGATGCAGATGTGACCAGAACTGCGGCAGCAGCTGCTGCCACGACTACGACGACATCTGCTCTGCCCCGAGTAAGACGCACAACCTGTCAGAACTTAGGTGCAGTGCGCTGCAGCCGGTCTCAGCCCCGCTTCAGCCCCTGTGCTCCTTCCTGCAGCTCAGCGGTGGGAGTGCACCAAGCTGCGCTGTGGGGAGAAGAGGATGGCGCAGAGCAAATGCCACTGCTCCGGCGACTGCCTGTCTGCAGGAGACTGCTGCACCAACTACAAACACGTCTGCCACGGTGAGGAGACGAGTCACGATGAAGAGCCCACGATTGAGGGACGTCTCCGAGAAGCCTGCAAGCTTAGACAAAGCAGCACGTGGATGAGTCCATTCAGAGGCTGCTTTCTCTTTGACACGTATAGATAACAGGTGTCAAATTGGCAGGTTTGCTTTGGTATGAAGGTGAAGGTGTGTCTCTGTTCTCCAGGAGAGAAGGCCTGGGTGGACGGAGCGTGCGAGGACCTGTCAGAGCCCACATGTCCACCAAGGTAAGAAGACTTGAAACGCTGCTAGTACTAAACAGTCACTTTCTCCAGACGTGAGTCTTACGGTTCACGTTTGTCTTGCAGCTTGGTGAAGAAGCAGCCGCTGCTGCTCGTGTCTCTGGACGGCCTCAGGGCCGAGTACCTGCAGACGTGGGGGTCGCTGCTTCCCGTGCTGAACAAACTCCGTTAGTGTTGGGTCTGAAATCGTGCAGGAATAGCGAAGCGGAAGCCTCTTGTTAGGAACAACAACAAAAGGACTTTGTCTTTGGTTGTAATATTGGGTTCAGTTGGTAATTGTGCAGTAATGTGATTCCCACTGGCAGCTTTTCACTTCACTTGATTAACTGAAAAAATTTGACTTGCACAACAAACCACCATTCGATTCAACCGAACGTGTGGCAACTGCAACAGCAATTATTTAGAAGTGCGTCCCAGCATTCACTGATTCTGTAGAACAGGTTTATTAGTGACCTCCACTGATCTTTATGTCACGTGACACTGAACTGTGACTAATGCGTCGTCTCTTTGTTTGGCGTTGCAGAGAAGTGCGGGACCTCGGCTCCGTACATGCAGGCAGCGTTCCCGAGCAAGACGTTCCCCAACCACTACGCCATCGTCACGGTAAACACGCCGAGGCCCGAACGGACTATTTAACGCGCGCGTATACTGGTGAAGCAAGGAGACCAGAAGCTGCTTTGACTCGGCTCCAGGCCTACAAATAACGGACCACGAGTCACGGAACTGGGTGCATCTGTAGTAACCTGGACTCTGTTCCTTCAGTCTCAGTCACGATGTTGCGCTACGTGCAGTTAAGATGAGAACGTCTCTGTGGAGAACGCTGTCACTGGTTAGCGCTCGCTCCCGTCCGGTCTGACGAAGGTTCCCACTGAGAGGCTCACTGACGCTCCACGCTCTCACGTCTCCTTTTCGGTTTTCAGGGCCTCTATCCAGAGTCCAACGGTTTGATTGACAACACTATGTTTGACCCGGTTCTGAATGCCACCTTCAGCCTGTCCAGCCCGGAGAAAGAGAACCCTGAGTGGTACCTCGGTCAGCCTGTGAGTCTCCCAAGGGTACGCTCATCTCTGACAATCAGAACCAGAGCAGAAGGCTTTGTCTTGTGTGTCTGGCTGTAGATCTGGCACACGGCCACGTACCAGGGACTGAGGTCTGGGACCTTTTTCTGGCCGGGGTCCGACGTCAAAATTAACGGCAGTTACCCCGACATCTACAAACCTTATGATGGGTGAGACACACACGTTAATGTTTTACTGAGTTAAGCCAGATTCCTGGGCTTCAGCGGCCGTCAGTCCTGATGAAGTGCCGCCTGAGTCGCTTTCTGCTGGTTTCATCTTTGGTTCAGTGTGTTAAGCTGAGAGCTGAGGGTTCACTGGCCTGTGGGCTGGTTCACATCTTAGCGTAGCGACTTCGCAGCAGACGTCTGTTTGTTGACGTACTTGAAGATCAGTCAACAAACTTCAACTGGACGATTAATGATTAATTAATGATTCTCTGCTTAGTGAGGCTCCAGCGTAAACCAAACGAAGCAGCACATTAGACTGAACCACAGTTGTTTCCTGTTACTGCTGTCGACCGCATTCTCATGAATGTTACTGAATCTCTTCCTGGCCTTCCCTCCAGTAAAGTCCCGTTTGAGGAGCGAGTCTTCACTGTGCTCCAGTGGCTGCAGCTGCCAGACGACAAAAGGTACGTTTACGAATGATGCATCAGACCAGGTTCGGTTCCATGAGCCTGATTCACGTGTGTGACGCGAGGCTGGGAACCACCCTGTTCGTCAGATGCTGACTCACTAATCACAAATTTGATGATTTCTCCTTCTTGCAAACATTTATCTTTGAAGCATCATGAGTCGACAGAGAAAGTAACACACTTTCTCTGTCGACTCACCAGAATTAAACTCCTGACTGCGGACCTAGCTGGTCCCAACTTGCCTGTGCTTCATCACCAGTGACTCTTTTAGTTACAGTCCACTTCTTTCCATCCAGGCCTGATTTCTACACTTTATATCTGGAGGAGCCTGATAAATCTGGGCACAGCTTTGGTCCCGTTAGTGGAGGGGTGAGTTCACCTCCTGGTTGTTCCTCAACTTGATGCTGGTGTGGGTCTCAAACTGAAACTACTCGCAGGGCTTCTGCAGAAGCTCTGGGCTCTGCTGGATCTTGCCCAAGCTCATTTACCTGGAAAACTAAATCTGCTGCCCTTTAAATACCGTCTCCTCTTAACCGTCATTACTGTGTTATTTGTGTACGTTAGGTTTGGTGTGTGCACATCGTTGCTAGAGTTGACTCTGCTGATTGTTCTTGTGTCCCTGAGGTGATCGAAGCGATCCAGGGTGTGGACAAGGTGATGGGTCAGCTCATGAATGGACTCCAGCAGATTGGCCTGCACCAGTGTCTCAACATCCTCGTTGTGGCCGACCACGGTGAGACGCGTCGTCACAGCGCGGCTCTGGCAGCTGAACATGAACTCGCTCTTTTATTCCCACCCACCCATCAAATGAAAGCCGTGACCAGCCAAAGCGAACACTGGACCCGCGGCTGTCCTGCTGCAGATCTTCACGCTTGCTGAAGACAAATCTTCTCTTAAGCCGTTACAGCAGCAGAAGATCGTAGATTTACCAGAATCCCTGTGTTTGTCTTGGTTGTAGTTTAAGGACACCGGCAGCCATTAGAACCTGGGCTCGTGGGGGAGGTGGAACCAGCCAAACGCTGCGTCCTTGTCCTTGTCCATGTGATTAGACCAGCTTACTGCAGGGCGACTGACTTGTGGCTCAATGCAAAGAGAACGATCTGCTTGTTTCAGGGATGGAGGAGACGAGCTGCGACCGGAAGGAGGTGATGGAGGAGCTGGTGGGTGATGTCAGCAACTATTTCGTTACTGAGGGACCGTTCGGACGCATCAGAACCAAAAACGCTGACACAGTCTGTAAGTAACGCACGGACGCATGAACAATGAGCGTCCAGCTACCAACCAGGTGACAGGGCAAAATCAAGCTGTCACTCACCCCCAAGCAGCAAGCCGATAAGAAGCGTTTTCAAAGAGAGATCAGCTGGAGTGAAGCAGAGATAAAGGCTTTGGTAGGTTCCCCCTCATCCAGACCTTCGTCCTGGGAACCGACTCGTTTCCGTCGCACGTAGATGTGTTAATGTTAAGGCAGCGTTAATCTGTCGCAGCTGTCGGACGCTGAATGAATCAGTAGTTGAAATGTTGACATTGGATCCCGCCGTGACTCAGTGTGGAAACGTTGAAGAAGATCCTTGAGAGGTTTCTCGTCTTTAACCGCACCTGTTTATTAACACAGCTGTTTAATCTGTTCTGAGTTGATTTGCTCTTTCGTCTTGTCTGCAGTCGACTCAGCTGGGCTTGTAGCCAACATGACCGTAAGTGTTCTAACCCTGAACTGCCTGCATTAAGTTTAGAAGCATCGTCTGACTTTTTCATCTCTTCAGTGCAAGAAGCGCGGTCAAAAGATCAGACCCTACCTGAAGGCCAACCTCCCAAAGCGCCTCCACTTTGCCAACAGCCGCCGCATCGAGGACGTGGGCGTCCTGGTTGAACCCAAATGGCTGTTCGAGAGGTATGTCTGCTCACAGGCCTCTATCCGGGCCGACGTCTGCCCCGTCTGAACAACGCGCCTGTTTCGCCTCAGGACACCTGGGTCTCTGACGTTCTGCTCTGGGGGGAATCACGGCTACGACAACGATGCGGAGAGCATGCACGTGAGCGCTGACGCGTCCAGGCTTCCAGGCTTTGGCAGCGTGTTGGACTTTACGTGTTGTGTCTGTTCTTACAGGCCATGTTCGTCAGTTATGGGCCCAAGTTCCAGCACCAAACAGAAATCGAACCCTTTTCCAACATTGAACTGTACAACCTCATGTGTGGTGAGTCTGTGGACGAACAAGCTTCTAATTTACAATCGGTCAGGGATCGATCACGTCTCATGTGCCGCAGACCTGCTGCAGATCTCACCTGTCGACAACAACGGGACCCACGGCAGCATGAACCACGTCCTGCGGCAGCCCTACTACTCGCCCGGACATCCGGCGGAGCAGAGCGGGCCAGGCCGGTGCCGGCTGACCAGCCTCCACCCTGACGACCCCATGGGATGCACCTGCCCCAGCCTGGTGAGAAGCTCCAGATAGAATGAGGCCAGGAAACAAAGCCAGAACCTCTGTAGTCAGAACCGTTCTGCTTCTCTAAGGTGAAGATCGGAGCTTTCGAGGGTTCTCGTGTTATTCAGGATTTTTAGCATCTGTACAGGACAAACGTTCTTGAGCAGCTTTAATTCAAGGGTTTGTCCAAAGTGTGGAATTTGACTTTTGGAGGCTTATAAACAAACGTCTGAGTAGTAGTTGTGTGTAGTAACTGCGTGTGGTGCGTCCGACCCGATGAGGCTTTTGAGTTGATGACGACTTCCCAAAGGAAACGGTCCAGATGAATCTGCTAATAATTCTCCTGAAGGTGAAGCTCAGACACGTTGAGGCCCAGCATCATTTTTCTCTGCTTCTCTCTCGTAGCCTGGAAATGAAACCAACCAGCGCCTGAATCTCACGGCAGCACAAGGTGAGAAGGTGCCAGCTGCCGCTCGGTTTCAGTCTGTGCTCTGTACTTTAAACGTCGACGGCGCCTGTAATTGTGGTGCTTACGGCTGCCGCCTGTCAGCTGAGAGGCTGAGGCGCCGTGGTGTGAGGGCGTCAGCCGCTCCCTCCCTGTCACTGGTTAATTAGAGGCCGGTGCCGGTCCAGCTTCACTGCTCCTTATGTCCACGAAGCTTCCTGCTCACAGCCTCAGCGTCACATTCCGAACGCACAACATTCTGTTCCAGAGTCGGCGGCGGAGCAGACCCACGCTCCGTTCGGCCGCCCCCGGATGCTGCAGCCCGACCTGAGCTACTGCGTCCTCTACCACGAGGGCTTCGTCAGCGCCTACGGCCGCGGAGCCCTGATGCCTGCGTGGAGCTCCTTCACCATCGACAAGCCCGTAAGTGTCTGTTTCACTGCCATTCAACAGAAAATCAGTCGAAACACAAAGCTCGCTCGATTGTGTTGATGCATCTTTTCATATGAGAATGTTTAGATATTACCACCGAGACCCAACAGGTGTGTTTAACCGTCACCCAGTCAAACATCTGACCACCGCAACGTTGCCTTCAGGTCAGCGTGGACCCGCTGCCTCCGGTGACGCCAGACTGTCTGAGGGCTGATGTCAGACTTCCAGCGTCGCAGAGTCCCAGATGTGACCAGTATGAGAAGGCCGGCAACGTGACGAGCGCCTTCCTGTATCCTCCCAGTACGCGCACGCAGCCACCAAACGCAAACGCTTCCTCCTCTGAACGCAACCCACCGCTTCTCCAGCCTCCCTTTCATTTTCTCTCCCACTGGTCCATGGAATTTCTCATGCACCGCCCAGCAGCTCAGCTGTAGCAGCACAGTAGCAGCCTCAGATCCACTTAAGACACAGGATGACAGCAGCTCTGGAAGGATGAGTCCACGGACTCCTCTCTCTAATTACATGTGCTTTAACGTTTCCCAAACCCTTCAGTTCGGTGTAGTTTCCGCTTTTATTCGTGAATCATAAATACAGAAGTTAGTTACAGTTCTTCTGTTTTGTGTAGGTCTGAATGCGACAGCCGAGCAGCAGTACGATGCTCTCCTGCTCAGCAACGTGGTTCCGATGTACCCGCAGTTCAAGAGTAGGTCACACGCGTCTCTTCTGTCCCGTTTCTTCCCCTTCACCCTTCATGAGCTTTCATTTGTCTGTCTCCTCAGAGATCTGGGACTATTTTCACAGAACGCTTTTAATGAAATACGCCTCTGATTACAATGGAATCAACGTGGTGACGGGCCCCGTCTTCGATTACAACTACGATGGCCAGTACGACTCTCCAGAGCAGATTCAGCAGTAGGTTTCATTTGTTTGACAGAATCCTACTACTACGACTGCTACTCCTTTGCTTTCTTTTATCCCATCAGAAGCTGAAGAAAGGTGAGCTGTCGTCAGTGTGTCATGTGGATTCTGAGTCAACCTCTTCATAATAAAATCAATAATAATAATAATTTCCTGCCCACTGAAGCATTTCCAGCTGGACCTACTCTGCGTGCGAGTCATTAGAGCTCATCATTTCGCTTTTCCCAGAAAGCTGGGCAGACAGCTTCATGGGAACTGACTCCTCTCTCTGTCGGTTACCGAGGCAGCTTACTGTGCTCGCCAGGAAACACCTGGAGCAGCAGGCCTTCGTCAGGTCATCTGCACCGGCCTCGCTGAGCTCCAGCCCTGCTCTGCTGTGTCTGCTTCCAGGTTTGTGGACGGCACCGGCATCCCCATTCCCACCCACTACTTCGCCGTACTGACCAGCTGCGGGGACTCGGCTCAGGCGGTGACTTCCTGCGGCGGCGAGCTGCAGACCGTCTCCTTCCTGCTGCCTCACAGACCTGACAGCTCAGAAAGCTGCCAAGTAAGAAACCGAATCCGGGCTCATTGAAACAGAGACACATCCTCATTAAACTGTCCCACCTGAACAAAGCAGCACTGTTCCCCGAGACAGCCAGCAACTGAGAAACGTGATCCTTTCGTCTTATGAGGCTTTACCTCATTACTGCGACGCAAGACTGGACTAGTTTAGAAAACGTCCAGCTGGTCTGAGCTGTCACGTGTCGTTTTCGACAGAGCACCGAAGCCGAGTCGTCCTGGGTGGAAGATCTCGCGTGGCTTCACCAGTCTCGGGTCCGAGACGTCGAGTGGATCACGGGCCTGGACTTCTACCAGGACAGCGGTCGACCAATCCCAGAGCTGCTGAGGGTGAAGACCCGGCCCACGGCCGCCATTCAGAGGAAGCAGTGAGGAATAAAAGCAGCCGCTGTGCATCAGTAATTGCCCTTCAGTCCTCGTCATGCTGCTGTAATTATTGTATTTATTTGTGAGCTGGATGGTTTTTGCCAGCTAATATTACTCAAATTAAATATATCAAAAATAGTCTAAAGGTCGAGTCCTGGCAACTGGACTCTTCTATTTAGAAACATTTCTCCATCCAACCAAATAGAAGAGTCCAGTTGCCAGGACTCAACCTTCAGACAACTTCACCTGGATGATGAGAATTTCCACAGATATATCCAAAATATATTCATGTTAAATCTGGACTTCAGTGTTCTGTGGATTTCTTGCGTCACTCTCTTTTCCATGACGGACGGTAAAAAACAGGAAGGAAACAAGCAAACACTGAGCGTCTTTGAAAACTGGGATGCGTCATCTCAGAGTTGGAAGAATCATACTAGCGATCACAAGGTGCACTGCTCCCCCCTCAGCGGTTTCTATCACCGGCTGAGAAAGATATTTTCAGACAAGTCCATTAGCTCCATCAGTCTCTGAAGCAGCCGGAGCCTTTACTGTCTCCTCAGAATGGCTGCAATCAATAAGCAGGTCCTCAAGCGTTGTCTGACGTTTGGAAACTTTTGACCAAACTCACTTTTACAAACTGACGTTTGCAAGCGTTCAGGACGAGGACGATGGCTGATGCATCCCACGCAGAGAGCTCTGGCAGCTCAATGCCATGAGCGTCTGCTTTGGTTGTGCGGGAAGCAAAAGTGAAACGGTTGGAAGAGTCGTCCTCCATCACTGCGCTGCAGGTGTCAGAGTGAGACTCAGCTCGGCTTTGACTCTCGTGTTTGCGGTTGTAGGTGTGAAGGCTGGAACGACTGGACCGGACTTATGCTCGTTTATGGCCGTTCAGTGAGTGAAACGTTAGCAGAAAATGGAAACACAGCTGCTGAATGAGCTCTGATTCAGTGGTTTCAGCTCCTGAGCACTAAAGGCAAGCGTGTAATTACTGAAGGAGCTGCTGTACGAGCATATGAATCTAACAGCAGTTTCCTTATTGCACTTTCAGTGTCGTAGCTAAAACTAGAAACGGGTCGGCATCATGTGCGGGAGCTTAAGGAGAGAATGAAGAACGAAGCCCAACCACGTCCAGGCCTCTGGTTGATGCAGACTTTTATTCATGCCAACACTAGAACATGAGGACGAAACCCAACCTGTCAGATGGAGGCTCGGGACCTGCCAAAACTCACACGTTCAGAACCAGCATCGACCCGTGAAGTGAGCGGTAGAACTGCTCCCGTCGTGTTTATTCAGTCTGTGTCACTGCCGTAGTTCCTGCTCACTGGTATTTTCCATTTATCTCTGGAGACGCACCATCATCTGGTGTCCAGATGGGCAAAATAAACAGTGAAGCTGGACTCGCTGATAAGATTCCAGTCGTACCACCCAGTTCACCCACAGTTGGTCTGCTCCGTGTTTTCTGGGGCAGCTTCTATTGCCTGTTAAAGCTTTTGCAACCTTTCCCAGGAATTGAGCCTGAATTGACGTCTTCCATCTCTTCCATCAACTGGGTTCTGCTCAGTTAACCTGAATTTGGAGCCAGGCGCTGGGCTCGGCTGCGTAACTCACCGTGACCTGGGGTCAGGTGGAAGAGTCTGTGACGCAGGTGGATGAGGATCTGAGAGACGATAAACCCTTTACTCATCACCTTTACCCTGTTGAATCCTGTATAAACAGGAAAGAAATCTGAGGCTTCTCTTTGTCTGGAATCCAGTATTTATTTGATGACACATATTCATTTTGAACTTCTGATTCTCTCTTGTTGTTTCTGAGCCTCATCCTGATGTTTACTCATCTGTGACTCTTCTGTACAACACACCAAAGGAGGATTAGTGAGCTAATGTTATACAAGCATTAGTGCAGCTAAATATTAATGTTAATGCATTGAGATGACTGTCCATGAGTCACGCAGCATCAGGGCGGGGAAAGGACTCCTTCTCATCTTAACTGACTGTATAGTGTTTGTTTGGATTCTCCTTTGCCGTTTCCATGACGACGCTTCCTAGGTCTGCGTTGGATGTTGGAGAAAAGGTCAAAAGTCAGCGCTGCCGAAGATGAAACAGCTGATTCCCTGAGAAACTGTGAGCATCACCTGCTGCTCAGCACCCAGTCGTTCAGCCGGCCAGAACCAGGCGAGCTGGTGACCTCTTTGGCCACAAGGTGTCCCTGTTCTGCCCTGTTCTGCCCTGCTCTGCCCTGTTCTGCCCTGTTCTGCCCTGTTCTGCCCTGTTCTGCCTTGTTCTGCCCTGCTCTGCCTTGTTCTGCCCTGTTCTGCCCTGTTCTGCCCTGCTCTGCCCTGTACCCAGACGCCTGGGTTCTGCTGACGCTCCACAGCCGGAGCTGTGACTGGACCCGGACTAGAATGTGGTCATCACCTCTGGATCTCCAGCATCTCCTCCTCAGAGTTTACAGCCGTCACAGAATAATCAGCTGGGACATTTTAAGGGTCACTTCTCATATATTTAGGTATTAGAATATTCTGCCTGGGTTCTCTGCGGGGTCTCCGGCTTCCTCCCACAGTCCAGACGTTCAGTTAGGCTCATTGGAAAACTCTGTATGTGGACCTGCCTCTCAGCTGGGACAGGCACATTACCACATGATATATTGTTTTATGTTATGTGTAACGTAAATAGACGTAAAGTGTTCCCGTATGAATTCTTGAAATAGCAAGAGGAACTGAGAACCTATCGACCTTTCATCATTTGCAATAACAAACAAACAGTCTCACTCATCCTGAAAACGCGCGGTTTGGGGAGGAGTGGGGCGATATATAGAGATGAGGAGGTTCCTGCGGCACCATCCTCCCAGAGCTGCAGCCGCTGACACGACCGCATCATCATGGTAGGTGGAGAGAGCAGCGTCCCGCGGTGACGGCAGCACCTGGCAGACCGTCACCGCCGTTTCCAGATTGAAGAGGACGCGGATCGGCGCCGCGGACCGGATCCAGCCTCGCGTCTGCGTCCTTGTTCTGTTTCACACCTGCTTTTCCGTTTGATTCCAGACGTTTGCGCCGCTGCTCGTCCTGGTCCAGCTGTCAGCGCTCACCTTGGCCCGGAGCCGAACCGACGCGGACTGCGAGCGCTGCCCTCCCGGTACGTATCTGCGCCAAGGCTGCACGACCACGCGCAAAAGCCAGTGCGCGCCCTGTCCCGGCGGCTCGTTCACGGCGCTGTGGAACTACATCCCCAAGTGTCTGCGCTGCGGCGTGTGTGGCCACAACCAGGTGGAGAAGCGGGCGTGCGCCCCCGACGCCGACTGCACGTGCGAGTGCAAGGACGGCTACTACTACAAGGAGAGCTACGACACGTGCGTGGCGCACAGCAAGTGTCCGGCGGGAGAAGGAGTTGTGGCCCAAGGTAGGCTGGGGTGCTCCCCCAGTAGGAGCAGGGTTCAGCTGAACAATCACTTCTATTAAGAGTGTTAGTGTCGAGCTCCAACAAAACCTTACTATTGAAATGTTCCCTGAGCCTTTGAAGTGTGACGGATTGATTTTACCTCTGACCTCTGACCTGGCCAATAAATGATGCTAATGAGTGTAACTTGTGGACGTCAACGTGCGGCTCTACTGTCCCCTGATGGCCAACGGTGGTAACGTTGACTGAGCTCACTTTAGACGCTGCGGGGCAGTGACGTCCACGATCAGACTGCTGATACTCAGAAGTGATGTCCGATCAGTGTCCACCCACTTTGTTTGGCTTGAAAAGAAAAGCTGCAGCAGCTGGAGGTTCTCGTCCTTCGTCTGTTCCAGGTTCTCCACACAACGACACCGTGTGCCAGGTTTGTCCCAGTGGCAGCTTCTCCGACATCGCCTCCGCTCATCACAAGTGCAACGCGCACCGGAGCTGCGACGCCGCAGGGCTGGGTCTGCTGCTCAGAGGCCACGCTTGGCACGACACTGTGTGCGCGCGCTGCGACGACCTCAGAGGTAAACCGAACCCAGACACGACTCATAACGACCCCACAGGTAACGAGCGAGAGAACACCTGCGGGTGGTCCAAAGCACGACTAGTTCCCAGTAACCGGTCTCCCCAACTTCGAAGGCAGCAGCAGTCAGTCGCCGGTAAAGCAGCTCAGCGAGGTTCAGGGACCATAGAGAGCACGGAACAGAAGTGGTTACTTGGTTTTGGTTTCACATTTTCAGTTTGAACCACGGTTCTGCTTAATAGGATGAGATAATCTTGAAAGTCAGCTTCCCAGGGATTACAAAGGGTGCAAATTTGCAACGTTTACTATTGTTGATCGGAGAAACTCCTCTCACTCAGCGTCTTCTCTACGTCTCGCAGATGGAGCCGATTACCTGCGAGAGGTTCTCCCAGCTTTCTTTCTTCATCAGAATATAAACGTCAGGCGGCTTCATCGCATCCTCCAAAGGCTCCCCGGCAAACGGGCCACGGAGTGTCCGGGACGGCACCGCTCTCCGTCGGAGCAGATCGAAGACTGGGCTGCGTCGGCCACAGCGAGTCAGATCCGCCAGCTGCCAACGGTGCTGAGTAAAGCAGGAGTGGACCACGCTGGCGACAAGCTGCACAACAAGCTGCAGAGAATCGATGCCAACCTCCACAAGCTGTGCTCGTTGGGGAACCGGGTGGAGATGACTGTCCTGTAACGCTGTGGGTTCCTCGTCTGAACGTCTGCCGTAGTGTAGATGCTCTGTCTGAGGGTTTGTACGTTTGGAGTAGTTAGAGGAGAATAATGCTGCTACGTGATGTTTTCCTGCTGTTCGGTGTAACCGCACTAAGACCAAACATGTTTGGAGGCAAATCCAAGCGAGGTACATGATTTCCAGCAAAACGTTATCCAACACAATAAAGGTCTGCCAACACGCAGTACGGTCTTCATACCTGTACTACCTGAGCTGCTCCCTCAGCCTTTGCTGACGTGAAGCAACACAGAAAGGTCCATGTACAGCATAACTACCTCTGCTGCCTGCGCATCCCCTTTCCTGCTAATTTCACTTTGTTAATTTATTGTATAAAGGACGTTGAGTTAGGCAGAAGCAGATTGTAGAGTTTTATACATAAGGCATAAATGTGTAGAAGTAAACATCACTACCAACACAACCAGTGCCTCTGGCTTTTTTGTCAGTAAGTCCAAACTGTGATGGGATTTGTTCAGGCCAAAGAAAAGCAAAGGTTCTGTAAATGAAGCACAGCTTTACTGTCACCATGACGCTCATCCACACTGGGACTCAAATAATAAAGAAAAAAAAAAAACACAACCAGTCAGACTCCTTTCATACAGATGCGCTCAGTCTGTTTGGTATCGGCCCTCGGGACCTGAACTAGTGACAGTGTTGGTTCGTTTTTTGGGGACAGCCCGTTAGCCGGGACAGGAAGCAGCCTCGCGCCAGGCTGGACGAAGCGAACCGTTCCTCAGGGTCACTGTTTCCACTTTATAGGCTTCTAGTGCAAGAAACAGTAAAAAAGCCTTCAATAAAATGACACGACGGAGACGTCACAGGGTGAAACACTGACGCGTTAACATCTGTGCGTGGTCCAGAGTTTTCAGGCATAAATGGCCTTTGTCACATAATCGGTGTTGTGTGTCAGAGATGATGCGTCAACTGGAACCTTTCCTTCACGCTTCCAAGAGTCACAAACAAGATGAACAAATCGACGACAATAAGTAGTGTCACTGTATAAAATGTGAATCAAATGACTGGGGGCTGCTTTTGAGGATGTTGGCATTTTAAATTTGGCCGGAACATGATGACTGATGAATAACCACGTGCTGTTTGAATAGCTCACAGCTGATCGTGGAGAAAGATTCCGCATCACGTCTGTCACGTTTTGAAGAAACAGAAGCTTCAGAGGTTGAAGCAGAGGCAGTTGAAAATGAAAGCGTGATTATTCCTTATGGTTAAGTGACAGCTTTTCAGAGAACACAGCCTGTTTCCAGGAGGTAGACACCTCCTCCACTTAATCACACCTTCAGTTTCACTATTGCTGCCTTTAATCTCTTGCTTTCTTATCTTGACCGTTGCTGGTTGGTGCTAGTTTTGTCAGGACGAGATTAATGTCACAGTGTTATCTCTGGATGCCGATGTGTCAGTAGAGTCAACAGAGCTTTACACGCTACGCGGCCGCAGAGCAAACCTGACCTGGTCCGGGAGGCGACTAATGAGCAGATCCCATCACGCGCTACTAAAAATGAACTAACGTCCATTGTTTTACTTGGCAACTCTCACATCGAACCCTTCACGCACGTCGTGATGACGTCTCGCCTCGGCTCGGCTAAGGCAACGCTCCCCGCGGAGCAATGTTGCTTTTCCCAGCGCGTCCTGGACTTGTCCTGGGCTTGTCCTGGACTTGTCCTGGGCTTGTCCTGGACTTGTCCTGGACTTGTCCTGACCCATCTTGATTTTGATACAAGATCACTTTGATGTGAACCCTAAGCTACACAGTCTGTGGGTGGATGACTTAGGACTCACAGTACAGAGCAACAGAAATGCAGAACAATGCTGCAGAAAACCCAGCACAGGGTGAAAACCCCTCACTAGACGTGTCCCGTCCCGTTACAGGAACCGGTCTTTCCTGAGAGCACGGTTTCTGTTTGCAATGATCGAATGTCCTTGAACAGGTTGCTCTAATAATAGAAACACTTATATAAAGATAGAGATAAAGTTCAGAGAAAAATTATTTATAGCTGACGTCATGACCCAGACATGAGCCAAAACTATTGACTTCAAGGGTAAAACCAACTTTGTGTGGGATGAGCGAGTTCAAGGGGTGTAGTTGGTCCCGTTCAGCAGGTTCTGGTGTTACAGAAGGAGGACGGGGCTGCTTTGAGCAGAGGGAAGTTTTGCCTGTTGTATCTGGATCGTAAATGTGACACTTCACAGGTCATGTGCTTGATTCAGTGGTTTCGCTGTGACACTGAATGTGCCTGTTTATCTTCAGGGAAAACCATGACTTCAGGAAATGTTAAATTCCCACCAAGGGCAACGTCCTGGAACATGACACTGACTCACTTGAGCGATGTCATAGGTCACTTTGAGCCACTGCAAAAACATGGAAAGAACATGTCTAATAGCAACACTCGTCTGAATCTAAAAAAACAAATCACATTGTCATGACACGTGTCCTGCGCTTCGCTTAAAGACATTTGGGGATTTAACACAGACGATTAAGACACGAGTACGAGGAAATACTCCAGTTATTTCCCCGTTCCACTTCCTGTCCACGCTGGTTTAAAACAAAACAACGGCTTCCTTCGAGGCGTCTCACCGTCCCTGTTCGGTGGACGCAGCTTCCTGTGCCACACGGAGGAGCAGAGACTGGAGACGTTGCTGCCACAGAAACCCAAGAACGTTGCACCGATTACTCTGCTCAAACCCACAAAAGCACCTTTGGTCACTTAAACGTCTGCGAGCATCAGCATATCCAGGTCATTACTCACTTACTCAATGACTTAATTGTGCTGTCGCCGTGTGAACCCTCCTAATGCTAATGGTACGCGACCGGCGAATGAAGTGACTGTGTCAGTCTGAAACGGACGTTTGTCCTGAAGTGAAAGTGAAGGGAGAAAGTAATAAAGCGAGAAAGTAGAAGACGAAAGTGAGTCAGTTTCACCCGTTCACTGATTCTCCAGCAGCTCTACGGCGTAAAATTGCTTCCAAGCTGTAATAACAAAACCCAGAAGCTCAGTGAGTCTAAACCCATGGATCAGATTGACGCCCACAGCTCAGCGTCGTCTGACTGTGGGGGAGCTGGAGTGAACCCTCACAGAAAGGGCAGCTCGGGAATCGAACCCACGTCCTTCCTGAGGAAACAGCGCTGCCCACGTTCTGAGCTGCCAGTTACTCTGAGCTGACAAGTCCTCGGGAAATGAGTCTCTGCTTTGATTTTTGAAAACGATGAGCTCTCGCTTTCTTTAGCGCAGCTTTGAGCTTGTCTGCGTTAGGACAGAACTGCTGAGCCACGATGAAGCTGCGTTTCTGTTGATTTGATTGATGGCTTTGTTTACTCTGATTCGAATGTCACGCGCTGAGTCATTCCTCATCAGTCAGCTGATGAGGAATGAGTTAAATGAGTTTCAGAAGTGAGGCATGTGACGATGATGATGTTGGGAATGTTTTTGTGAAACCTGCCTGTGTTAAGGCCAGACGCAGTCAACTGCATCTCTCAGTCAACACAAAAAGCCACCAAGTAGTTTATCAGTCTAGACTGAAGGTGACGCTGGTCCTGGGAAAAGCCCGGCTCAACCCGGCTCAACCTGCGGTGCTGGGTAGGAAACGAGCAGGAGAGACTGAGGAAAACAACAGTTTGTGAGTGGTGAGTGACTGGAAGAGTGGGAGGGAACCACAACACAAAACCAAGACAAGCATCGCACAGCAACACGATGACGCCAGCTTTACTGCGAGCGGATGCAAGAGCTGATGCCGACGTGCTTCAGGACCGGGCCTGTTTGAAGACGTGGCGTTTGGGGAAATGGGAAACGGGGAATGCTTGCAGAGACATAAAGAGACATTTCCCCAGAGACCAATGAAGTTACTATATAATCTGCTAAACCACAAAAACCAACATCGAAGCTAAACACAGACAGTCCGAGCAGAAAGATTAGCTTCGTAAACAGAGAACGCACTGAGTCGGGCAATGTCCTGGAAAATCATGCAAAGTGGAAGCTAAAAGGGTCTCGCTGTGCTGGATGAACTCAGTTTACTACACGCATGCAAATCCGCTTCCTGAAGAGAACGAGGAAGAGATATGAACGAAAAGCAGGTGGAACACAGAGGCTCTGACGCTCCGAGCTCAATCAGAGCCCGACCGAGTCAGACGATACCTGCAGGTCCAAAGCAGAGGAGCTGCGACACCTGCAGCTCACAGAGCGTCTGCCTCTGTCGGCACCACACGCAGGCCACCGTGGGATCCGGGTCGCACCGGGGTCTGCTCTCATCCTGAAACTCACATGCACATTCCACTCAACCCCTCCAGTTTATACATGTGGGAACTGGAGGCGTAGGAAAAACCCCGGTGACGTAGGGACGTGAGGGGTCTGTCGAGCGCCTCGCTGCCCCCGTCCTTCAGCCCCGGCTCGCTGGCCTCCCTCTCTGCCAACCTCGACCTCTGATGACTCCGTCACGGTTCACCGGGACCTATTCATCATGAGCCGCGTGACGAATATGCAAACACAAACACACTGGTTTGTGTTTGTTGAGGCGTAGCGGCTGCGGTCAGTTTCCTAGAACTATATTATTTTATGCCACTGCTTCTGTTTCCAGTGGAAAAGCAACGTACATAAGATCAACACAGTGGTTCAGCCGCCGTTAAGGCCCTTAGCAATGTGCCCCGTAGCTATGGAGGGAAAACACTTCCTGTGCTGGTCAACGCTCACTCGGCCGCTGAATGAAAGCCCCGCTGGGTTTTCCCTGCTCCCTGTGAGCATCCAGCGCTGCATTAACGAGCCTGGAGTGGTGGCAGTTCCACTGAAGCTGGAGGCACCTCCTCCCACGGATCCACGTTTTTAAGGGAAAGGATCCAAAACGATGGTGAATTGGCTCAACTAGACCTAGAAACACCTGCAGAGGTGGCTCCAGGTAACGGTGAACAGACAGAAACTGACTTGTTTGTTGTGTCCCTGCATCCAGTTCAGGCATCGATGTAAATAAAGCTTTTGACAGGATGATTCTGACTTTCCTGGTTGGGTTGCGGCTTTTTGTCTCATGTTAGTTTCTATTTATTCCTGGGCGGCTGTCAGATGTGATTTTTAGGCTAAACTCACACCAACAGATTTATTTTTTCCATTTCCCATCATCTGTCTGCAGCCAACACAGCTGATGCTTCCATGACTGAACCTGCTGCTGCTTGAACTCGGTCAGCTTCTGCTTCCTGCAGCTGCTTCTCCACGGACTGGATCTGTGTCAACTTCCTCCGGTTCTTGTAGTGAGGAATCAAACTGGGAGTTTCAGGGGTTGCTGTGGTGGATTATGGGCCCATTTCACACGGCTCCGCTCCCTGTCAGAGCGTTTAGCGCGAATTCTGGAGGGATTTACAACCTTTACGTCAAACATCAAAATAAAATAAAATATATTCTGAGCTTTGAACTCAGCAACTTGTCCTTTAGCGAATCCTTCAGCCTTCGAGGGGTCAAAATGAAAACAGGAGGCTCTGAGCTCAAAAACCACACAAACAGCCGCAGGCAGACGATAAATCACCACATCTTCATCCAGATGAACGGTTGCATGGACTCGTCCATCACAGACCCACACGTGTTCACTGCTTGGATGTTAACCCACCAAGGCTGCTTGATCCAACCCTGGAGTGGTTTTAGCTTTGAGCCTCCTAGTTATCAGGGGGGTCGTTTGGACCCTTGAAGGCCCAGCGAGGGTTAAACTGACTTGGCTGTTAGTGTCCGTGGGATTTGTCCAAACATCAAATCTGGTCTGTTGCTGACACCCTGTGGTCAACACTGTAATAGTCACATCATAAATGTTCAATTGTAAGGAAAACAAATACAACGTTAAAATCATATGTTATCACTGACTGGATTTGACAACACTTCATAATGTGGATGACGACAAACGATCATCTGACTTAAAGCTTCTTTGTTTATGAGCTTTGCTTCGAGTTGTTTTTCTCCAACTCCAATCGCAGAACGTTGCCGGTTGTGGCCACTAGATGTCGCCTGCGTCTCATGCGTCAGATAGTTTTCCTGGACAACCACTGGGAGAAAGGAGGGACCAGCGGAGAGTGTGAGTCTGTTTGCGTGAGTTGTGTGTCTGCGTCGTTGCTCCAGCTCACGTTCACTCCAACGTTCCCCTCCACGCGCTGTAACGCAGACGTGAAGTGTGTGTGTGTGTGTGTGTAGCATGTCGTAACGGATGCAGCAGGTAACCTGAACACAACGGGACTACACCTCCGCCCGAGCGTCTCCTCTGCGTCCTCGCCGGCGGACCGAACCGAACCGAACCTCGTCTGCAGCCATGTCGGAGGAAAAGGCGAACCTGAGCAACGAGCTGTTCGGTAAGAGTCGTTCGGCTCGGCCCACTCGGAACTTAGTGAGTTAGTGAGTTTGTAGCGCGGGGAACTTCCCTCACGGCCACAAAGTAGCGAAGCCAAAGTTCGGTAAAGCTCCACAGGTGTGTTTACCGGCGGCAGGTTCGGTTCCTTTGCCTCTAACAGGGTCTGGTCGTCCAGGTGAGGCCGCGGCCCTCGTCTCGGTTTTCGTGCCTTCAGGGCTGGGCTGCATACCTGAGAGCGGCGGCTTCCTGCGCAGCCGCAGGGAAGGGCCGCGTCCCCTTCCTCGGCACCAGAACCTGGGCCGCGTCCCCTACCTCGGCACCAGAACCTGGGCCGCGCCCCAATCCTCAGCTGCTGAACCTGGGCCGCGTCCCCTTCCTCAGCTGCTGAACCTGGGCCGCGTCCCCTTCCTCGGCACCAGAACCTGGGCCGCGTCCCCTTCCTCGGCACCAGAACCTGGGCCGCGTCCCCTTCCTCGGCACCAGAACCTGGGCCGCGTCCCCTTCCTCGGCACCAGAACCTGGGCCGCGCCCCAATCCTCAGCTGCTGAACCTGGGCCGCGTCCCCTTCCTCAGCTGCTGAACCTGGGCCGCGTCCCCTTCCTCGGCACCAGAACCTGGGCCGCGTCCCCTACCTCGGCACCAGAACCTGGGCCGCGCCCCCTTCCTCAGCTGCTGAACCTGGGCCGCGTCCCCTTCCTCGGCACCAGAACCTGGGCCTCGTCCCCTTCCTCTGCACCAGAACCTGGGCCGCGCCCCAAACCTCAGCTGCTGAACCTGGGCTGCGTCTCCTTCCTCGGCACCAGAACCTGGGCCGCGTTCCCTTCCTCAGCACCAAAGTTAAGATCACTTTACCAACTCAGTGGCTCCGCTAAGCTGAAGGTCAAGTCCAGCTCTGTGAGCTGACTCGTGACCCCGTGGTTCTGACCGGACACTGAGCTGACTCGTGGTCCCGGTGTCTGGTTCTTCCCGGATCCTCCTGCTGTGTCCTGCGGCCTCCAGGCAGCTGTTCCCAGAGAACCAGGACTTTAGGCTCAATCTCTGCCAGACAGAACCGCAGCTCACGTCGATTCACCAAGTGGACGGAGACGGTTCGACGGTTTGACTTCGTGTGTCCGGGTCCAGACGAGGGAAGGCTCATCAAGGCTCGTTCTCTGCCTCTTTAGTCGCACCTTTAGTTCGGGTTCTGATCTCAGCGTGGTTCTGCTGAGCCGACACATGTTCTGTGAGTCAGTGAAGACGACGTGATGATTTAATGAGTTCTGGGTCGTGTTCTGGTCTCGGCCGTCTCAGCCTGTTGTGTTGGTGATTTCCACAACCGCTGTGTTAACGGTCTCGTTCTTCTGCCAGAGAGCGTGCGGGAGGCAGTGGGTCGGAGGGTGAAGCTCACCCTGAGGCGCGTGGTCCAGCTGGAGGTCAAAGGGGACAAGGTGGAGACCCGAGTGCTGGTAAGTGGCCACGAGCTTGGTTCCTCCTCATGTTGCTGCAGGTGCTGTGTCGCAACCGTCTGCTCGTTGTTTGGGAACCGCTCAAGTAAAGCTCCAGTTACAAAACCCGAGGGTGTGTAAACGCGGCCGGATGGCCTGTCGGAACCACACGCACAGCTCAGCTCGCTGTGGACCACATACCACCAGACTGCAGCTCCTGTCGGGGCTTGACGGGAGCAACGCGGCACATTCCACGGCTGCTCTGCACCGAGGCGGCCGTAAATAAAGGTTAGGAACCAACGCCGTGGACGTGGGAGGTGACCTGGTGATGTGTCTGTCGTGTCTGATTCAATCAGACGATCTGTGACCTGCCGTGACCTCGACAGACAGACAGAACAGAATCTACTGAACGTTTTAGTTTGGCTGCAGCTCTTGGAGGCCTCACTTCCAGGGTTTGGGTTTTTTGAAGCAGTTTATGGAGTTTGAGCCACGGTCTCGGTACCAGAACCTGGAGCCGTGGTGTGTTTAACGTGACCGTCTCTGTCCTCAGGCCTTGGCATCGCATCGAGCTTATCTGCTGACGACACGGATCCCGTCCAAGGTTGGTTCCGATCCGATTTCCTTCCTCTCGCTCTTCCATCCTCGTTGCTTCCCTTTCATCCTGAACCTTTATCTCTCCGTCCCGTCCGTCTCCTCCTTCTCCTCGTTTGGCTTTAGTATTTGCTGGCCTGACGTGCAGCTTGTTTTTAGTTCCACGCTCCTCAAAGACTTAGTGGGTTTGGTTCATGCTTTTATGAAGGACAGGCTCCATCTGCCACCAGTTCATCTGTACATCAGGCCTGATGTTCTGCGCTTTCCTGGCTTCAGTGTGTTCTGATTGAAGCCCCTTCCAGTCCGTCGCCGTCTCCTCTTCCTCCAACCCGCTGAGAACGGCCCCGTCGCTTTACCCACAGTGCAGCTGGCTCGAGCTCGGCCTGTGGGAAAGGAAAACAGTGAGCGGGACAAAGGTTCGTCCTGGAGGGCGTGAGAAAAGATGTGGAGACTAACATGGACGTGCTCGGAACCGTCCGGTAAACCTGCCGGTGACCACAAACACCGTCTGTGCTTTAACGCCTCCACTCGTCAGCTTCCTGGTTTTAAGTTTCATTGCAGTCTGTTATTACCCAGCTTTCCTTTTTCTCAGGATCTATTTGAGACGCTCTGTGGTTTTCCAGGTTTTTCGGAGGTGGAGCGGCGTCGTCAGGACATACCAGCTTCAACCCCTCCAGTTATCGTAGCAGCGTTTCTAATGACGACCTCTTTACCTTTGAACCCACATTTGGGACATAAACGAATTAAATGTCAAAACAACACTGGAAGGTTTCATTACTCTGAACTCGGGGGAGAGATTCTATTTTCACACACACGGACCGAAGCTTAGTTCAACCGCGCTGTTAAAAACGCCTCCTCACAGTAAATGTTTGAATGTTGCAGGACTGGACTCGGATCGGTCGAACTCGCTCCAGCTGACCTCTGATCTGTTGTTTCACTCTCTGTGTGTGAGAGTGGAACAGAGAGCAGTTTGTTCTTCAGCGTCCCGGCGCACAGAGAAAAGACACAATGGAGGAATTTAACAGCTGGCGAGGAAAGGAAGGAGGAGGGGGCCGTGTTTCTGCTCCTCCGCGCTTTCACCCTCGTTCCTGATTCTCCTCATCCTCATAACTTCCTGTCTCGTTGTTTGTCATTCGTGTCCTTTACTCCTTTGTCTTCCTCCTGCTTTTAACCTGTACCTCACCATCCTTAATGAATTTGCTGGTCACTTCTGTCTTTCACTTTCCTTTTCACAGCTGCTTGTTTCTCCTCCTTCTATAAGATCATATGTAGTTTTGCCTCAGTTGTGGCTCGCTGCTGCAGATCAGTGAGTTAGGAATCAGGGCATTGTTGACACAGCCACCTTTCATCTCCTGCTCTCGTCTCCGCTGCAAAACTCCAAAACAAGTCGGAGCTTGACGAGTCGGCTCAGTCAGCTCCACATCTGGTGCTAACGGTACAGCTACAGGAGCGTGGACACCGTTTTACATGTCGGCCTCCTCATTCTACACCACAGCTGGTCCAGATGTTAAGCCAGATGACTTTCAAAGTGGGCTCCTTAAATCAGGACAAAGAGGCTCCGACAAACCGCCATCGACTACGAGGACAAACTGTGTTAATGATCTGTGGAAACCTTCCTTCACATGACTCCAACATTAAGCTTAGTATGAGATGCTGATGTGTTTCCCAGCATGTAGCTCTTAGATGTGACTCTGGTTTATTTCAGGTTGAACAGTCCTTCAGCTACCTGGACATCCAGGGAATCAGCAGCAACAAACCCACTCAGGTACACACACAAGGGTTCTTATCTGATGGGACGTGCACACACACCTGAGCGCACACAGGACAGACGATCCACGACGGCTGGTTTCTGGAGGGAGCCGGATAAACGGATAAACCTCCCCTTGACTCTGGTTCTGTCTCTCGGTCGGTCAGGTCAGTGTGGTTCACTCCTCTTTGTGTCTGTCGCCCCCTGCAGTTGGTGTTGGAGCACGAGCGCGGCCCATGGAGCCTCCGCCTGGCCTCCGTGGAGGAAGTGGACGAGGTCATCGCTCACATCGGCACCGGTGTGCAGCAGATCTGCCCCTCCGGGTCGCCAGCGTAGGTCCCGCCCTGCTTTCAGCGATGAGCTGGCTGTAGCTCGGCTCTAACTTTTCCTTGTCTCTGAGGAAGGAAGGTGATGACGAGGTTGAGTCTGAAGCCTGCGGAGAGGACGGCGGCTCTGCAGGCCATCTGGGACGACCAGGGCTCAGCAGACATCGGGCCCTGCGGTAAACCAGCCTCCAGATCTCAGTGACATGTCCGATCAGCTGTCCGTGTCCGTGCTTAATGTTTTCACCGTGTGACGTTGGATTTCAGGAGGTTTCTCCCATCAGTACTGGTGTGTGTGTGACTACCTGGGCCTGCCGTACAGGGAGGAGGTCCAATGGGTCGGTGCTGGAACCATTACTGTTTTTGTGTCTAATTTTTGTTTCTGTATGATTCCAGCTGCTTTTTCATTTTCACTATGAGCTTTTGTCGCTTCCAAATATTTTCCTGCTTCTCGTCTTCTTCTTTTTGCCTCAACCTAAGTGGTGGCTTGTTTCACCTTTTGGCTCTCTGCTTGTCTGGATTCCCTGCAGGATGTGGACACCATCTATCTCACTCAGGACAGCAAAGAGCTCAACCTGCAGGACTTCATCCACCTGGAGAACAGGTGAATGCTGAAAGTCAACATTTCTTTTCATAAATTGGCAACAAACCAAACTTTGTTTTCCTTCTACTCTACTGGTTGAAGGTCCACAGCTGTAAACATCTGTATTTGCAGGGATCTGGTGGCGATCATCGCAGCTCTGGAGTACAACCAGTGGTTCACCAAAGTCTCCGCGAAAGACGTCAAACTGGTAACGTCTCCCCTCTGCGTCACTGACGCCGCTTACAGTCAGCTCCGACTGTATTAACCCCGTTCTGGTTCTGTCCTTGTCCGTCTCCCATCCAGTCGACAGACGTGTGCGATCAGATCCTGAGAGTCGTGGCCCGATCCAACCGGCTGGAAGAGCTGGTGCTGGACAACGCTGGACTCCGAAGGTCAGAGGTCGAACCGTGTTTGTACCCGTCGGAGCGGTGCCGGTGGTGTGCCGGTAGTCTGCGGCGCTTTCTTCAGTCAACCTCGGTCTTTGTTCTCTTCCTCAGTGATTTTGCTCAGAAACTGGCCGGCGTTCTGGCACAGAACCCTGCCTCCGCGCTGCACAGCCTCACCCTGAGCAACAACTCCCTGGAGGACAAAGGTCGAACGCACTCTCATACAAACCGCCGTTTGCATTGTGTAGTGTGGCCTATCTAGTTGTGCTCCTCTTATACTTGTCTATTAGTCATTTCTTGTTGAGTAATACGCGTTCGTGCCGACCGGTGGCCGTGTTGGACTCTGCTGTATCAGGTCTAACGCTGGATGTGGTTCTGTCTGCAGGTGCAGCGGCTCTCAGTGCTCAGCTCACCAAGCTGCCCATGGGTCTGAAGCACCTGAACCTCTCCAGGGCCTCCATGTCCCCTAAAGGTGAAAACACGCGTCTTTATTAACTTCACCCCCTCCCACCCCCTGCACCAAACCGTGGAGGACCAACGCAGCTCGCACAGCGCGAGACTGCTGCACCCGAAGTGCAGGACTGAGCTACCGGAGGTCTTTCTTACCCACGACAACAAGACTCCACAACACATCAACATGACTGGAAAGCGTGTTCATAGTGTGATGTGTGCCGTGCAGTGCCCATGTTTACATGTATGTTGTTTTGTTTTGTTTTTTTTTTTATGTTTTTTTCATTCGGCACTTTTGCACTTTATGTTTATGTGAGATATGTACATTTTTTGTCTTTCTTTTGTATATAATGCATAACATATTTTTACTCTTTATTTTTTTCCAACTGTTTTTTTTCTCTTGCTGCTGCTGGGTCACCAGAATTTCCCCACTGCGGGATTAATAAAGTCTTATCTATCTATCTATCTATCTATCTATCAACTTCATTATTGCCTTGAATTGCTGTACGGAGAGTAATGGCTGCCTTTCCTCCCAGGTGTGAACACCCTCTGTCAGGCTCTCTGCTCAAACCCAGTTGTGGCCTCCACCCTCACACACCTCGACCTGTCGGGAAACTCGCTGAGAGGCGACGACCTGCAGGTAGAGGCCTTAACTCCAGAGCGGATCAAAGCTCTAGCTTTAGTTTGGAGGGTTTCACCAACAGGGGGTTTTCTCCTTCTCCGTCACAGAACCTGCACAACTTCCTGAGTCAGTCCAACTGTCTGGAGACGCTGGATCTGTCCAACAGCGACTGCTCTCTGGATCAGGTGAAGGAGCTCGCATAGAGGACACATTACAGGGAAACTTCTGCGCAGTTTGTGCTTCTCCTGCTGAAGCTCTGGTTTGTGTTTTCCAGGTGTGTGCGTCTCTGCTCAGAGGATCTTTGAGGCATCTCTCTGTCCTCAACATGTCAAAGACGGTCTTCTCTCACAGGCAAGATCCAACTTCCTGTTTACGCAGCAAACCTCCTAAATATCTAGTGATGCATTTTCCCGAATGCCCTCAGAATAGTTGAATGAGCTCTTTGTGTAATTGCCATGATCATGTGGTGGATTGCGGTCCGTGATCACATTAACGTTCCTCTCTCTCATAAAGGAAGTGTAAAGAAATCCCTCCGTCCTTTAAGCAGTTCTTCAGCTGTGCTCAGTCGCTGAGCTCGGTCAGTCTGTCGGGAACCAGGCTGCCTCTGGAGGCTCTGAAGTAAGACGACTGCTCCTGACATTTGTGAACGATGCAGTTTGAGCCCCACTCAGTCGAAGCTCTTTCTGTCTGCAGGGCGTTGCTGTTGGGGCTCGGCTGCAACCCGAACCTCAGTGATGTGTCTCTGGATCTCAGCTGCTGCGAGGTACAACCGGCACGGCTGAAACATTCAATGCTGGCTCTCTACAGGTGCAACCTGGGTCTAAACAGGCTACTAACACGGTGGCAGAACATTCAGATGCCTTCTCCGCTTACACACTGCAGGTGATATGACAGCAGACCAGCACCAGTAAGTTAATGATCTTGTTCTGCTTAGCTGCGTTCAGGAGGCTCCCAGATCCTCGAGGGCTGCATCGCTGAAATCCCCAACATCTCCAGCCTGGACATTTCCGACAACGGTGGGTTTCAGGCAGAATGTGTCAGGCACTGCTGACTTTGACGCTGGTTTATGCATGTGCCTGTTTTCTGCGCTGCTCAGGTCTGGACATGGATCTGACAACCCTGCTGGTGTGGCTGGCCAAGAACCGCTCAATAAGACACCTCTCACTGGGCAAAAACCTTAACAACATCAAAACCAAGTGGGTCATACACTGCGTTGCCCTTATTACAGCTAGACAGGACTTCTTCATTTATACGCGTCTGCTGATTGGTCTTCAGGAATGTGGCTCAGGTCCTGGACAGCCTCGTTCACATGATTCAAGAGGAGGAGTCGGTGGGTGACACCTTTACCTGTAGCTGGCTCTCACCTTTGTTCTACTGAAACCAGAAACGTGTACAAGCGTCTGTTCGTCTTCTGCAGCCGCTGACCTCGCTGTCGCTGGCCGACTCCAAGCTGAAGGCCGACCTCTCCATCGTCCTCAACGCTCTGGGCAGCAACACGTCTCTGACCAAGCTGGACATTAGTGGAAACGCCATGGGGGACATGGGGGCCAAGATGCTGGCCAAAGCCCTGCAGATCAACAGCAAGCTGCGGTGAGCGTCAGGCTAGAGGCATGGACTCAGTCTCGAAGGTCTCGTTGATCACTTCTGTCTTTCTGCTGTGTCTCTGCAGGACAATAGTGTGGGACAGAAATAACATCAGCCCTCAGGGTTTACAGGACGTCGCTGCTGCTCTGGAGAAGTGAGTGAGAGGTTTCAGTCTAAACCGAATCAAACTGCTCTGGTGTGTTGGCAGCTTGAAAAATAAACTGTCTGTCCTTCAGAAACTACACCATTCGTTTCATGCCTGTCCCCATCATGGACGCAGCTCAGGCACTGAAGGCAAACCCAGAAAAAACAGAGGACGCCTTGCTGAAGGTGCGGCTGGCGTTTGAAGATGTGCCCCATTGAGACGCTTTGGTTGATAATTAAGAGCACGGTTTGTGTTGCAGATGGAACAGTATCTTCTGAGGAACCACGAGACTCGTAAATACCTGCAGGAGCAGGCGTACAGGCTGCAGCAGGGGATAGTCACCACAACCACTCAACAGGTGGGAGCGCGTTTGGATGTGCGTGCTCTGAAGGTGGAGCTTGACCTCTGACCTCTCTGTGCCCCTTCGTAGATGATGGACACGATGTGCGTGAGGGTGCAGGATCACCTGAACTCTCTGAAGTTCACAGAGACCGTCCCGGTTCTGGAAGACATGAAGGTGGCAGAGAACCTCATGAAGGACGCCAGGAACTCCAAGAGAGTAAGACGGTGGCTGTGTGCTCTCAGGTACCAGATTCTGTTGGAACGCCACCTACACCGTGACGCTCGCTGCTTTCTTCCAGCTGCTCCCGAACCTGTACCACCTGAAGAACGGAGGATCGCAAGAGGCTTTTGTTGCAGCCGTTCGGGAAAAGCTGGAATCGATGGCAGGAGAAGTGGCTCGAGTGATGGACGATCAGCTGCAGGTACTGAAGGAACCGTGGCGATGACCGCAGCAGAGCTCCGTGTGCAGCATGTCGGTGTAACTGTGTGATGTCCTCCCCAGACCATGCTGGTGTCCATGGTGGACTCTGCTGAGGGCCTGTGTCCTCACGTGATGAAGAGGAGCAGCCTTCGCCAGGAGCTGCTGAAGTGCGGCGCAGGCAGGATGACGGTGCCCCGCAGCTTCGTCAGCACTACGCTGCTGGAGCAGTCGGGAGTCGACATCATCAACAAAATCAGGTCTGATGCAATTACTTCTGTCTGTTACTTCTCACAGACCAGCTGCTGAACCATCCAGCCCATTTCTTTACTCATACAGTAATATACACACTGCTTTTGTTCAGTTCGACTGTGTTTTCTCTTTGAAATGCAGTGAAGTGAAGCTCAGCATGGCATCATTCTTATCGGATCGCATTGTGGATGAGCTGCTGGAGTCTCTGTCCAGATCCCAGCACACTCTGGTCAGTGTCTTTGCCTTTCTGTTCGTCTTCCCCTTTCCTCTCTGCTCATCTATCTCTCCTCCCTACTTCCGTCTCCAGGCCGACCACCTGATCAGGAAGCCTCAGCCTCTGGTGCGCAAGGAGCCTCAGATGGAGCCAGAAGTTCTGGACGAGATGGTTCTGCAACCAGCGAACCACGATCAGGACCACAAACCGATCCAGGACCGCGAGCGGCAGCATGAACTGGACATTGACTCCTGTGTGGTAGGAAACGCGTGTGTTTGTTTTTCGGACTCAACGTTTTCTGAATCTGGATTTAAAACGGGACCCTGTGTGTGCAGATGACGCCTAAAACCAAGAGGAAGAGCATCCTGTTCCGCATGCTGCGTCCTGTCTCCGTGGCGTTTGGTGAGAGACGCAGAAACCCCAAATCTAAACTAAAAAAAGTTTGCCCGTGTCTTGAGTGGATTCCGCTCACTGTCCAACATTGACCTTCAGACCTTTTGTCTCCTCTCCACAGAAATGGAGTTCGACCTGGACAAGGCTCTGGAGGACGTTCCCATCCACATCGAGGATCCTCCTCTGCCTCCACCTCCACATCCATCGGACAGAACGTCGTACTACGGGGACCTTCCTCCGCCACCTACGTCCCCCGACGCAGACGCGGCCTGTCTGACTGAGCTGCCGCCTGTGGAACACGTGATGCTGGAGAGTCAAACCAAATTCCGACCAAAACCCAAGAACAGGATGAAGCCCAGCAGACAGCATGTAGGATCCTCAGAGAGCAAGAGCCACGTGTTGGTGGCTTTAGAAACAGACGTCTCATCTCTACGGTTTGTGTTGTTTTTAGCGGGAGACCACTTACAGCTGTTCAGCCCAGGATGCAGAGCAGAACAGCACCATGGGAAAGCTGGACGAAGGTCTGGATGACTTCTTCTCCAAGAGAGTCATCAAACTCAGCTTCAGGTGAGCTTCGCCTCGCAGCTCAGAGTTTTATCGAACGAGGACCTTCTGTGAAAATTATTCATTTTACTGCTTTTCAGACTTCCCTCTGTCAGAAGTCCGACCTCCTGCCCACAGGAAGGAACGGATAGGAAACGGGAGTCCAGGAGGAGCGGCTTCTTTAACCTCATCAAGTCCCGGACATCCCGCTCAGAAAAAAGCCATGGATCCGCCTCCATCGCTCCACCACACGCGGGTTCCCCCACGTCCCCTCCACCCTCTTCCTCTGTTAGTCCTCTGAGCGAAGACACAACGGCTGCATCCTCCGCAAAAAACCCTGCAATTGCAGCAGAGCCACATCGTGATCTACACAAGTCTCCGTCCCAGGACCACACGGACGCCTCAGCGGAGGCACGTCCAACCTCCGCTGAGGAGGAGAAGAAAGCGGAGAAGAAGGAGCACCCACACGTCCCGCGGCACATTGGGGTTCCTGTAATGGGCCTGGACCTGCTGGCTGAGATGAAGGCCAGACAGGAGAAGATGGCTGTAAAGAAGGTGGGTAGGACGCTAACCAGGTAACACAGTGGAGTGGTTACGAAAGGAACTGGTTCCCTCCGGTCTCACACCAGCTCCCACCGAGTCAGAAACAGAATCATCTCCTTTCACAGCTTCAGACGTGATCTGGTAAAAGGAGACTTAAGAGTTATGTTAGAAAAATAAAACCTTTGTCTGTTTTCAGTCGGAGTCTTTGATGGACAAGCTGGACAGCGACCGAGGTGAGTTCACGATGGTTTCCTGTGTTGAAGCTACAATGTGAGACACTATCAAAATATTGAAATATGCGCAGCCAAGCCGGACGTCCAGCGCGTGGTGCCAGCACACGCTGACGAGTCCAGACCAGAGCCGAGTCCCAGGTCCAAGCCGGCAGGCGTCACCCTGAAGCCGCCCCCACCCCAGGCCAACAAACTCTGTCCGGGGGTCCCCACCAGTCCAGTCAGTCCAAAGCCAAGCAGCAGCACCGCTCACGGTAGGCAGACAGAGGGCTGCAGCGAACTCCGACCCAGTTCTTTCTCTCACTGTTTATCTGCGTACTGCTCAGATGACTCTGCCGAAGCGTCCGCAGGCAGCTCGTCGGCCAAGGGGCCACTTCCTGCTCCTCGCCTGAAGAGGGCGTCGTCGGAGCAGGACAAGGACGGCGCCGGCAGCCCGGCCGGACCCCCGTCCCTACTGGAGGGTCAGTATCCACGTGTAGACGTATTTTACACGGGCTCTGCTGACTGGCTGTGGGCCGTTCAGAGTCCAAACCCAGCCTTTGCTGCTCATTTGCTCGAGCTTGAGATGAGTCTGTGTCGCTGTCGACTCGTTTAATGGCCGCTCTGACGCCTCCGCCCGCCTCGTCTCAGGCGAAGGTCCGTTACCCTTAACGCAGATGTTTGCTCCCCGGCCTGTGGTTGACGCGTGTGGGGACTTTGTGGCTCCACACTTGACTCGTGTAATTACCGCCTGCGGAGCATTTCTTCCCTAAACGGGTTTTTCTCCTGTGTAATCAAAAAGACAAATTGTCTTTGTTGTGCGAAGAGATATTTTAAAACCGAACAAAGGGTAATTTAGACATGTCAGCAGGCTTCTTCTCGCCAACAGGCTGGCGTCAGCGAACACACTGGGAGTCGTTTAGCCGACTTAGTCCGTTTTTGAACGAACCTCTGTGATATCAGATCAAGTGGATGTTGAAGCAATAAAATAATACAATTTGGGAATAAACAGCTCAGACGTGAAGTTTTTCACGTGTCTTTATTTGTAGGTGAGCTTCACGTGGGCAGCGGCGACGCCTTTGACCCGCCCGGCGCTGGTTCCGAACCCGGTGCCAGTGGCAGACAGTGGTCGTCTCTGAAGAGTCCAGCCATAACGAGGGAGGAGGAACGAGAGCGCACCAAGTCCCTGCCTGCTTACGGTTGGACCTCACGTCCCCTCACACGTAGCACAGCCTGCGTGGAGCCGCCGCTCACTGATGAACATAAGACGTTGCACTAACACCTGTTTGTTATTGGCGCGTGCTTTTAGGCGGAGGGTCGCAGGTGGATAAATTCCCTTCTTTGCTCCATGTTTTCAGCTTCTCTCTCTCTTTCAGTGAGGCCTGAGGCCCTGATCCCAGATCTCAGTCCAGCTGAGGAGATTCCAGCTCCAGCTGCTGACGAGGAATCAGAGGACGAGTCCAGTGACGACGCTCCTTCAGTCTGACACCAGCGAGATGTTTACAGCCAAAGCAACGTGACGGACGTCCATCACACTCATTCACCGCCTTCCTCTGCCTCATCTTTCAGGGATCAGCTGTCCGGAGAAATGGACACCAAGCAGCCTGATTAGAGCCTGAGCGCTTTTACCTGGAGCTAGAAAGAGCTCTGTTAGTCCAAAGCACTGGGGCCGACGTCTGTCAGGACCTGTTTGCTCTTCACGCCTTAAACGTGCTCATATAAATAGGAATATAACATGTGCCTTCACTTTCAGCTACAGAACAAAATGATCCCATTTTATCTAATGAGGACTCGCTGCTACAAAGAACTGAGGAGGTCGAGGTCCAGACTCCAGGCTCTCACAGAACCCGGCCGGGAAGATGAGACATGAGCGGAACCCTCAGTTTACCCAGAGACATTCTTCTGTCACAAACAAATACCTTCCATTTGCTTCTACGAGTCCAGTTGTTCACGGTGGCAAAATGCTGTGTTGAGCTTTCTTGCACCTCCCGCCTTCACTCTGTCCATCACGTACTGCTGCACTTACTGTAAATACGTACGGACCCTGGTTGGACCGAACTCTGGGCTTTATGTTGTCTTGATTTTGTAAAATGTGCTGCATTTAAGCTTCCTGGTGACGGTTTTCATTTAAATGGGGAGAATGTTGGTCATTTTAGATTCAGTTCAGCGTTTTATTTCTGTTGGTCCAAACCTGGGAATGAGACGAAGCTGTCAGATGTTTGTTTGTATGTTTACACCAATAAACGCTGGTTTACTGGTCGTCCTCCGTCTCCCTCTCTCTCCCTCCCTCACGTATAAACAAGCTGCTGCAGCCGTTCGCTCTCATTTCTCGAGGAGAAGCCTGGAGCTGAAGTCAGACATCGTTCCCTTGGTGGACAGGGCATCACCAGACTGTCTTCCTGTGTCCTCTGGACGGTTCTTCAGCACCATGGATGCCTTGGGCCGGCTGGACGCTGCAGGCTTCTTACAGATCTGGCAGCACTTCGACGTGGACGGTAAAAAGTCCTTAACGGCTTCTTCAACCGTTTGAGACGGGCGCGGCTTAGCGTGATGCGATGTTCCTGAACAGCTCTCTCTGTTACTGATGTGCTCTAAAAATATCTAATGGTTAACGACTGTTTGCTGTAAGTTTAGGCGAAGCAGGGATCTTAGAATGTAAGTGGTGTGGATTGACGTTGAAGTTACTAAATGTTGACTTAACAGACCCATTCGCCGTTTGTTTCCTTTGGGATCGTTGAGATAAACGTGTTTCACATCTTGAGTTCATCCAGACCAGCAAAGCAGGACGCATCCTCGTCAAACCGCCGTCTGTCGCGTCTCCCTGTGCTTCCAGATGACGGTTACATCGAGGGGAAACAGCTGGACGCCTTCTTTAAGCACATGTTGGAAAAGCTGGGGATGAAGGTGAGCCCTTCCATGAAGAGGTGGAGACGAGAGAAGGCTGCTCCACAGGAGGGCAGTAAAAATATTCAGTCACGGTGCTATTTAGATTTTCCTCCACTGACTAACATTTCTTCTTACACGGTTCCTGTCCTGTTTTCAGAGAGACGAGATAACGAAGGACAAAATCCGGAGACTCAGGGAGAGATTCTCGCCGGCGTGTGACGCTGCAGCCGGCAGTCGTCTGCAGATCCAGGAGGTACAGGTTCCTCGTCCTCTCGATTTCTGAGGCTCAGGCCTGATTTTGCCCTCACAGATTTCAACTGCACCAGAAACCAGAGATGTCGTTGTCGAACAGAGAACTGACGATGAAACCAGCTGATTTATCAGCTAACGCATGTCGGCCCTCGTGTTGCAGCTGGCGACCGTGATGTTGCCTGAGGAGGAGAACTTCCTGCTCCTGTTCCGCAGAGAGACGCCGCTGGACAACAGCGTGGAGTTCATGAGGGTGAGGTCAAGGGTCAACTCACAGCCCCCCCCACACCCCCATTTGTATTCAGAGAAAAGGCTGAAAGGTGTTGACTGATGACATTGAAAGGACTGTTAATGTTCTCCCTGCCTGCTACGTGCAGATCTGGAGGAACTATGACACCGACAGCAGCGGCTACATCTCGGCCGTCGAGCTTAAGGTAAACACTTTAAACTGGTTTTGTCTGTTTTTTCGACACACTGTGAGCTTTCTTTACTTACTCAACTCCTGAGGAGAGTCATAGCCTCAGATCAGGTCCCTCCAGATGCGCTGCGGGTGGGTTTTCATCCGTCTCGTGTTCGTGTGTCGCTCCAGGGCTTCCTGCAGGACCTGTTCCTCCAGCACCAGAAGAGCATCACAGCGGAGAAGCTGGAGACGTACACAGACACCATGGTGGGTGGTGGAGGCGAGGCTGACGCTGATGCTCTGAGGTTTCACACAGATTCATTCAGACCTTTTTCCTCCCGTAGATGAAGATGTTTGACAAGAACAGGGACGGCAGACTGGACCTGAACGACCTGGCCAGGTACCGGTGGCGTTTCTGCAGAATGAGCTAATGTGGGTCATGTGTTTATGTTCAGAAGAGCAGCTACAGACGGGAGGAAGATAACTAGAAAACTTCTAATGTTGTAAACAAAGTCTTAAACCTTGCAGTTGGATTCATTTAAAATATCCAGTAGGCAGCGACTGGGTGAAATGTCAATGACTTTAACAGGTTGACTCCTGTTGTCCACAGAATTCTGTCCCTGAAGGAAAACTTCTTGCTGAAGTTTAAAATGGACGTAAGTTTCAACTCGCAGCTTAATCTTTGAGTCGTCCTCTGTGGACACGTGGCTGCTGGTCCCAGCGTCTGATCTGCTTGATGTGTTTGCTCTCAGGCCTGCAGCCAGGAGGACAGGAAGAGGGACTTCGAGAAGATATTTGCTCACTACGACGTTGTAAGTTTGACTTTATCTGCCTCAGGAACACGTCGACACTCAGATGATCTTGTAGATGAAAACGGTTTCTGTTTGGGTGCAAAACGTTTGTGTATGACCGTTGAATTGAAGCTGTCAATGTCTGTGTAGAGTCAAACCGGAGCGTTAGAGGGTCCCGAGGTCGACGGGTTTGTCAAGGATATGATGGAGCTGGTGAAGGTAAAACATCGCACGCAGCTGACCAATGTGTCAAGTTATCATCCAGTAAGCAGCTGACCTCTGACCTTTAAACCCCTGACATTCTCCTGCAGCCCAGCCTCAGTGGAGCAGACCTGGACAAGTTCAGGAAAGCCCTGATGGGCCACTGCGACATCAACGGGGACGGGAAGATCCAGAAGAACGAGCTGGCGCTGTGCCTCGGCCTGAAGCTCAGCTAGCCTCACCCTGGCGTCGCCACACCGGCGTCCTGCTGTCTCCCCTCCCTCCTCGGTCTACCTGTGCAGAGTTTTAAACTCAAGGTTAAAATCAGTTGTAATAAATGTAGATCCTCCACGAATAAACGCTGAACTAGCCTGAGCTTATGAGATGCAAACAAACGTAGCTGGTGTTTCCTGCCTGTGTGACAGCTGCCTATGTGTAACGTGCTGAGACGTGTTTGCGTGACAATAAAAGTGTCGGCCAAGTGTTTGTTCTCTGCTCAGTGTTTAACACGACCTCCACTCAGAGCTACACGAGACGAAAGCATACACATAATAAACACTTTAGATCTCAGCACCTCGCTGGGTGCAGCCACAGCAGATCAGTGTCACCAGGTCAAAGTTCAACGGTTGCTTCACTCACGTAAATTAAGTCACAAATGCAAAAACGCTTTTATTGTTTGTACTGTTTATAAAAAGTCAACTCGTAAAAACCTTGCGAGTAGATGAACAGCAGGACGATGCCTAGTGTAGCTTTGATTGGCCAAGGGTTGGTCATGTGACCGGAGGTGATTAGCTTCTCCCAGCATGCACTGGGTCAATGCGAGTGCAGAAAAAAAGTACTGATGCACTTGCTGCGAGTTTCGACTGGAAATGAGCATCTCTGGTGTCAGGTGGTCGGAGTCGCCAGCTGAATGAGCAACACCTGTGCAGGTGAGCAGCGCCGAGCTCATCTCCGCCCCCTGACTGGAGCAGCTTCACTGTCAGAGCAGCCTGGACTGCGCTCGTCTCCGGGTGTCAACATGTCTGGCTCTCATTTCCCTTCCTTTCAGTCTCTATGTTGCTGCTTGTGTTCACACCTGAGCTTCTCCTCCAGGATGCTTCTCCTGTCTCTGCTGTTTGCTGGGCAGCTTGCTACAGGTAAGTGTTTGTCCTACGCAGCTTGCAGATGCATCTCACTGAACGCATCCAAAGGTAAATGTTTTGTGGTTTCAGCGTTCGCCTACAGGGCAGATCTCAGTGGCTATAAAGCGAACGTCAAGCTGGGCTGGACTTTTCCACGTGGCCACAGGCCTGTTCTGGATCGTTCTAGGTTTAATTCTGCACAGCCCAGTTTTCCCGATGGCTCGTCAGAGGCTCTGAGTCCTGCTGTAGGTTCCTACGGTCGACTTCTAGGTGCTTCCAGGATGAAGAGCTGGGTCCGTGGGTACAAGCCTGTTCCGGTGAGTTCTTCAGAACCCAGAGAGCCCAGTGACTGGTGGAGGTTTGTGTTCCCGCAGGCGCAGAAGGGGAATCGATATCCGTTGGGGGTCGTGTCAAGCCATGCGATTCGGATGACTTCTGGTCGCCAGTCTGAAGCCGAGCCCCAGCAGCCGAGGCCCTCGTCACAGCGCCGAGGCTACGCTGTGACCCCTCCAGCCAGACCGCAGCGGCCGAGCGTCCCGGCTCTCCACGCGGCCTGGCTCCAGTATCCGTTCCACCCCCCGGCCTCCTCCGGCGGCACGGACAACGAGCAGACGCCGGCTTCGCTACGTAGAAACCGCTTCCATACAGGTGTCGCTTCAAGTCCTAGAATTGTCATGCATTCAGGTGTCCAACCAAAGCCCGAGGCCCAGGCCCGGCAGAACTACCCGGTTCAGACCCAAAGCCAAGCTGGCAAGTGGAAGGAAGAAGCATTTGTCTCTGTGGTGCAGTTCCCAGAATTCCTGCCACGGCTTTATATTCCAGAGGCTGCTGGGTTCAGTTCTGGATGAGTTCTTCTCAACATGCTTGTGGCATTAAAGTGTTTGGTCCTGCTCCCGCTGCCTGTGATGTCTTTGAATAGGTTCTGAACAAGCCATATACTGAGCCAGACTCCTGTTCAGGTCATGGTCCAGTAGATCCAGGTTCTCATAGTGAACAACTAACACAAGTCACTGTTCTTAAAGCTTTTCTTAAGGTGCGATTCCAGTTTAAGGGTTTGTTCAGGGCATAAACAGAAACGTGGGAGTTTGGTTCTGTCTGCCCAGCTGCAGCAAAACAAGCTTTAAATTAGCATTAAAGAGACAGTTTGCCAAGTGGGTGGTCGCGCTCGTGGAAATTACAGAGGACCGGTCGATAGCCCGGCCCGTCAGAACCGCTGCTATGGGCTCATGGTTCAGCAACCAGACGCAGCAGCAGCAGCAGGTCCACAGACGCAGCTTCGAGGTTGGAGCTTTCAAAATCCGCTGCTGTCAGTGGAGTCGCTCACAGCCGTCGACGGAGAGCCTGCCGTGGTAATTGCACAGTAAGAGAAGAACCGAGTCAGAACCGCCACAGGTTTTGGGCTTGTTTGAGTGTTAATGTGTGTAAATGACTCAAAGCTTCTTGACTGAAGAAGCAGCAAATCATCGGTTTGCAGCGTCTCCTCAGCTTCCTCCCACTCGTTGCCCCCTCCTCTCTGATAGCTGTTATTAGTGGAGCCTTGTGTTTGAGGCCTGATAATAACAGAGAGCCGCACTGAGCGTGTTCCCTGTCATTAAGCAGCTGATCCCAGATCTGTCCTCCAGCTGCTCAACCGTCCTCCTCAAAGCTTCACCTTTCCAGTCAGGGCTGCCGTGTTGGAGCGACTCGTGTTTCTACACAACAGCAGGAAACTGGAAAACACTGGATCTGCTGAGGCTGAGCGGTCGTCTCCATTCCTTCTGCTGAAGGTGCTTTAAGACACGAGTTCACGCCTGACTCGTCTGACATCTTAGTAAGAATAAGAAAACCTTTATTAGTCCCACAGTGGGTACAGCCAAGAACAGTTAGAGACGGTTACAGCTTGTTATTGCGCATTAAGTGTTAGTAGTGAATAGAAGCAGTTGGAGGTTCTGACACCTGCTCCACAGACAGAATAAAGCAGCAACCATCCAGGATCCAGGGGATCGGGAAATGGCCGCTAGGTGTCAGCGTGGTTTTGTCCCTGAGCAGCAGGTAAAACAGATTTGTCTTATTTACTGTAATGGGTGTCTGTCCTTTAGGGTGTTGAAGGACACAATCCCAACTCTGACTCCAGTTTGATTCCTTCAGTTATGGATAAATTACAAACTACTTTCGTAACCTGCTGAAATGTCAAACACATCATATTATGACATAATCTGTTCCCTTTTTGATTTGCATTTCAGGAATAATGATAAAACGCTTTTTCTAGCTTTGATCTGCTTGTTAGTTGTTTTGCCTGCTCGGCTCGGCCTGTTTCGATGGATCCCTTGAAACGTTCCAGCCAATAGAATAGCGCTTTATCTGGCCAAAGTAGAGCATCGCCAGCCAATCAGACTCGCCTAAAGCGAAAACCGGAAGTTTTGGGCCGACGGACCGGAAGTAGAAATAATGATCTAACCTCTGTCACCTATAAGCAAACTGTTCACGTCAATGACCGCAAAGGTAAGAGACGTGGAACCGCGTGATGGTCGTTGTGGTTTTGGGTCATATGTCTGTTGCGTAAAGTGCAGTTGGACTGAGCCGACTAGTGGCTCCTGGACCCATCAGGTCCAACTGAGTCCAGGCGGAAAGTTCGGCTTCAGGTTTAACTGCAGCTGTACATTAAATAATAAAGTATCGGTCTGGGATTATATTTGATATCCTTGTATATAATAATTAATGTGCAGGTTTACTTCGCTGTTTTCTCGTTATTAACTGGTGCTTTATTCATAAATCTTTCACGTTGATACTTGAATGAATGTGCGTCACTGTTTATTTGCTTTACTGTCTTTTATTAGTTTATTTTCTTGGCATTGGTCTGTGTCGTTGCTGTCTTACTGGAAGCGATGACACCAAAACAAATTCCTTGTATGCTAATGTAACGCAATAAAGCTCTTTGATTCTGATTTTGTCCACGCGCCTATTTCCATTAACAAAACCTTCCTCCGCTGTGGGCGGAGCCAGGCGGGCGCGCGTCCTGGAGCCTGGGTGCGCGCCCCCGTCCTTCAATAGATCCGCTGAGCTCGGCGGAGCGTCGTCTCAGCTGCGCGTCTCCGGCGGCGTGTTGCTGGTCTCTGCTGCCGCCACCTCGCGTCTCCTCCCGCGGACATGGGACTCGCCTGCTCCGGCTGGAAACCAACCCACACCGGCCCCTCCGCTGCTGCCTCCTTCCGCCGGGGAAACGCCGCCGCGCGTCTCTGACCGTCCCTTCATTGTTTGCAGCGTTTATGGACTGAAGCTCCGAGTGACTGCGACTCTTTGTGATTTCCGTGGACGCCGCTGAGCATGGAGACGGTGATGGAGAGGGAGTGCAGCGCGCTGGGGGGGCTCTTCCAGACCGTCATCGGAGACATGAAGGTAACACGCAGGACCTTGTTGTTGTTGTTGTTGTTGTTATTATTATTATTAATGTTCATGTCCTGCGCCTCCTGCAGGATCCTGTCGATCAAACCTAAGCAGTTGTGATTTGGCCTTTATCGCCATTAATTTGTTAATTATCCAGAGAGGGCGGGGGCGGTGGGTGTGTTCGGTTCTGGAGCCCTGCTTTGCAGAACCTGACGCTGCAGCAGGCGAGCGGTGTCGATCCCTCAGGGAGAGCTTTGCTTTCAACGATGGAGGTCCGGTTCTGGTTCCACTGGGTTTTAATTGATTAAGTTGGCAAAAAACCAACCCAAGCACAGTTTGGCACAAGATGAAGATTTAAAAAAATGCAAACTCCAGCTTCATGAATATGAGGATTTAATAGTGATGTTGTTTCTAACAGTGACCGGATGTTTAGGAACGAAAGCAGCCGCAGCCTTAAACCCTCAGAGCAGCTGGGTTTGTTTGTTCAGTGTGTGACTGACAGGTGGTGGAGTTTCAACCAACCTGTAGCCGTTTACAGATGAAAGCCTCCACGTTAAAGTTCAAGTTCTACTCGTCAGCTTTGACATTTACAGCGTTCACAGCTACATTAAGACGCAGAGCAACGTGCAGTTTAACACATTTGTTTATGTCGATCAGAACCGATCCGCAGCTTCTCGGTTCAACAGCCGGACATCAGTCGTGTTTCTGGCCTGCTTGCGTTTTCATTGATCTTCAGACAAAGTCTCGCTCGGTTACCTGGAATATTTTCCCTGGTGTCTTTGAGCTGCTGAACTGAGCTCCTCCTCCAGGCGGTTGGTTCCTGGACGAGGAAACTGACTGTTGCAGCCTGGTTGTCCTGATGGCGCACGTGGCTCATTTACGGCCCTTTTGGAGCGTTTGGGCTGGATGTGCTGCAGACCAAAGGCTGTGGTTCAAAACGCTAAAGTTTGTCAGGCTCAGTTGTTCCGCTTCTTTGTGTAGAGCGACGTCACGGCGAGCTCATCCCCGTCTGAGGACGCTGGTTTGTTCCCCGCTGCTCAGATGAACCGTTTCCTCTCGTACTGCGTGTCTGGCCTGCTCTGCTGATCATAGTGGAGCAGACGCATTAGTGTTGATCCGTTTAAGTGGAACGGATCTGAAGCCTTCCCTGCAGGGCTAGAACGCGCCTCAACCTGGGAAGCTGCTTTACTACGTCTTCATGGCGTCGTCTCCTCTTTCGACGCTGAGCTGAGGCTTGACTGATGCTGCTGTGGATTTGGATCCGTGTACCGACACGCCCACTGTTGGATCTGTAGTGTTGAGACATTCCCGTGTCTCTGAGGAGGCTTGTTTGAATGAACAGACGTCCAGCTTTATTATTAATGTAGTATTAATAATAGGCAGCGCTGGTCTCCGTCAGTGGACTCATGGAAGCCTCAAGGACAGAGCGACGGCCAGAATCAACGCTGGCACCTCAGCCAAGTGCGTCACTTCTGTTCTGTTGGTTCTGTTTCCACTGACGCTTGTTGATCCATCTCTCTCATGAATTAAAAAAAGACTAGAAATGAATTTAATCTTCAGCTCTAAGGTATTAATTAGTTTTAGCTCAATTAGATTTAGTCTCAGAGCAGTGACACAGCAAAGGCCTTGTTTCCAGTCACTAAGCTTCATATTTAAACTAAGTGCTGCTTCAGCTTAACGTCCCTCCACAAAGCGACGGCAGAGTCACATGACGACCTACGCAGGGAATGGGATGGTTTCCGACGCGAATGAAAACTATTGTCATTCATTGATTTTCTTTGGCTTTTCATTGGCTCGATCTTCCCAGAAAACCTGATCAAGCTGATGTTTGAAGAATCGGATTAGATCAGGGCCAAAGAAGAAGCAAACGGGGTTTGTCTGTTTAAAGCGTGTGCAGTCGTTCAGAGCCGAGGATTCCTGAAGGACCTGCAGGCTGCTGCCTCTGGTTGTTGCCACGGTGACAATTTATGTCCTCAGTGACTGATGGATGCAGCCGCCCTGCCCTCGCCTTGGTGTGTGTCTCACACAGGAGCAGTGAGATAAAACAGGCCAGGCCCATTGTGCTTAAAGGAAAGAAACGTGTGTCGAACATGAACGCTGGCGAGAGAAACAACCGCTCACACAGACGCACAAAATGTGTTTGGGTGAGGATACGTGCACGTCTGCCCCCCCCCCCCCAAAAAAAAAAAAAAACTTCCATCTGAAGGCGCTCTGCAGCAGCAGGAGCGTTGCTATGGCAACGGTAACCAGGCAGTGACGCTGAGCATCTCTGTCTCACAGGCAGAACAAGGCTGAACACACCCAGGCTGGGCAGCACGGTGACAGAGGAGCAAAGATCCTAGCGCTGCAGGAAGGCAACGCCCACAAAGACGCGTCCAGGAAAAGGACTTTAGTCCCATTAACCTTTCACAAGATGAGTTAGTGCAGGTTACTTATTATTCTCAGTAGGAAATGAATTCAGGGCCAGATACACCAGCTACTAAATAGGCAGCAACCACAATCCAGTGATCTAATTATTCTGAGCTTCGCCACTGGAGCATTTTAGTGACGATTGCTGTGTAATCTCAAACACGGTTAATTTACTAGAAGCTCTGTCTTCCTCCTGCAGGTTTATGATGCAGTCTGAGGAAGTGGGCAAACACAAATTTTCTTCTAAAACCTGCACAGAGATATCGTGACAGTGATTCACCAGAGCCTTGTTTGCCTCTAATTCTGCCCTATTACCCGAACGGCTCGACGCTGCGTGAGTCCTGGTTGTTACTGGTGCTGTGGAAGCCGCCCTGGGCAACAGGAACTTCCTGAAGGAACCCAGTCTGTTACTGAAGGTTCAGGAAGTTCTGGGACGGGTCCTGCTGCGCTAAATGTTGCAGATGGTTTAATAACTGGGGGGAACAACGTGGTAGTAAAACCTTGGTCTAGATGGGAATAAAGACGTCCCGACCCTCCCTGAACACAGCAGGAGACTTGTGATGACATTAGAAGCTTAGCCCACTTCTGTGTGTGTTGTGCTCAGCCTACCCTACTTTCCGAACCCTCAGTCCAGCGTTTTCTGCCGCTTCGTATTGGCCATGACTTGCTCGCCTGCGGGGCTTGTTTGGCCTCGTCTAGACGGGCTGCGCTGGGTGTGGACGCTGGGTCTGCAAGATTGATCTGTCTGCGAGTTGGCCGCTGCATCCGATTCACAATTCACGTTTTGTCACGCAGGAGAAGTTTTGAGGAAGGGGATGTGGCACGTAAGGACGTCATGTCGGGATCAGAAAGCGTAGTTCTAGACGGACGAGGCTGCGACAGATCGGTCGTCTGTGGTGTGTTTCAGCCTCATCGCTCGCGTGACACACTGACCTGAAACATCTGGCTAAACAATCAATGTCGGGTGCAAGAAAGATTTGAGCGACGCGGTTTGTGTGTGTGTTGTTGAATCTAACGCTTGTCTTCTGCTTCCGTTCAGGGCAGTTACCCCATGTGGGATGACTTCATCAGCAAGGCCAGCAAGCTGCAGTCACAGCTCAGGTAACTAAACGTTAAATGAGCTGGTTGGGGGTTGTGGTCATTTTTCCTGCCCATGTATTAGACCAGACAGCTGTTAACGCTAGTGGATGAGTCCTGGGCCTCCAGCTGTGTAGCCCCTCCCCCAGCGACACGATGGGGCAGGTTCGGCAGAAACCCTGTTGATCCACAACAGACTGGAGAAAAGCCAGTGCCTCAATTAACCTTCTGTGGCTGGCAGAGATTAACGATGCCACCACCAAGTCCTCGTGGGTGTGATGGAGCAGCAGACTCTGCACTGGCCCAAAGGTCATCAGAGGTCGAGGCTTCGCTTTTCCCGTTCCTCAGACCTTTTATACTTCACATTAGGAGACGCGGTGACGTCACAACCAGATGTTTGGTAAAAGTGACAGCTGTACGTTTTAAAGAGGTTAATCATTGATGCTTTGTGGTTCCCTGTTATTTAATCCCGTCTGTGTCTCCCAGGACGACCGTCGTGGCCGTAGCTGCTTTCCTGGACGCCTTTCAGAAAGTGGCCGACCTGGCAACGAACAGCCGAGGTGAGACGGGAACGCGTTTATCCTGTAGATGCACCTATGAGTCGCGAGCTCTCCTCCGATCTGTCGCATGGCTTCTAAATGTTTCCTGCTGTCACACAGTAGACTCGTTACGTGAAGGTCTGCCGTCCATCAGTGCAGCTACAACAGTCTTACTGAGACTGAAGCCAGTGGTTTCTGTGAAGCTGCCCTCTATTGATTTGTACGTTTAGGTTGACCAGGGCGGCGTCGTCTTCATCACTGTACTGCAGCATCAGTAGAGGTCATTTCCTGAATTGATTGCGTGTCGTCTCTAGAGGCTGCTCACGGTGGCCTGGGGGGTCGTTACTGTGATCACGGGGCTGGATGTGGGATCGTGATTGTGGGCCGTGTGCACCTGGAGCACTGAGCAGAATTACTGCTTTCTCTTAGCTACTGGGACAATTACAGGTCTGTGGAGAGAGATCCTCCTCAGTGATGTTTATTATGGACGCTCATAATTTACTTTATTTTCCTGCTTTGAAAGCACCACAGACATTTTCTCAAGCCCAGCGTCAGGACTGCAAGGCTGCCGTTGGTGAAATCTTATGGAAATAATTTGACTTTGGGGTGGTCCTGCAGATCAGACCCCCACCAGAGGTTTTACAAGCTGGTCTGGACCTGGGAGGACATCAAAGAAACCTTGATTCCTTTCACATTTTATGAGCGAAGATCTTTCCTCCTGTTGAGAGAATTTGACTCTTTATTCTCTCTGGTGGAAGCATTAACCTGTAGCTGGTGAGAACGCAGGAGGCAGAAAACACAAGCTCACACATGCTGAAGAGGAGGAAGTGGAGGGCAGATGGAAGGGGAGGGAGGACTCAGCTGGTGCTCATGGCAACAGGATAGAAGTCACATCAGAACCTGTACCGAAGTGTCTGCACCGTGGGTCCATCAGCTGCAGCTCGTTCCTGTGTGTTCGCATCACGATGTTTCCTGTTAAACTAGGAACCTTATTGAATCTGCTGCTACTGTAGACAGAGCTAGAGAATGAAACTGAAAATGCATCAGCTGGACCCTTAAGCTTGGTCCAACAGGCCCAAAAGAAACCCGTTCTATCAGAGAAGCAGGTTCCCCCGTCAGATGAGGACGTAAGCGCTGTGGGTGTGTTCACGGCGAGCGAACGTGAAGCGGAGCCTTTGCGACTCGTTGTATTCAGCACACACGTTATGGAAATGAGCCACAGCAGGTGTCCTCCTCTCTACCTGTGCTGGTCCATGGTTACCGTGGAAACCGACAACAGGGAGGCCTTCATCCTTAAAGGACCAGTGAGCACGAGATAAGTGGGTCGAGCAGAGGAAGAGGAGGATGGGAGAGGAGAGGAGGAGGAACAAGGAAAGGAGGACAAATGCGTGATTTATCTAAAAACATGTATGTTGTGGTGTGTTCAGGGGCTGATGGCTTTGGGCTGCTTCGGGTTTTAGGTAATATTGATGATAACAAATTAATCTGAGTAAAAACGCCTCCATCCATTGAGTGTTTCCTCGAATGGCAGCTTCTTTATTTTCCCAGCGCAGCCGATCGTAGGTTTTAAAGGCCAGATGTTGTTTTGCGGTCAGGAGCGCAGTGTTGTTGGAGGTTAAACGTTGCGAGTGGAGCATATGAGCTGCTGTGTCCCGCTGCTCCGTCAGAGCAGACCGACACCAGCGTCCTGCAGAGTCACGGCTGAGACGTGTGACATTTAACGTCGCTCTTCACACTCCCGTCGTCTGAAGGGGCTGCAGCGATGCGTAGCTCCCAGTCTGCTGCAGGACACGGGCGTCCTGCCTGTGGATACCGGCACCACTTGGTGTGTGACACGTTTTGTCTGCTCTAGGCCATTGTAGTGTAGCTCTTGAAAGGCTAAACCAGTCATCAGGCCTTTACTTGGGAATTCTTCCTGAGGAAATCTGCTTTTCTGCCACTTGCAGTCGTTTCTCGTTCAGTCGATGTGTCAGTAAGGGTTTAGAGCTGTGTGTTGCTTTGATACCTCCAGGTTCGTCGTGTCCTACTCGGCTGCGTTCGCTTCCTGGCCTCCAGAGGTTGTGGCTCTTGGTTTGACTTTGCTGCAGTTTGTTTGTGGAGATGTGAAAGCCTGAGAAAAAGACCAACCACAGTTTGTGATGAGTTCAAGAGCTAAACGACTATTAGACGCAGCTGCTGCTCGTGGGAACTGCTGCTGCCTGTAGACGTGTATGTGATGTGTGTAATTAAGCCACAGTGATGCAGAAGGCGAAGAGACACCGGAGGCTCCTGGGTAATTTCATGTCACGGCTGTGATTTATTACTTCAGTTCGCATAGGAAACGCATGGGACAGATATCAGAAACCGTGACGTCCTGAATTAACCTGTTGGACCGAGTGTCGTGGTTCTAGTAGCTGGTGGAAGCTTACGTTTTAAATGTTAAATTAGGAATAAAGTCTGGTTAGCGCCAGCAGAGAACGTTATCGTACCCTGTGGATGCTCTGTGTTCAGCTCATGGCCTCCCTGGCAGCTTATGTAACGATGTCATCGCAGGTGAGTGATGTCATATCTGCAGTGTCCACACCGGGCTCGCAGCGTGGTTCTGTTCTGCTGGGTGCGAAGCTTCATGAACACGACGCGTCTCCTCTGCCGTCACACTTTCATCCAGGCAGGGAGCAAGAGCTGCAGAGGAAAATCCGTAGATGACAAGAGAAGGATGGAAAACGCTCGTGTTCAGGACTTGTTTCTATTAATGACTACGTCCACTTTAAAGCAGGAAACATTTGTACTGGACCCTTGAAGGGACACAAACAGGCCCTGCCTGTGTTTAGGCAGCTTTCACTGCAGATGTATAGTTTAATTATTTAGTGCCAGAGCCTTGTTTTGATGAGTCCAGATGAATGTAACTGGGATGGTCTTATTATTTGATGCACCTGTGGAGTCCACCTGCTGAACTGTGTGTGAATTATTAACCGGGCGTCTCAGCAGGGGGCCGTATGTTCTTCTGTGCTCCTCATTCGCGGCCCCATCCATGCGAGGCTCCGCTGCAGCAGGTCTGGACTCCGGAGGGAGACAAGGAGCAGGGACGGGTCTGACCCAGCGCTGGAACAAAAGCTTGGTCGTTCGTAGAGTTTGATGTTTGCCATGAGAAACAGAAGAGAAACGTGACGGATGGAAGAAACCCTGGCGTGTCCCTGGAGGTTCACCCCCGGAGGTCAGGCCACTGGTAAAGGTTGAACATGATGAATAATTCAGTGACACAGCATCAGGCTGCAGACGTGGACCCGGTTCAGAGCCGGCGTCTGTCCATCCCTCCAGTGAATCAACTCGTTATGAGTCTGAAAAATGATCCAGTGCTGTAGAAGGTTAAACACTTGTGTTGCTGACTTGACAGTTAACTGGTCGTGTTGATGCTCGTTGAACGTTTGAGTCAGTTTCTACGGCATCGCCAACCTGTGCTCACGGAACTTTGGCAACAAGCGGGCGGGAAAGGTGAGAGGGTTCCCAGACAGGAAGCCAGGCAGGCAAACGCTGATGTGCCGGTGTGTGTCACAGAGGCAGAGACCTGTTCAAACACACGCCTGAGTCCGTGGCAAACATCAGCGTTGCCGGTAGCGACCTCCCACACTGCTCATAACGCAGCTCATCAGATTCAGATCTGAACAGAGCTCTGAAAAATATATTCCCACGGTATTTATGTCCACATGAAGCGACAACGAGCACGTTCACGTGTTAGACTTAGATTTATGTGATGAGCTAACAGCTGAAGGTCATCTCATTGTATGTGCGTCCGCCCAGCCATTCAGAGCGCTCTCGCTCTGGGGGGAAAGCACTGACCCGACTCAGACCACGCCACAGAAACTGGAGGCACAGGTGCTCACGGATGTCCTGACGTCGAGCTGTGAAACGACAGATGCAGATTTCGATGCCTGCCAGAGCCCTGGGTTTGCAGAGCGGCTCAGCTCGCTGCAGGTGTCAACCAAACCGCTGGAGCTCGTTTACTGTGGTGATGTCTGATATCTGTGGGCTGATGAGCTGCTTTGTGCTGTAGCTGTGCCTCGAAGCTCAGGGGAGGAAAACACTGAACTGATGCATCTGCAGGTTTGAAGATCGTGGCTGGTTCAACTGGGCTTTGCGTCGTCAGCTGGCGACTTGGTTAAAGTTTGGCCTCTGTTACGGTCTGGTGACATGTCATTAAATAATGAACCGACCTAGTTTCCATCAGTAAAAGTTTTCAACAGTTTTGTCTGCGCAATCTGATCATTTAGATGCTGCATCACACAATCGACACAAGCTCCGAAAGTTTGCTGAAAAGCAGATACTCTGATCGTAGCGCGGTGGAATCTCAGCAGGCTGGAATCTGAGAGGGACTATTCCCAGGATGCCTATTTGAAGAAGGCATCTGAAGCCTGCGGCCTCCTGCGTGGAGGCGCGTGGTATTCCAGGACCGCAGGGAATCCGTGAAAGGATGACCTCACCGAGTTCTTGGAGGTCTGAGCTCTACGTGATGTCGTTGGTGCTTAACGAGGGGCAAATGTGCAGCTTGCTAATCGGACTCGTGTTTCGTGCCTCTGCATTAAAGACATCGACTGCGCGTCTACACATCTGCTGCTTGTTGGCGCCCGAGACGTTTTGAGGTGGTGAAGTGACCTTGACTGCGTGTTGAGAGAGAGAGAAGCTGACTGATGCAACCGTCCAGCAACACTGGGGCTTTTTATTTGACCATCACCTGATTGGTTTGAGTCTGCACCAGCTGATGGTGAAGTTTTCTCCTCGCTCCTGCTCCAGTTCTCAAAAATAGCTTTTCATCCGCAGCCTCCCTGCAGCAACAAGGCAAGAAATATCGCCTGGTGCTTCAGGACGGTGATTTACTGCCTGTCCCGCTGGGTCACTGTGCGTCTTCAGCTGCTCCGCTTGCTCAGCCCACTTCCACCAGCGCTGCGCCGGGAGTGTGGCGGCTGAGTTCACGTCCCAGTTGCACGGAGGGAGACGGGTTTAGATGCCAGTCTAAGATTCCAGGTCACCCACTGTTCAGCTTCTTCAGCAGATCCGAGGTTGCCATGTTGGAAAGTCGGTCTGGATGCTCGGCACGGCCGTTAAATTAAGGACACGCATCAATGGCCCAGTTTGAGACGGAGCTGCAGCTACTACCTGACAGATTAGCTGCAGAGCTGCTAGAACCTTGACTGGTTGTGTGGCGTCTGCTCCGACGTGCTGGACACGAAGCGCTCACTGCTGGCCTGCTTCCACCTTGTGCCTCCTGGCTGCTGGAACCAAACCAGTTGCCTACTCCAACATTCTCCGGAGGATCAAAGTTCCAGCTCTTTATTTTACTTGCACCTTCCTCCTGATTTGTCCTGACAGACGTGTAAACGAGTCGTGTTTGGTCTCGCGTGAAGCCTGGAGGCCGATCAGTCAGAGATCAGAGTCAACCGGCTGCAGCTCAGACCGAGACGCGGCTCTGTCCCAGTGAATTGGGTCGACTGAGCCTCGGTGCCAGTCGCACACGGAGAGGTCAAGCGTGAGGCGGACGGGCAGATGAACTGACCGTGAACTAACTGGCAGGAAACCCGACCTTTTCCAGACGTGGCACCAAAACACACAGACGTGCTGTAACTTTAGTCAGCGTTAGAAAGTAAAGCTTCTGTCCCGGCAGGAATGAACACATCACGTTGAACGGACTCGTGTGAAGCTCGGGTTTCTGAGCTCAGGGCTGTGACCCTTACGTCTGTAAAACTAATCCACAGCTTCGTCCAGGCTCTCAAAACCAAATCCTCCCACAGCCTCAATGCTTCACTGCTGCTTTTGGCTTGGATGTCAATTATCACAGTTAATATTGTTGGCACCAGCTTCTAAAAATAAAAGCGGGAAAAGTCCTTTGGCGGTTCAACATGTCTTGCCTGGGTCTGTAACCGTCAAACAGAAGTCGGGCCTGAGAGTGGAAACCTGGAAACTCTGCCGGGTTCAGCTTTGACTCATGCAAACCTTAAGGTCTGAGCCTGTTTGGATTAACCGTGGACACCAGGAGCAAATATTAATGTTCACCCTGGATGTTTAGCACGAACAGATGCAGATTCTCAACAGAAATGGTTTTAAAGTTTCCACAGAGTAAAAATCGGATTTCTGGTTCAAAGGTCTGTAATGATGAGGAGGCGTCGTGGTGCAAAGCAGCGCTCGCTCGCCTGTTTACGCTGATGCTACGAGCTCGTTTGCTGAAGGTGTGGGAGCTCCAGGCTGACGGGCCGAGCTCTGCTGAACGTCCCCCAGGAGGGACTGTTCTGTCCGGGCAGAGAGAGGGAGACCATCTGGCTCCTTTGGGTGCCTGTGGAGCTTCTGCTGCACCGGCCATCGGCTCCAGCGTCTGCGCTGCTGGAGTGTCCTCGGGTACGAGCGTTGTGCTGTGACCTGTGACCTCTGAAAACGCTGCCAACTGAAGATCTCTGTCGTTTCATGTGTGTTGTTACGATGCTCGGGATCAAAGCAAGTGAATTACGTGATTGTTTCCCAGAATCCCGTTCAGCACAGGGTGAAAGCGCGGCCTGTCAGTTCTCTGCCGCTCGGGAACGTGACAGATTGTTGCTTGTTTTTCAGGAGGGACGAGGGACATCGGTTCGGCCCTGACCAGGATGTGCATGAGGCATCGCAGCATCGAGGCCAAACTGCGCCAGTTCTCCATGTGAGCAAATCTGTGTCCTTCACAGGGACCTTTTGATTCTTTTTATTATTTATTATTTTACGCTTATTCATCATTATTGACAAAATAATGTTGAAAAGTTTCACGCTGCGTCTGAAATGTTAGCTGCAAAATTAGAATGTGCTTGTTCCAGCCTCTAGATGTTTTGTTCTCATCTTGGTTGCGATGGTTTCGTCTCAATGCCACCGGGACGAGGTTCTGTCCGTTCTGAACCTGCCACGGCTCTGACGGCGCGCGTCTGTGTTTCCAGGGTGTTTCTGGACTGTCTGATCAACCCTCTGCAGGAGCAGATGGAGGAGTGGAAGCGAGTCGCCAGCACTCTGGACAAAGACCACGCCAAAGGTACGACGCTGTGGGTCCGTGTAGCAGCCACGTGTCTCACACAAAGCGCTCTGGGAGTCTGGGCTAAGCGCCACCTACAGACGTATACAGTGCGTGTGTGTTCATCTGTGTGTTTGTGCTCCTCCAGAGTATAAGAAAGCTCGTCAAGAGATCAAGAAGCGATCATCAGACACTCTGAAGCTGCAGAAGAAGGCAAAGAAAGGTTGATAATCTCTCTCTTCGCTTTCAACTCCTCAGCGCAGTGTTTCCCTCCGAGCCCCTTATAATTAAACTCTTAGTGGTGTCGTGGGTTATTTAAAGGGTGTGACTGCATGAAGAAATGTGGGGGTTTAAATATTAATGTGTGTGTTTGTGTCCCTCCTCCCTTTGTTGCGGTTCCCATGGTTCTCTGCTTGAAGCCGACGTCTTTGGTGAGTTTTCACACACATTGTTTCGCTCTGGTGCATCGCGTCTTTCCAGGCGTTTTGTTTGTCTCCCACTGTGGTTTGCTGAAGTATGTTCCCACATTGTTTGAATGTGTTTGTGAGTCACATCAGTGAAGGACGGAGCCGACACAGCAGCCGGGTCACATGATGCTCGACAACCGTCTTTACATAACGTGGGCACAAGTCTGAGACTGTGTTAATGATAAACGGCTTTTTACAGCGGAACTTGATTATTTATCCATTCAGACCCGTCAGGTGGTTGTCGCTGCCTTTCGCTACGCACATCAAAACGGCTCCTCTGCTTTCAGAACAAGCAGATCCAGTCACTGAACAAAAACGAGCCTTATTATAACTGGAAACTAGAGCCGACAAAGGGCCCGTCGGCTTCCAGCTCTATTGAGCCGTTAAGCCAAAGTAAACAGGACCCAGAACTGAACCAGGGGAAGCTCAGATGTGGTCGCGCCGCCCTGCTCCTCGGCCCTGCCGGCCTTTTATTACACCGGGAGAGGAAACTCCCTGTGCTGTGGTCTGAGAGACAGGAGGGGAGACGGAAATTGGAAGAGGAATGAAATCAATGTAATATGAGAGAAGGAGAGTTTAAGAGATGGGAACGTGAAAGGGGACTTTAATGAGAGACGGAGGAGACTCCTCAACCAGTAATCAGCTAAGTGCCAGCAACCAAGGGGCACGAGATGGGAAGCGATTTAATAACATAAGGGCTGAGTGGAGGCTTTTGTTAATACGGCGATAAATCACATCCCTGACCAGTGGATTTACAGTAACCTGATATTACTGTGAACATGTGCTAAAAACACATCGACTGGAGAAAGGAGAGATGTGGAGGTGAAGGAAGGCGGAGATTGGGCTCTTCAGTTCTCTAGTGTCATATTTCTCAGATTCTGTGGGAAACCAGAAACGACATTCATTCTGGATTTGAGTTCAGTGAGACGCAGACGCAGCTAAACCCCAGCTGATCAGTCGACCGCAGAACCCGAGCCGGGATCTGGCTGCAGGGATCAGGATCTTTAATTGCATGTTCGTGTCTCCTGACGCTCAGACGATGATCGTTTCAATGTGCCGCAGTCACACGAGAAGCTACCGGGACCCCGAGCTGCAGCCACCGTTCTGGAGAAGGGCAGTTTGAATGGAAGGCTGAGACGTTGTGTGCGCTCAGACTGGCTTGTGCTTGGGCTTCACAGAGGTTCCTAATAAAGTGGCCTCTACGTTCAGCGTCCACACGTGACCACGTCACATCACGTAAAGGATCCAAAACCTTGTGAACAACCAGTGTGAACGTAGCAGCTTCCTCCCACAAGTTGACGTGATTGAAACGAGGCCTTTCTGAAGTGAAGCAGCCACAGCCTGATGATTAGTAAGAGTAGTAGTATTAGGCTGTGGCTGCCTCCGACTTTCCTTCTCTAATGTGTCTTAACGGTATGTGGGAGGCTCAACCGTTGTTTAGTGAAACTGTGTGTGAAGCCTCTGGACTTTCTCCACGTGAGTCTGATGGTTTGCGTCCAGGCCGCGGGGACCTGCAGCCTCAGCTGGACAGCGCCATGCAGGACGTCAGCGATAAGTACCTGCTGCTGGAGGAGACGGAGAAGCAGGCGGTGAGGAAGGCTCTGGTGGAGGAGAGGAGTCGCTTCTGCTGCTTCGTGTCCATGCTGAAGCCCGTCGTGGTCAGTGTTCACACACATTAATCCGGCTTTAGATCGGACACTTTAAGGCCTGACTCCAACGCCGCGTGTCTGTGTGTCAGGAGGAGGAGATGTCCATGCTGGGGGAGATCACCCACCTCCAGACTCTGACCGACGACCTGAAGACGCTGACCATGGACCCTCACAAGCTGCCCGCCTCCAGCGAGCAGGTACAGCCTCGACTTCACATTGACCAGCAGCAGAAACGTTCATCAACTACAATGTTAAATATATGAATATGTCTGGAAGATCAAAAGAAAACGCTTCAGTCCAGTGTTTGTCCCGTTTTTAGCCTTTCAGCACATTTTATTTGTTTATTTCACAAAGTAAAAGCAGAAGTGACTACGTCGTTCCACGTTCTCATGTCTCTCCAGGTGATTGTAGATCTGAAGGGCTCCGAGTGCACCTGGTCGTACCAGACTCCTCCCTCGTCGCCGAGCACCACCGTATCCAGGAAGTCCAGCATGTGCAGGTTGGTTTCCATGGCTACAGAAACATGCCCCGTGATCCCAACAAGCCAAACAAACCACTCACCATCGAATCCGCTTATTCCTGATCACCAACGTGGTATATTATGACGTGTTTTCATCAACATACTAGACTGACGTGTTTTCATCAACATACTAGACTATGACGTGTTTTCAGTCACATACTAAATTCACTCTCTATCTCGGCTGCTCAGACCTTGTAAGGATTGGAGCATATCTCGACCTAACTCGGGTTGTGGGTGGAAACTGGAGAACTTGAAAACAGATTATCTGCTTTTTCTTTTCTCGCTGTGGTCCAGCCGTGGAACTGAGATTCGGAGACATTACTTCAGTCCTGACCAATGTACACAGAGCAGGCTGCTAACTGAGCAGTAACGTCCTGTCCAACTGACACCTTCTTCTGCTCTTTGTGTCCTGCAGCAGCCTGAACAGTGTGAACAGCAGCGACTCTCGCTCCAGCGGCTCTCGCTGCCACTCCCCCACCTCCCACTTCCGTTATCGCGCCTCCTCCTCGTCCTCCGTGCTGCCCCAGCAGACTCCTGCCCGCCTTTCCTCGGTCTCCTCCCATGACTCCGGCTTCATCTCCCAGGATGCCTTCCAGTCCAAATCCCCGTCACCGATGCCTCCAGACGCCTCACAGGTGAGCAGCAGAACCGTCAAACGATCTGAGACCGAACACTCAAACCCGTGTGACTACCGAGTTAAAATTGGTTGGTACATCAAATGAGTCGTTTCTGGCTCGATTCAGTAGCAGGTTCATTGTGTTGAATCTTTCACTAAGTCATTGGAAAAGATGTTTATCTCATTCAGTCCAGCGTCGTGTTTGTTGACTTCAGTGTAACGAGCTTGTGCTTTCTGTGTGTGTCTGTGCATCCTGTGAACTGTGGTTGTGTGCGCTTTGCACGGCTCTGCCGCAGCCGAGTGTCTCTTCTTCATCTTCGTCTGTCAACGAGGAGCCTCCCTCCTCCTCGCACCACGTGTCCTGCACTGGGCTGCAACAGGTGAATGTCACAACGTGAAAAGTCAGGCATGATGTTAGTTACAACGTGAGGTTTGGACGTCTGCTCTGCATCAACTTACACTAACTGAGCTCCTCCTGCTGCTGGTACAGACTTTATTCCTGTTTTCAGTCACAACCATCTTCATTGATTCCTCATGTTTTCTGTCTCTCTCATCCACTGGCCTCCAGTCTTTAAATGGCTTCGAGCACCACGCTGCCCCCTGTCTGCAGGTGCAGGACTCCCACCTCCACCCTTCATTCTTCACCTACTCCACCACCACCACGTCTCCCATGTCCTCACCCTCCTATTCGTCCGTTTTTCCCACGTGGCCCTGGTCTGGTTCAGGAGACCTGTCGCCTCTCAGCCCCTCTGTGCTCGGAGTGATCCCGTCATCCAGAGTCCCGTCCTGGAAGGTTTGATCCTTCCTGTCGTCCTCTTCCTTTGCTTCTGACCGTCTTTCATCTCCTCCTTTTTTCTTTATGAAGCCAAACACCACATTTCATTTCCATATCTGTCAATCAGCAGACAACTTAGAAACATTCTTAAAATGAACAATCAGAATAGTTAATGATCTGATGTGTAAAGACCTTTAAAAGTGTGAATTAACCCACAAAGTAAAGTACGTTTCCGTGTGAAGGACTGGGCCAAGCCGGGCCCGTACGACCAACCAATGATCAACACCCTGAAGAGGAGCAGGGACAGGAGGGACACTACAGATCCCAGCAGCCACCAAGGCACCGACATGACGCCCCCAGGGGAAGAACCACAGCGGGTCAGAGGAAGCCACTCATCCAAGGTCTGCCGTCGGTTTCGGATTCAAGTATTTGATGTTGTTTCTACCTGCTAATGATTCTACCATAATGGCCTGTGTGACGCCCGGCAGGAGGACAGGGAGGCCCACGAGGAGCTGGCCAGAGCGCTGGCCCGCGGTCTCCAGCTGGACATCCACGGCTCCAGCAGGGACTCGCTGCAGGGCTCCAGCGGATACAGCAGCCAGACCAACACACCCTGCTGCTCAGAGGACACCATCCCCTCACAAGGTGAACACGCCACGTTTCCAGCACATCTACTGACAGACTCACGTCTGGCAGCACTGACGTGAGTACTTTCCTTCCTCTCAGTATCGGACTGCGACTACTACTCCGTGGGAACTGATCAGGAAGCAGAGCAGCAGCAGTCGTCCGACTTCGATAAATCCTCAACCATCCCCAGGAACAGTGACATCAGTCAGTCCTATCGCCGCATGTTCCAGTCCAAGCGTCCTGCGTCCACAGCCGGCCTGCCCTCCAACCCCACCGCTGTAGTCACGCCGGGGGTCGCCACCATCCGACGGACGCCGTCCTCCAAACCCAACCTGCGTCGGCCCTCCGGGGGCCTCAGCTTAGGGCCCATCCCCATCAAGCCTCCCATGATTCCAGTGAAGACCCCCACGGTCCCTGAACGTCCTGGTTTCCCCAGCAAAGCGATGTCCGAGGACGGGAGCGCCCCACGGACGCCGCTTAGTCCCCCAGCAACGTCCTCATCTCCTGGCAGCGGCCCGTCATCGTCGCACCTCACGTGCGACGGGGCCGACCCTCCCACCCCACCACCGCAGCCCAGCGGCCGGATGGTGGAGTGGGAGCGCCGCCCTCTGCCCGAGCTCTTGGAGGAGACGGAGTACGGCGAGGTGGAAGACTACCTGGTGGCTATCAGACGAGGCGTCAGGCTCAAGAAGACGACGACCGCCGACCGTTCAGCGCCACAGATTCACTGAGACAAACGGGGTCGGGTGGACGGGTCCCACAACATGACTAGTAAACACAAACGGAGACATGAGGCGAACGCTTGGGTCTGGAGGAAGTTGCCCAGAGGCTCTGATCAAGGATTGGTTTGGAAATTTAGATTTAGAGTTTAAATGACATCTATACAACATTAGCAGAAAGGACACGAGCTGTTTTCTCTGAACTCACACCGGTTAAAGAGCTGAAGAACAGAATCTGAAGCCAACGTCTGTTCCTGATTCAACCTGCATGAATGTCAGTTCAGGTTGAGAAGCCTCCCAAAGCAACCGGGAAACCGCCGCTGGTCTGAGATCAGTTCCTCAGGGCAACTTCACTGGAGGAGGAAGAGTAGAAGAACAGACAACGTTGCAACAAGACACAAGTCGTGTTGAGACGGATTATTTATGTACATATTTATACTGGGATGTTTGTACTTTTTCTATCCCCGTCGTCGCCTGTTGTCCCAAAGGTGCCAAAAGCCTGTGTGCTACATTTAACCTCAATGTTCTTCGTGAAGATTACAAAGAACCAGGATGTGAAAAAACATCTTCCCTAATCAAACAGTATTGTTTTACGGTAGAAACGTGTGTGACGTTCAGAGTAAAAACGCGTTTGCTTGATTTGCATGATGCTGAAGTTTGGCCAAGTAGAAACGATAAATTTATTAGATCTGAGCCATCAGGACGCTGCCTCGGTCGTGATTCAGTTCGTGCTTCTAGTTGTCATGTCACTACAACAGCTGACGCATATTCCTCTGCAGCAAAACGGCGAGAATTTAGCGAAGAGCAGCCGTTGATCGATAATCACTCTGCAGATTATTAACAATCTGAATAACTACTGTTGCTCAGCAGAAGCATGAAAGCCAAGTGTCCCGCCCAGAACTCGAACCTGGTACCGGATAAAAGAAAGCCCTGTAGCTGCAGCAACGTACCCAGTAAAACCTACTAAGTGTATTTAAATATGCATGTTGTATTTTTAGTTGACGGCTCTTCTCTACTGGACCAGAACTCGTTGGACGCTGCCTCTCGTGTTTTGTGCCTGATGACTGAAGCCCGTCCAGTTCTATGTCGTTTTCTAGCGCAGGGCACCGAACACGATCGTGTAGCTGACGCGATAACAAGCGTGTGAAGCCGAACGTTCGAGCCTGTGGCCTCTGTGACGTGTACGTGGGCGATCGATGATATGAGCGACGCTAATAATCACTAATTAGTAGCAGACAATCCAGAATAGGTTTCTCTTCTCGCCCTGTGATCATGGCCTTTTAAGGCTTCACCTTTAATTTGAGACAAGCTGCCAAATGTCTGGTTCATTAAGGTTAATGTAACGATGAACCTGTGGGTTGAAGCGTTTCCCCTGTGACGTGTTCAGTGTAGACGTGAAATGAATAAGACGTCTCCTGAAACCCTGACGCTCGTGTCAGTCCAGAGCACTAATTCAATGACATTTTTATTTCTCACTTTCTAAGCCAGTGACTGACAGACGCGTCCAGGGAGACGGGGATGTGACCGTATTTAACACTCACCTGACTTTCTCTGGAATCCTGTACGTTGTGTCCTGTTCAGTTCCCGTCTCTTATGTCTATACCAGCTGTTGAGGCTAAATAATAAAATGGTAGCATCTAAAGGAGAACACTGGTCTGTTTCTTCTTAGTCATTGACACAGCACAGGAAAAAAGATTCAGGCTATTCTGCAAAAACTGAAACGATCGATAAATATAAATAAACACTGATAATGTTCTGATAATTGTGAAGGAATTAAACTTTATGTTCAGTACAAGTGAGCGTAGATTTTATAGGCCACAGTATTTAAAGGTGATTTATTAAAGGAGCGTGAACGGATGACTGCACAGAATCTGACCTTAAAGCTGCTCTGTCAGCGCTTCACTGCCTTGCTCGTGGACACGGAAGCACAGCACGACCTGCAGAGGTAAACACTCCCAAATTTATTCAAGTTGCAAAATACAGACAGTGTCATCGATCCTTCAACATCACTGGTTCTACAAACATGTATCAGTGCAACGGCTGCTGCTCAGACTGTCCACAAGAGGGCAGCGCAACACAGCCTTCCTCTGATCGCACCCCATCATCAACTTCAAAGAAATAAAGCAAGAACTGCTCAAAGCACATTCCCCAGGAAAACCTAAATCATGCTCGAAGAAGAAACGGGATGAGATATAGACATGCGTTCATGTTCTCGGGCTCAGCATCGATTACCAGCGAGTCACTGCAGAACTCCAGCAAACTGCACTGCTGCTAATCCATCGTCTGAGTCAAACTAAACACAGACTCCCTCCAAGCTTTTACAATTAATCCATCCACAAACTCCAAACACTCATTAAAATATTGTTCAAATATTTCTCAGCCTGAACCCGTTAATTCCTTTTGATTTGATGGGATCATGTTTCCAGGCATCTAAAGCTTCCTTCCATGCAGCAAATGAAAAACCACATTGTTTCATCAAGTTTGGAAAAACTAAAAAAATATTAAAAGGAAATTCTCAGTCCTCCTCCTGTGATTTACCAGTGAACAACCCTATGGAAACGATCCACTGGCTGCGTCCAGAATCCCTCCACATCAGAAGCCAACGTTCTGAGCCAAACGAGCAGCGACAGCTGTCCCGTCTATTAATGATCTTATTTGGCTGCGTAGCAAACAAACCTGCTTTGGCGTTTACTGCAACAACAGTAAAATTATCTTCGTCTTATGAATTCAGTGCAGTAAGCAGCTTCTGAAATGTTACGTATCCTTCATTGCGTCGTTGTGACTAATTTACTTAGAGGATGTAAATTTAATCCATAATAAGTGAACTGAAGTAAACAGTAAGAATCTGTGTGGGAGCGAGTTTGGACAACAAGCAACTGGATTCACTACAGTTACAAAATAAGCACCTTCAAAATGTGCTGGAGGCAAAACTGTGTGAGAGAGAAGCACAAAGAGCGAGAGACAAGGAGAGAAACGAAGCTAATTAAAGGCTCTACACACATTTGATTGGTTACGAATGTGTCCATCTGGAGCTTCTACAACTAAAGTAAAAAATTGGACCAGATCCAAGTCAAGCAGCTTAGAAGGACAACGGATACTGAGAAACCAAAGAGCAGCGGAAGGAAACGACATCTTTTATCAAATAGTGTTTCAGCACCAAACAGCTCCTCCATTAATCCAAACATCTGAGATGGAAAGAACGACCGAGCGACATCAGTTCGTCATGCAAACACCAACACAGACATCGTGGAGGTAGCGGACGACACGAACCCGGTTTGGTTCTTCTACTTTGTGTTTTTTCCTTCTTCTGACAAAGATTCACAAAAACGCACAACTCACGCGACGTTGCAGTTCGTCACTAGAAACATGCTGAATCAATCGAGTAGTGTTCAGGAGATAAAGTGTCAAACCCGCATCTACAGTTTGGGCTTGTAGCCGCGAATGACAGCCTGGTTAGTTTAGGACCCAGTCGACCAGAACAGGCGATCGCTTCCCATCCCGCGACCGACTGAGGCAGCATTCACAGGCTCAAGAGACGTCAGAGCCCTCGACCCCAGACCGACGAGGTCACGCACTGAAACAGGAAGGTTTAAAAGAATGAGGCCCAGGAATGATTAAAACATGCTGACGGTTAAATATTTCGCCTCTGCTGCTGCTACTCTGCAATGACAGAATCAAAACAAACGATAAAACCAGGCCTGATGAACTGAGGAGTTAAGTGAAGCGACCGCGTGGATGCTGCCCCAGCAGGAAGAGGAACGTCAAACTCTAAATGCGCTTCAACTGGACCCGGCTTGTAGGTGACGTGAGGTTGTCCTGCTGCAGCGCGAAGCGGCTGGTTAGGAGCGAGGGGCCGCGCCGCTGCCGCTTTGTGCTTCTTTCTCCTTTTCGTCATCCAGGAAAAGCAGCGGGAACATTCCCAGGATGCAGCCGATGGACACGCCGATGGCTTTACCCTGCGGGAGCAGAGCAGCGGTGACGACGCGCTCATTCAGGTCTCCATCCGCACACACCAACACGCCACGAACTCACCATGTGGGAGCTGAGCCGCGTCTGCCACATGTCCACCTGCTTCGGAGTCAGATCTGGAACCTGCATCCCCAGTTTGGAAGCGAGAGACTCCACATAACCTGCAAGACTATGCAAACACACAAACCACGTTGACGCCAGATAAACGCACAGCTGATGACAAAAGTATTTGCTCTGTTTACTCGCACACACAGAAACCTCGGTCGTCACACATTCAGTCCAAATAAACCTGAGACAATTATGCAGCTTCCTACCCGAGACCGGCCAGATCCGACACCAGGTTCCCCAGAGCCGCAGCTGTGAAGACACCAAGAGGCAAACACTGATTCCTGGGTTCTCTGATGATGCGAGTTTTTCATCAGCAACCCTCCAATGATTTACAGCGTTTCTCTCCTCTGAGGGAGCAGCGTTCTCAACCTGAAGTCGCTTTAGACTCCATCGAAAGATCACGTTCTCACCGTTTGCTTTTCACACACACCCACAACACAGATGCTGACGCTTCTCAGTTCATCAAACCACGACCGCTGTGGCGACCAGGTTAACCAGAGGCGTCAAAGCAACAGCGGAGAGTCTTCGTGTGTCACAGCTGCTAGAAGCACTGGACAGAAACAGTGAGAGCAGATGATCCTGCTTGAAAGGCCTCACGTCAGCAACCAGGGATCTGCTGATGAAAACGGTGGAGGTCGGACACACGGCGAGCAGCAGGGGCGAGTGAACCGATTGAGCAGAGGTTCGGTGCAGTGAGAAGTGGACCACATACCGATGAAAAGTCAGAGGAGGCCGAGCACGGATCGAAGCGGCCGCAGGAGGAGACTCAGCGCCAGCGAGCTAAGGTGTGAACGTTGACACTCAAAGAGCAAAGAGAAACACTGAGCCAGCGAATGCAGCTTCACAAGAAACTCGCTTAGCGCACAGCGCTGACAATGAGGCAGAAAACTAATCTGTGACGCGTTTGCTCCTTCACAAAGCATGAAAAGCCGACAAAGTCTGGTCGTCAGTCTGAGTTGATGACAACGGTTTGAGACGCTACCTCTCGCCTCGTTTCACCAGCACCTCTGACTCTGATCGCGTCTGACAGCGTCGAAGAAGGAGCCAGCAGGAAAGAAGTGGAACGACGAGTCTGCGGATGATGAAACGCACATTAAGCTGCGCCGGCACTGAGACGGAGAAGAGAGAGATGGCGTCACAAAACCACTGATCTGGATCCTGTGGCAGCCTCTGATTTGCACTTTGCTGAGGAAATTGGAGCCAAGTATCCATGGAAACGGAATAATCTGGTGGTGGAGAAAGGGAGGAGGCTGCAGCATCTTCATGGGTTTCACACCTTCATAAAGACGTGAACACAGACGCATGACGGAGGATCAACTGGAACGAGATCAAGTAGAACCAGGTTTTAAAAAAAGATACTTCGGTGCCTTTGCTACACTTTTCAAATAGGAGAAAGTGGAAACACTGCCAACGACACAGAGGAGGAACATTTGGTTTGTCATGCGAAGCACCAACGATATGAAGGAAACCAGCTCTGCTCTCACTGGTTTATACAGCTGGAGACTGTGCTGGTTTTATTATGAGATGAGGTAAAGTGGATTTATTGTTTCACTGGTGTAGATATTAGCACATTAGAGCAAAGAGAGAAGGTTGAATGCGTAACATCAACCGTTTGTTGAGGAGGAGGACGAGCCACTGCGGGTCTTACCAGCCATGGTGGAGATGCCCAGAGTGACTCCGATAGAGAGCTCGATCTGAGTTCCCTACAACAAACAAAGCGAGATGGTCGTCAGCGAGGAACGCGACCAACGTGAAATGAGACTCGCTGTGTAACCGACTTACTGCTGCAATCATGATGGCGTTGTCCAGGAAACCAAATCCAACGAAGGGGAGGGCGTTGTGGAACAGAACTGCGAACGAGACGATGAACTCTGGCTTTTCAATACATTTCAACTGGTTCAGTCACTGGTTGGCATTTCAAGATCACCAATATTATTTTCATAGGACTTCATACGTCAAATGAAAGTGTCAGGAGCACACACTTACAGAACCACGGGACCCTGGGTCAGCGAGGACAAAATACACTAACTAACCTAGAAGACCAAACATCCATGTGTGTGTACGTTTGCGTCTCACCGTATCTGATCTGGGCGGCGGTCGGCGGAGACGGCTCCAGGGTCTCTGCCAACAGAAAAACACGGACACTAGTGAGATGCTGGTTCGCTGACTGCTGGGGTCTGCACTGAGCTTCCACCCAGACGTCGTCGCTAGAATCACAGACGGCGCCGTCTGAGTGTTCATACACTACCTGTACCTGCAAGTCATGGAGCTGTAAACGTAATGATGTACAGACTGAAATGCTTCCGGGTCGCACAGAACCAGAAACCTACAATGGTTTTCACGCTCAGCTTCTCTGCCTGCACTTCACAGCCTGATACAAATGAATCACCAGCCACAGATTCAGTGCAATAATAATACGAATATAATAAAAGAATCAACACTGATCCCAAGTGTAATTATAAAACACAGACTGATGCTGTAAGAGGCAGTTGGACAGAACAGAAGAACGAAGTGTAACAGACATTTCCCCGGGGAGAAGGTGGAAACCATTAAGAGCTAGAGAAGCCGCGAGGCTGCATTTAGATTCATCAGATGGACACAACCGTGCAAACAGCTGCCTCTAAGTGCTCTGTCTGGAAAAGGAAACAGGAAACTGCTCCACAGACCACAAGGTCCACAAGGTCCAGTTAATACAGCTTTAAGAAAGTGAATGTTAAACTGTGAACGCACCGGCAGCTCAGGATGGGACCACGAGTCTGTATTTCATTACATCACGTCACCTCCTGGTATCACTTCTCAGACTCAGTCATATCATTCCCTGACGGAGCTGCCGACTCCCTGGGAGACACTGAGCCGCCTCTGGAGAAGTGGGTCACTGGAGCAGAGAGAATTCTGGGCCACGGACCAGCTACAAGTACAGTTTAATCACAGCAGGGGCTTCACTTTGTGAACGCGGTCTTCATAGATGACGTTGTTCCTCTCATTTCTTCAACCTCTGCCTCTGTCAAAGCGCAGAAGTGATGATGATCTAATGATGCATGTGAAGCAGCGAGGAGAAGCCAGACTCAGAGAGCGGCCGGTGGACAGAAAGGTCACATCTATTTATACCCGAGGAATGGAAGCGTGGAAGAGGCCGAAGCAGGAACGTCTGCTGGGATTCAACCACCTGAGCCGGTCAGCTCTAATACAGACGTTAGCGGTTTGGGTAACTTGAGCTAATAACGCCACAGGGTGTGAAAACACAAACCAGAAGCTGCTGCTCTGACTGTGGGACAGACCATTTTAACGTGATCCTCTTTTCAAACCCGTCTATAAATCAAAAGCTCAGCTTGAGCTGAATGACAAATATTTATGTTGTTTCATAGGAGGCTCTGAAGCTTTGCCCTCCGCTTTCTGGAGAACTTGTCAATCACATAACAAATTTCGTGCAACAGCAGCGGCGAGGCAGTGACACCGACGTACCGTTCGGTTCTACTCGGAGGTTCCCTCAGTTCTTCTGCTCAGTGATCCACACACTTCCTGCACTGCTCTTATTTTGGAAAGCCCCAAATATGACATATTTCTGGGAAGGTCTGGTCTTTATTGGCTGATCAACAAACCCTAGAAACCAACCAAAGTAAATTCGGTTTCCGTTTGCTAAGGTGGTGTAAGGTCACTGTCCCAGCAGAGACGTGAAGATCGTTCAAATCTAAGCTACAAAATGGAGGAGTTGAACAGGTTCAAAGACGCTGGAGGCCAGACGTGGTGAATGAAGGCAGCTGCAACAAACTGAGCCCTGAGCTCTGCAGACGCGAACCCATCAGCAGCAAACACCCATGACACTAATTATAACATCCACTACAAGACATTTAACGTCCTCATGTAAAGGGGATGTTACCTACGACGAGGTGATGCCTGGCTCTGCCTCAGCCTCACACACCCGTCACCAGCTCATACGCAGACCTCCAGTCTTTCAGCGGCACCTGTGGTCTCACCGACTGCGAGCAACGCATCTCGCCGCACAGAGCAAGAAGAGAATCTGTAATATTGCAGATGCTTAAACAGAAGGACAAAAGGTGCACGTGTGTCTGATTCAAGCCAAGTAAACCAAGCTCACACATTTCCCCACAACAGACCGAACGTTACGGCAGCATAAACATTCTCCTGCTTCCAAGCCTCCGTACGAAGCACTAATTCCTAACTACGCCGCCTAAAATCAGACAACGAGCTCCGGCTGGTTCAAGTAAAGAGGAACCACAGAGGGTCCAGTCGCTCTGGAACCGAGTTCTCCTCATCCTGCGCTTTGCCTTCAGGGGCGTTTTCTCTCGACTCTTCATCTTGTTGACAGAGGAGAGTAGCAAACGTGCGGCAGAAAATATCAGGCCAGTCGGTGGGAATGAGCCCCTGCCACCCGCACGGATTCCTGATGACTGCATACAAACACTGACTCCTGGGGAAACGTGTCTCGAAATAGATCTGACTGACACAAAAAAATTACATCACGGCCTGATCTGCAGACGGAGACAGATTTGGAGCCTGATACCTGAAGGATAAGAGGCTGCAGCTTCACAACATCTCGTGTGTCAGAGCGTGATTAAACCAAACACAGGCCGACTGTGCGTTTACGGAATCAGCTGCCTGACGGCTCATCGTAGTGGAACCCACGTCGCTACATATCAACGTATGGACAGACATAAGGAAGATACACCAGCACTTCAGGCTTTAAGTGAAGTGGAATCGGAGGAGACCGCTGCAGCTTCCAGCAGGAAGCGAGAGGATCACCGGCGTCGGCCAACTGCACCTTCCCCTCGAGCCGCCAGCCTCCGGTGCCAAACCCTCAAGTGGAGTAAAAGTCCATCAGCTTCAGTCCCGGCGTCAACGCCGTCGCATCGTTTCCACATCACATCTCCAGTTGTCCAGTTGATTCCACAGTCGTGATGAGCTCAGAGTGATGAACGTTGGCACTCGAACGTGAAGCTGGTAGAACACGTGTAGCTGCTGCACGGTGAGGGCCATCCATTATTTATAGTCCTTCAGCCCAGTGGTCTTTACTGATCCCACAACGCTAAGCCACGCAAAGGACAACTCAAACAAAACGATCAGATGATTAGGAGACGATCAGAAGCTCTCAAGTCATGACTGAGGAAATGAGGCCGCATCGCTGTGTTTCTCCGCTTCCCCCTCTCTCCTTCCAGCCGTTTATGTAATTGTCAGCTCAGAGGACTCATCTCACTTCCTGCTGATCTGGACCGGGCTCGCTCCCGTAACGGAGGCAGCCGAGAAGCTCTGCACGGCCTCCAAACTTCCCACTGCTGCACCTGAATGTCAAAGCTCAACACACAGGTCTGACTAAAGGCGACGCAGCATCACCGCGGTCCAGTGGCCGGAGGTTCAACAGTGTTTCTCGTCTAGTCCTCGGGTTTGATATGCAAACAAAGAAAGAAAAGCACCTACGAGTCCAGCTCTCGCTAATTGGCTCCGTGTCTGAAATCACTTCAGGAGTCGGTCGTTTTCCTGGCAGCTACGTTTCTCCACGCAGACTCTTCACCAACACACTTGACGCTGTGCTGCCGTTTGTCCGTTAGTACAGACTAACAGCCTGAGTAACGCAGCCGGAGCTCGTGCCGATTCACTGCAGGTTCAGTACAATTGGCTTTTCTTTCCAAATTACAAGCGACTTGGTCCAGTCGTCAGCGAGCTGCAGCACAACCAGACTCGTTACGAGCCGCAGCGCTGCAAGACGTGTTCATGGGATCTCACAGCAGCACGTCGTCACAAAATGTAGCACCAAGCAAGTTCGTCTGAGAAGAAACACTTTCACGCCCATTGCTGCTGATCTACAAGCTTCTGGTCAGTTGTTCTCTTTCCTTAGGAAACATTTTGATCAACAGTTACTGTGAAAACCCATTTACTGCCAACAGAGTCAGAAGCTGCTCTTCTCCACGTTACGTTCATGGTGCGTTTGAATTGGACTTCGTGGGACATCGTGTCCAGCAAATAACGACTTTAAAATCACACAGAGCTGTGGAGATTTACTGGAGTGGAGGCGGGATGTTCTCTGGCTGAACAACACACAGCGAAATTTAGACGCAAGCTCATTTAAAGTCACTTTTCACACTGCAAAGAACACGATGACTGTAACTGACCCCTTAGTCCTGTACGTCAAACCCTCGGTTTCTCTTCTCTCGTTCATTACACTTTGACGCCTGAGGGCTCAAAGTGTAATAAACCAACCATGGTGCGTCTCTGCAGAACAGAGCTCATGGATGGAAGTTTTCCCTTAAATGTTTTAACCGTAATTACAGCTGCCACACACCTCCAGCATCCGCATGAGAGGAAACAAGTCCCCACGAGGCGGAGCGGAGAGGGCCACACAAAATTCAAACCAAGACAGATCCAACGTGTTTCCACTCGTCAGCACACAACGCGGAACCGTCGTGTCACAGCAATCTCAGGAGCATAATTAGTGAAAAAGCGTTCTGTCAGTTTGCTTTACAACAAGTGAAGCATTAATGATACTGTGGACAGACATCGTGCTACAGATCACCAGTTAATTCATGAGGTCATGATGCTCGTGAAACGTACGTGCGGAGACAAAGCTGTTCAGCTAAACGTGACTTTGTGTTGTCATTAGTCTACTACTGTGTTAATTTGCCTGCAGCTCAGATCGACGCACAGCTGAAGAGAAAAGCAGAAGTAACAGGGGTCTGGGCTTGATAGTGAAGAGCCTTCCTGCGCCGGGACTCCTCGTTAAGACCGTAAGGAAGGAGGCGATGCTGCCTGGCTTTTAATTATCCGTCCCAACCGATTATTGACAGAGGAAACATCTGAGAAATCAGACCGCACGCACCAGAACAGCAGCAGCTGCTCAGCAGAAAGGAAGCTGGTTCTGAGCTTCACTGCCCCCGGTTATTCATTCACTACTATGCAACCACACTTTGTTCCTCTGGAGAAAGAGTCAGGACGTTAAAAATCCACACGACAGAGAGCTTAAAGGAGTTTGAGAACCTTCTGACATCTACGGTTTCACTCAAAATAACCAGAACAAACACAACTCTGTGACCTTTAAAGGTTTCTACACACAATGCGACCATCAAGTCGTTTCTGCAAGAACAACAAGACAGTCTGTTGAGCTCAAGCTCCAAATAACCACGAGTCCCCGTCTCACACAGGAACGAGTCCTGCATGTTAAACCCGGTTGTTTTACACAAAACGTGGTGCATTTTAAAATGTGTATTAGTGAAGAAAACTACATCAGCAGGAAAACTCAACCCTCCTGTTATACTCAGCAGGCGAAACACATGAGAAAGGCAGGTTCGAGGGTCAGAAGGCAGGGGACCCAGTAGACGGGAGGTCAGAGCGGTGCCATCGGGAGGCACCAGTCGACCGAGTCAGATCTTTAACCTCCCGGTTCTGGCTCTGCCGTCTCGGGATGAGATGAGTCACCGTGGTTGGTTCACATGGAGACGTTTTCCACAGCTTTCAAAACAGGAACCCGCCTCACTTCCAACACACTGGGCTGCACCGAGGCCGTTAACTGTGACGCAGGCGGGCTGAGACGCTCGCTCTCCCGTTACACGACGTCCTGCGCGTCCATGGAGAACCGAACCTCTAGCGGTCGTGGAGGTGAGGATGAAATGACACCAATGTAAACCGAGGTGGACGCGTTGCTCTAGAGCAGATGCTGCTCTCTAGTCCGTGTGGATGCGTGTCCGCGCTTCGAGGTTGTCCGTCAGCGTCTGTCTCCTCCTTTACCAGCAGAAGGTTCCAGTTTTAACAGGCAGCGGTTCCGCCCCACGCGTCCAAATGCCGCTGGGCAAGGCACTAACTCCGACTAGCTAACCCGCCGATGTGGGAGCGCACCTTTGGGCTGGGTTCTGGATCCTGACCTGAGGTACCTTTGGGCTGGGTTCTGGATCCTGACCTGAGGTGGGCGGAACCTTCCTTCTTACCTTGCGCTATAGCGATGGACTCGAAGCTCTGCAGCTCCCTCAGCAGACACGACCTCTCGCTCGGGTGCAGCCGGTAGATAAACTCCTTGGCTCTGTTCGGGGAGTGGAGCGGCTCCCTCGGCTCGTTCCTCCCGTGTGTTCCCATCCAGCAGCCCGCCAGCACCGTGGGCGTCGGTCCCGGTAACTTGCGTAGAGCCGGTCGGACAGCTGCTCTCAGGCAGAGCCCGAACATTGTGGCCGTAAACGAAGAGTCCGGTTCAGCGCTTCTTCGACAGCCGCTAACGCTCGGGAACAACTTGCTTCTTATCGGTCCGACTCGCTTGACTCGCCCTCAGCGACGAAGGCGGCGCTCACCCTCTGTCCGTGCTGTTCGCGGCCCAACCCGGCTCATGGTCCTGCGGCGACCCGGAGCTCGCACATGAACTTTAAGCTACGAGACACAAGCCAGGCGGAATTTCAAAGCGAGCTTCCGGCGACTTTCAAAATACAATACGTGGCTTCCGGTCACTCCTTTCATCGGAAAGCACCGCTAGGTCGTGCTCACGTGAACCTGCTGCTCGCGGACACGGTGACAGGTGCCAGAGGTGCCAGAGGTGCCGTCCGCCCCAGGGCCCAGGACCAGAGGTTGGGTCCTGTGTGAAAGCGTAATCCTAGCTGGTTAAAGGTTAATGCGGGATAACGTGCACAACGTCAAACCTGTGGTCGAACCTTTCTCTGGGGTTCAGCAGAAATGGCTCCATCGCCTGGACCCGAGTCCACACCGAAGTGATGTTAGAGACGTGAGAGGAACTGCCCCAAAGCAATATGAAAGACGGATTTATTTACATAAATCTCTTTTTAAAACAAAAGGCAGAATGAACAGTTCACCTTTACAAAGCTGGCAGAACCATCAGTCTGATAAAGGCCTCACAACCAAGAAGCGCAGCTTTCAAATCCAATTCACCACCAGCTCTTCAGTCACAAACTGTTGCTTTGCAGCCAATCTTCTGTGACCAGAAATTGAGTTTGTAGTTAAACCACTGACGTTCAGGCTGCAGGTCTAAACTCTAATACTCAGCAGTTTAATACAAAGTCGCATCGCAGACCTCTGGGGTCTGACGCTTCTGTCCTCTAAAAACAAATCCTTTCTGGATCAGCAGGACAGAACTGCTTCTTACAGGTCGTGTCAACACACTGCATGAAATTAAAGTTTGCCATGTCAGAAACGGTTAATTGTAGGTTCGCTGTCTCCAGTTTACTGCTACTGCTGGACATTCGTCGTTGCGTTACAGTTCTCCTCCAGGCCTCCAGGACCCTGAGACTAGAAACACAGTTTGAGCCTTCGGAAAGGTGCAGGCATCCCGTTCGATTGGACAGAACAAGATTCTTTCCTGTGTAGCATTGGTTCAGACATAAAAGGTGCATTTTCTAAATTACATCTTGTATCCGACACACAACAAAGCAACTGGCACCTTTCATACTGTATTTTTGTGAACAAGGTGCCTCAACAAATAAAGATTTCTGCATTTGGCTTCTACTAAACCTGCAGACCAGTGATCACCTCTGAAAAAAAAAAGCATTTAACCAAACTAAATGCAGATTATTCTGTGAACAGAAATATGCAAAGATTTAAAAATAATTTCTTATCCCTAGGGGATAAGTGTGCACGTGTTTGTCTTGTTATATGTACAATAACGTACACAAATATATGCAAGGTCACACAAGGGACCAGTAAGTAATGAGAGGTATATCAGTCATTACAGTAGCAAGTCACATCTGTTTGTCTCTGGGTCATGCAGAGTTGATGGAGAGTCGCTCCACAGCTTAATCGCGAAACACTCCATGTAATTCACCGAAAAGTAACACAAACTGCATCTTTAGGACATCGTCTCAGCACATTACGCGTCGGCAGGCACACGCACAACAAACATTAGGGCTGCGGAAGTGACTAAATCGAAAAGCCTGCGATTTGACTTAAAGTCCTGCAGCTCGTCAACAAGCTGAATGTGAAGAACGTGTGTAGAGACTGTTGTGCCCAAAAGGAAAAATCTCTGGATATCCAATCATTTTGGAATAAAGGTTTTGGTCTACATCACGCAGCCCTAACGCACACGCACGCACACACACACACACACAAAGAATGAGAGCAGCAGTTACTCTTTCCATGAGCCCTTTAGAGTAAAACCCGAAAGAAATGAGAAAACGGTGAATGATATCCCTGACATTTTCCAAGAACAAGATGTTGAAGTTGTGTTTTATTATTGGCTTTAACTTAAATATAATAGAGATATATGTATTTTCATAGATCAGTCTTCTGTGGAGTCCGTGTCATCGTTTATATAGTCTTCTTCTATTGGGGTGTTCCCATTCTGCGTCCCCCACTCCTCTTCGTCGTACTCTATGCTGTCGTTGTCCTCTATCAGCTCGTTGTCGAGCTCCCCCTCTCCTCCTGCAGCCTGGGCACCAGCTGCCAGTCCTTCAGCCGGCAGCTCTGCGGCTGGCTGTCCGTGCTGGTGTTCTCCCAGCGCTGCCGGGGCTGCGGCAGCGGCGTCCTGCGGCGCTGCGTAGCCCCCGTTGTTGTTGGAGAAGGCGGCTCTGTCTCGGCTCTCCTCCTCGACGTAAACTCTCTGGTGACACATGGGGCACGTGTCCTGGATGTAGAGCCACTTCCTCAGGCACAGGGCATGGAAGTAGTGGTGGCAAGGTGTGATGCGGGCCGAAGTTGCAAAATCCTGGTAACAGATGGCGCAGACGTCCTCAATGTCCCTCAGCTGGTCACCGCGCATCTCTGGCAGAGAGTTGATCTTCTTTACGGCCGTGCGGCGGTTGATGAAAGTCTTCCAGCCGTTCTTGGCCTGCAGATAAATGTTGAAGTAGGCGTGCAGGCACATCATGCACGCACGGATCTTGCTCCCTGACTCGAACATCATGGTGTAGGCGCCGTTACCAAACATAATCACACCGAACAGGAACTCGATGATGTTGCCTGTGGAGCGCACGTAGTAGACGTAGTCGTCCAGCTTCTCCCACAGGATGTTGGAAAATCCGTCAGCCATAAAGAGGCCGTAGACCGTCAGTGACACCACCACCTGCAGGAAGGGAAGACAGAGAATACACATGTACAATAACGGAGTTCAGGTGTAGCTGGTGAGTAAAGGTCCACACACACCTGTCAACTGTTATGTAAATCAAGCTCAGTTTCGTGTTTTCTTTGTAAACACATTTTTAGGAATGCACATCTGATTCAGGGAAGTCACGCCCCAGAAAAGCATGTGAAGTTACAATAAGCTGGTGAAAACACTTTCCTCCATGATACACTGAAACCTACAGACTGAAAAAGCATCAATATGTCATTTAAGCAAATGTAACAGTACATTCACCGTCCTCACCTTAAGGCAGAGCTCGACACAGAAGGCGGTGACAGCAAAGAGCCACGTGTTGAGGGCGTAGTGGTGCCAGAGGGCGTAGCTGAGCACCACGGGGAGGACGAAGAGCGCCACCGACACCAGCAACACAGGAAAATGGCGTCGGAAGGACGGGACGTGGGAGGCGCTGAGCGACATCAGGACAGGATCGGTCATGCCGTGGATGAAGTGCAGGATGGCCGTCAGCAGAAGGCACATGTTTCGGCTCAGACGGACCTTTGGATCAATCCAGGAAACAAAATATTACATCAGTTGTATTTTCAGTATAACAGCTTGCTATTTAAAACATCAACTGGAGGCATAAATGCTGTAGTTCTGTACCAGGCGTTCCTCTGGTTCCAGGCTGCTGAGGCCGGTCTGCAGAGCCAAGATGAAGAACAGAACAGGAGCCACGAAGCCTAAACGCTTGTCCTCCTCCTCCGTCGAACCTAACGGGTAAATACTCAGCTTTAGGCCTGTTACGACAGCCAGGATTTCACGTACAATATGGACACAGTCTTACCAATGAAAGCCAGGATGCTGAGGCCGAGATAGTGAGCGACAGAGGAGATGACAGCGCTCATCCCCAGCACAGTGAGCGTGGAGTCACAGCCAGAAATAATCAGGTTACTGGTCACGTCCCAGAACACGTCCCAGCTCAGCAGGTAACCCTGAAAAAGAAACACATCATCACCCTGTTTAACTCTCTGGAAATTGTTTTGGAATCGTTTTGATTCATAGCCCTGTTAAAATCTCACTTGAGAGTCCGAGCTCCCATCAGCGGCTCTGCCTGTGGCATCTCCGCTTTCTCTCCTCACTGCCTGCACCACGTAGACCAGGATCATCGCCTGGGCAGTGATACGGGTCAGCCAGAAAACCCGCAGCACATCAGGGAACCGGATCCTCTTCCACGTATCCTCAAGCAGCAGCTGAAGTCCATAGATCCTGTACATGTGCCGTATAAGCAGGTAAACGTACCGGCATGAGTAGTAGAACCATTTAAGCTTCATGGCCAGGCACACGACTGTGTTCAGAGCCAGCGCTAGGCCCGAGAACACGGCCACCATATGCCTGACATCTGCAGGCAGCTCAATCATTAGTCCCCACAGAGGGATCATGATGTCCAGGACAACCAGCGCAGCGAACACCGACTGGAGGTTGAGCAGGAACACGTAGCCCACACCAAACACAAGCTGGACTGCAGCCATGCCCAGCCACAGCGTTGGCCCGTTTCTGGGCAGCAGCCTGAACCCCAGCGCCGCTTTGTAGTAGGCGCTGTAGAAGTCCATGTGGGACGTGGCGTAGTAGTTGATGAGGGCGGCCGTCATGCCGAGCAGAACGGCAAAGAAGAGGGTGTAGAACTTGAACAAGGCTTTTTGGGAGAGCAGCAGCACGACGGTGGAGATGAGAACACCTGGAACATGACAGAGACGCAGTTGGCTTAAACAGTTTCCTCAAACATTTACGACCTATTAACAGATGACTGCATCCAGGTTTCTGGCACCAGTCAGTGGAAGAACACAAAATTCTACAGGGTGTTCCAACATTTACAGCCTGCACCTACGTTGTCAAGCACTACCATTATATTAACACCGTCCTAGAGCCAATCAAAGCGACTGGCTCTTAGTACTACAGCGCTATCGCTATGAGAAAGCAGTAAAGACGGCAAATGTCTGATCCGTCCGTGGTCTTTGCACATGTCAGAGCTCTTGCTTGAGTTTTATTGCTTTCATGCTGACTATTACGATCGATATTGTGCCTCATTAAATTTCTCATTTCCCAGCTGCATGGTTCTCTTCTGCAGGTTAACGGTGCGTGAGCAGCAGGCAAACATTACAGGTGTTAAATCAATAGAATGAGTTCAGTGCGTTTGCTGGTGGAGGCCGTCGCCTGATCACCTGACTTGGTCCATAGCCTTTGTGTACACTCCCTCCTTGACCGTGCACCATAAACGCATCTAGATCCAACTGCCAGAGATAAAGTTGGCCTTGGATCTGCTCTGTACACAGTTTACTGACTGAAGGGGTCTTTGTTAAAACTAGTTCACTGACATTATTTTGGTTTATACTTTGTGCATTTTGTGAAGGTTTCTAGTTTCATTTCAGGTGATCGTGCCCGTGTGTGTTTGTTAGTACTATACATAGAGGGAAGTGGGTTGAAGAAACATGAGCCAGTTGGCTGACCCACTTTGAGGCTGCTTCCAACCCAGGTATTAGCAAACAGCAGGAAGTTCTTTCATGAGGCCTGAGCCGTTCAAAGGTCTTCAGCCTGTATTAAGGGAGGTTAATACACACTTGTGCAACCTGTTTGTTGTTTATCTCTGATCAGTGTTTTTGCTAATGAGTCCATGCTGCTTAGGAAACAAGGTGATCCTGCTTTAAGACAGGTTGGTCTGGAAGCAAAGACCTTCACAGGTTTCAAGTGGACAATTGTGTCAAAATACACAAAGTGTTTCACAAAATGACCCCAAATTAAATTATCTCAAGGAAGGAAGCGGCTCTGTAACGCACATAGAAGCCAACGTGAGGTTTTAAATTGGGTTCCGGCCTCCGGGTGCTGGGGTAAAGGTAAGCGGCGGTACCGGGTCTGGGTCGGGTTGGGGTAAGACTGGGGTCCGGTTAAACTACTCTGGAGACAACTATGATTAGGTTATAATCAGGTTACGTTTGGGAGGAACCGACGTTAGCAGCTAACTGGCTACATAGCACAACTGCTAACGGTGAACCACACTGAACTACGCCTGACTACACGTCCGCATCCGCAGCGTGAGGCCGTTGAGGCTCGCGTCGAAACCCGCCGGTGTCTAAATCCGCTTTCGCCGACCTGACAGGTGACACAGCTGACGGGCACCGCCGCTAACTCCGCTTTAGCTAACGTTAGCTGCTAGCTGTCAGTCTGTGGGCCGTGTTGACAGCTCGGCTCGGAGCTTCAGCCTGTAAAAAGCTAAAACGCTTACCCGTGACTCTGACCAGCACCTTAGCCATCACCCGGGTCCAACCCGAACCGGGGTCGTAGTACGAGTTAAAGATGGCGTCGATAATGAAGATACAGGGAACTCTCAGGGCCACATCTAGCACCGCTAAGGCCTGCTGGCCTATCCGGGCTTGGTTGGACGCCATGCGGCTGCGGGGCTACAGTGCTGGGGAGCCCCGGCTTCCTATGGAACATTAAAAGCAGTCAGGGCCCCGGTGGAGGCGCCTCCAGCCTCGGTTTCCCCCGCCTGGGTTCAGTCTGCGCCTGGGAGCCCGCTGCCGTCCATCATGTCCGCCCAGCCAACAACCTCCTGTTGCTTCTTCCCTTTACCGCCGGACTCCTGCCGATCGAACCTCGGGGTTCTGCTGCTCAGAACCGCCGCGGTCCGCTGTTAGGTAGTCGAGCATATAATGACCCCGGCTTTTCCTCTCGCTGTCGTTTTCTGAACACGGCAGAAGTTGCTAGGCTGTTCCGACGTAGCGTGACGTAACTTCCAGCGTCAGAAGGCGTGGCAGTGACGCAAAGACGTCCCGTAATACGTTTATTGTTGTCACTATGTTGCTTGTATGAATTGAACTTTTTAACAATTTAAATATATGTTTAGCACACGGAATAAATAAGTAAACACAGATTTGTTCTGGCTTCAATAAAGGTACATTTATGAAGGGATGTAAACATGTTTGAATGACAAACAAATCCAAACAGAACACATGTAGGAAAATATATATGTTGGTGGAGAAAATAAGAGACGTGGCTCAGTCAGTCAGACCAGCAGACACATGTACGGAGGAGCGTTCAGGTTTAATGTGCTGTGACATCAGCTCGAGCTGAAAAACGCTTTGATGGTGTTGTTGTAGATTGTGTTGGCCAGCTCCAGAGGATCCTCCTCCCTCGCTGCTGCCATCACCTCCAGAACTTGTCTGAAAGAAGTGAATCTATTAGCACACAACCGTGTGCTGTAAACACACAAACTACAGTTAGCCCTGAGGAAGCAAAGCAGACTTCACTCCCAACTCAGCTGTGACAGCGGAAAAGCAGACAGACACACAGTGATGTCTTCTACTTGCACTGTGAATTATTCCCAGTAAAGACACTGACTCATCTAGGAGTTTATGTGGATGGTTGTGTTTTTGACACACCTCAAATATAGGGTCATCATTACTCACATGATGTGACAGGGCTCGTTCCTGTCTTTTAAGCAGTGTCCTACCTCCCACTTCTTCTTCGTAGGAAATGTAGTTTGAACATATTTTGAGCCTGCGTGAGTGTTTTTCACACCACACCATGGAGCATCTGGAAGGGAAGAGGCAGGTGTTGCAATAAATAGAACGACAAAACACACACACAAACAAAAGCAGTAGGAGCAGTGCAGCTAAGTAAACGCCAGTTTTACAATTTTCATGTATTTGCACTGTTTTCAGGTTGTAATGTGCCGAGTTCTCACCGTCAACACAGACAAAGCTTCAACGTCATGTTGAAAAACATTGAATTATATAATAATCAGTCATTACCACGACACCGTGGCTGCAACAAACCTGTTTCTATCATAAGTCTCTCAGTGGGAATAGACTTCATAGCTTCAATATTGGCCTCTGTCTTCAAAGAACTGAAACACATGAACACATGATCTGGTACCGGGGCAGCAGGACAGGAGAACCAAGATGTGTTTAGACTGGTGGCTGGTGCATTTACACCTGATGAGAAACAGGCCACACATGTGGCTCAAGTTTAGTTCTTAAAAACTAAACATCTGCATCGCGCTTTAAAATTCTCTCACCATCCGTTTATTCCGATGTAGAGGTCCAGGTCAATGAGCGCAGCAGCATCCTCTGCAGTTCCATCGAATGAGTGCACCTGAAAGAAATGAATACGTGTGATGAGCTGGATCCTTCATCTTTTTTTTCTATTCAATGCAGCGTTGCCTGGAGATGAGACGTTTCCTAAATCATGAGAAGCCATGGGCAGAGTGCCACACATCTAAAGAACTGAGAACTGGAGTTGGCGATGGGACAACAAATTAATCAAAGTTGCACCTTGTTTACAAAGTGATTGACGTCGTGTCTATTATTCTTATTGTTAACACATAATAGTAAAAAATAAAATGCTCACCACCCCTTGAACAAACCGGTCTCGATTTCTCTTCAGAATCTCTGTCAAAGCACAAACCAACAAAAGACCCAGTAAAATGCTCGTCTAATCAAAATCCTGTCAAGAAAATCATGCACTTAAGGTCTCATGAACCTACTGAGGAACTCGTGATGGGAGTTTCTGCAATGGAGGAACACGGGCAGCTTCATCTCTTCTGCTAAATCAAACTGCTTCTCAAAGTACCTGCGATAGAAGGAAGCAGTGACTTTATCCAAGCAACTAACACTTCAGCCGAGTAACAATGAACACAGACAGAGAGGCAACACTGGAGAACTGAGCCCCAACAAGTGCTCAGATGGTTGACCCGCAAAACATTAAGTGTTTGTAAAGCAGCGTTGAAACAAAAAAACAGTGAAACAGCTACTTTTCAGCTAATTCTTAAAAAATGTTTTGCCATTTGGTTCTTTTATTTGTTCACTGCCTTGTGCCTGGGACCATGGAGAGAAGTAAAACAGTTCTGGGAGCTGAATTTGCTAATGGTTAGATCGTGGCTACAACTAACTCAGATTCCAGGAACGTGCAGGGAGCGAAACCTGTGACAGCAGCAAACAGTCAGACACTCCTGGAGCATTTAAAGCTGAATGTTCCCTGTCCAGTAAAAACAGCTAAAATCCAATAAATACTGCACCTTAGTCCAAGTCAATCATTGCGTCTCTGTAACTGTAGGACATGGAAATAAGCAACTGTTGGTGAATGTGACACGTTCCTGATATCTACAGCGCGTTTCTGCTGCCCCCAGGTGCCCAAAGAGTGTTATTACAAAAACAGTGGGTGTACCGTAATGCCCTGAGAAAACCTACTTGAGCTGAGTCTCTTTTGGACAAAACTCCAATCTATCAAAATCTGAAACGAAGAGAAAAGAAGTGTAGCACATAGCAGTATTAGAAATATGACTTACTGGACAACGTGATGCGAATAATAACGCGAGAGGTGCCTTTTGTATAATAATACGCACCGAGGCCACACTCCCCGATGGCCACCACCTTCCCTCTGCATGCTCCTGCCAGATCCCTCAGCCCTGACATGTACTGAGATTCTCCGTGCTGTTCAAACTCAGTGCAGCGAGTGGGGTGGCAGCCGACCGTGCAGTAGAACTCATCTGTAACAACAAAAGGAGGAATTAAATGATCACTCCCACTGCAGATACATGTATTTAATTACTGTTATTGTTACCTCTGGTCTCGGCCAGTTTGAGGGCCTCCTTGCTGTCTTCAAGGTTTCCTCCTGTGATCATAAACTGTGACAAGCAGATTTCACAACAACCTCACCAGAGCCTTCGAAAGGGTTTTCTCTAATCTACAGGTAATAACTGAGATCGATCTGACTCAGGTCACAGCTATTCCTAATATGCATTCAATTATCCATTTTTTATGCTGAACAAATAATGTGGCTGGAATTAAAATGGACTTTCAGTGGTTACATTCGCCATAGTTGGTAGAAATTGGTATCGAGTATCATGGAGCTTCAGTGTTGGTGTGGACTACCAGGTAGATACCATCTTCCACCCGGGCTTTAAATTTAACCTGCCTTACCTTTTCAACTCCGGCTTTCAGAGCCCTGTCGATGATCTGATCAAAGTCATCTGTCAGAAAAACACAGGTGAGCTCAGACAAGAGTCATCTCCTTGGCTCACGAACCAGCATGACAGAGTTTCTCACCATCATGTTTCTGCTTGCCTCTGTACAGGCCTCTGAACATGGGGTCCGTCAGGTTTACGCCGATATCTGCAGAAGCAGATGTTGGATATGATTGACACCACAGTTCTACAGGAAGTTGACTGTTAATGTAACTATACCGCTTTTATACTGATTGTTTCTATAACATGTCGTTAAGTTTTCCACGAGTCTAATGTAACAACTCCTCGTGTCATCTAACCAACACTCTTCAATCCAAAGACGTTTAATTTAATGGGACATACAAACAACACACGAGAGGCTGGAATCTCTGTGTTGCACATGACAACACGTTAAGGAACCACAGCAGTAGTTTCTTTTCAACAGGGCTAACACGGTAGCATTGATGCTAACCGTGACGCCGTTGCGTTTAGGACAAACGGCAGCACCTCGTTTTTCTCAGCGTTGTGCAGCTTCGCTTTAAGTCTTATCCGACAATGAAACACAATTGTCTCACCGATGAATTTATACTGAGCCATGGCTGAAGGAGCAAAGCTTCTGAAAAGAGCAGCACATGCAGACCGAACAATCCCATGATGCCACATTACCGTAAACACAATAGCGGAGAGACACCGTAAAAACCAAACACTACGTGTTAAACTATCTATGACTATGAACATATGACTGCAATTCTCATACTTTTGTTCATTTACATTTAATATGTAGCTGTTGCTAAAATATTAAATTATGATGTTTTAACCGAACATTAAAAAAATTAAAAGCAAAGTGGAAAGTATATTTACCCGTTTTTGTTATTCTTTACGGTAGGTATCTCCAACGGCCACAAAGTCCCAGAATCCCATGCGCAGCTTGGGAGAAGGTGACAGGGGACGGTGAAAATGGCCTCTGCTTATCTTACTCACCAGCAGAAAGTGTTGCGGCTTTACAAGAAGTCACTGAGGCACCTGGAGTCATGGTGCATCTTTAGGTAAGAGGACTCGTCCAGCTCGGAGCTCGGTGGGGGAACCGAGGCCGTAGCGCAGTGAGGCCGCTAGGCTAACGCTAGGCTAACAGTTAGCCGGTTCAGTTATCCATTCGTCACCTTTAGCCACAGCAGAACCGGCAAACGCTCATCCAGTCGACACGTCCCAGAGCCCTGCGATTCATCAGCAGCGTGTTGTAGTTAGAGTCTCGGCTAACGTTGCAGTTAGCGGCCAAATGGGAATAACATCCAGACTTTACTCACTGCAGCTGTCAGCACTCAGAGCTGGCTCCTCCTGTGTTTCACAGGGGTGACTTCAGTATCAATAAAGGAAAACGAAGCACTTACCAATGTTAAATAGGACTAAAACTGACGCGTACACATGAACATGAAGCTCAAGAATATATTCACACTCCTTGAGGCATCCTAGACCTTTGGAGATTATAGATGATGAGGTTTGCTCAGTGTGATCTGAAGATGACTTTAATGTCCAACATTTTAAACAAGAAGCTTAAAGACTTGAAACATTGTTTACCACAATAAAAGCAACACATTTTCAGGTCACTGATCTGTTTGTACGACACTAGTCCTGTTTTAAACTGTTGTTGGATTAATCACGTACTTTAACTGACTGTTCTTCTTATTTCTTCTGCCCTGCAGTTGAATGTTGTTGTCCTTTTTCACGTATGTGCCCATTGTTTACTGTTGATGTTTTTAATGTAAAACATAAAAAATATCTGATGGAATGTTCCAGCAGTCTGGATTATTTGAACGCCTGTCATCTTAATGAGCGGTTTTGGGGTTTTTTTGTCTGTGGATGACCCAACGCATTTTCTTGTGCTTTACAGAGACAAGTACCGGTTCTACGCCTGCATGCTGCGGGCTCGCTTCGATGAGAACAAGAACGAGAAGGATATGGTTAAGGCTACCAAGATGCTGAAGGTGGGAGAGGAGGAGTTCTGGGCCAACCAGCACCCGCAGCCTTACATCTTCCCCGACTCTCCTGGAGGGACCTCATACGAGAGATACGAGTGCTACAAGGTGAGTCAGGGGGTTTCGTGTTTTATCCTACTTGTGACCATGCAATATTTATTAACCGCAAAGTGTGGGTTCCTGTTATTCTGAATAATTGATCTTCATACACAGCGTTGAATATGCTGAAGTCTGTTTTGATCCTGTAGGTCCCAGAGTGGGTGCTGGATCACTGGCACCCCTCAGAGAAGGCCATGTACCCCGACTACTTCTCCAAGAGGGAGCAGTGGAAAAAACTGAGAATGCAGAGCTGGGACAAAGAGGTAGGCTGTGTGCTACAACCACCAATACAGAACCATGAGGGAGGGGAGAATGAAAAACAAGGCACCACAGAGCTTTGACATGCTAAAGAAACCATTTTGTAATTGTGTTAATGTTACACAACAGGAATCATATTAGGTTTGTATTTTAAAGGTACTGATATATAAACTACGCGTATGTATTATGGCATTATTGTTTCTGGTTTCTGGTTTCCAGGTTGCCCAGCTGCAGGCTGAGACTCCAGCCGAGGGGCCCAAGACTGAGGCCCTCCCTCCTGCCCGTAAGGAGGGTGACCTCCCCCCTCTGTGGTGGCAGTTTGTCAGCCGTCCCAGGGAGCGCCCCACATAAACATCCTCTACCTTCTGAAGTCAGTTGTCACCGAAGTCTGAGAGGAAACTAATCGAAGCGCGCAGCACTGCAGAAGACAGACTGACCTGTTAGTATGATCACTGACGAGATAACTGTGCAGGTGCATTGTTGAAGAAACCAGTTCAGTGGTTCTTCAGCTGTCAGTTCTAGGAGGTTGGTGACTGTAGATGAATCAAATATACCTGTAACTATTCTAATAAATGTGTAATTACATTTGTGTCTGTGTTCTGTTTAAACAGGTTTTTGTTGTTTTGGTTACTTCCTAATTTGAACAAAGATTAAGACAAAATGTGCAATATGTCCTCTAGAGCTCTGATTTTACTGGATTTGTTCAAGAAGGTATTAATTGGTTGAGTTGTTGTTTTTTTGAAGGAGAAAACCCAAAACATTTACAAATTCCTCCCTCTTAACAAATGTAACTTTATGTAAAATCTCCCAGCATCTGAATTAATCAGCTCTCAGCTCAGAGGGGCGCTGGGTGTTTCCCATGATGCTCTGAGGTCTTGCAGATGAAGTCAGGTAGTAGATATTAACGCTGGCCTGTCTCCATGACCCTGCTGGCTGCCAGGCTGTTGACGCGTCGTCCCGCTACGGCGACACACGTGGCCTGAAGCTGCGTGGCCGCACCATCATGGTGACTGCTTTCAGAGAGTAGAAGTCTGAATTCTTCCAGGAGAACCAGACGATCCCATCCGGCCCAAGAAGGCTGTGAGCCTTCAGGCTGTAGCGGCCTCCCTGGAAGAGAAGCAACCTTAACTGCATATCAAGTGTCCTCTGTCCCTCTGTCCCTCTGTCCCTCCTACTACCTTGTAGTAGACGCCGTTGAGGTTGGCCTGGAAACACTGGTGGAACCACCAGCCGGAGTGGCTGATCTCAGCACAGATGTTGCCCGTGTCCGGTGTGCTGAAGCCCTGCAGGTCATGGTACCAGCCAAAGGAATCTTCCAGCGTGCCGCTGAATCCAGACACGCGGAGGCCGTACTGGTTCTCTTCACTCTCGATCCTGCAGCACCAGGAGATAATGACTGTGGAGAAGCTCCAGCGGGACCCTTGGGTCCTTCTCCTTCTTCCTGTACCCGGTATCGCTGGTGTGTGACTGGATTAAGGACGTCTAGCAGGCGTCACTTTAACTGGCTGGGTGAGAAGCCTTAGCTCCACCTCTGAGGTTGCTGAGGATGATTAATGAATCCCCATAAGACTCTAACCTGAGTCAGACTTTGGGAGGTTTGTAACAGAGACAAGCTCATTTCTGTACAGATGTGATCGAGTTTAAGCTGATGCTGCAAAACCTCTTAAACACACAAATCAGTCCACAGCATTATAAACCAAGGTCTAATCCACAGGTTGTCAGCTGTCTCCAGCCTGGTCTACCTGAAGCTGTGGTACAGGGCGTGTCTGTGGGTGTGGCTCCAGTCCTGCAGGTCTATGCGGAGGCTGTACTGGGCCTGGTTGGACAGCAGGTGGACGGGTTGGTTTCCCAGCCAGTGTTCTCCCCGTGGTTCACCAAATCCAGCTCGGTACTCAGCCCAGCCACGGTTAAAGCTCACAGAGCCGTCGCGTCGGCGCTGGAACACGGTCCAGCCTCCACCTGGTACACACACGCACGCATGTGTCCAGCAGACATATTGCATGGTTGGTACTATTACCTGTCGTACTGTGTGTGTCACCGTCAGTCTCCATGTCGCAGTAGACGGGCAGGGAGGCGCCTGGCGTCAGGACGATGGCGTAAACACCAGAACGATGAACACCACTGTGATAGAGAGACGCACAGTCTGACGGGCAGAAGGACGGATGCTGTCCGCCTGAGGGAGACACGGTCAGAGGGAGACGGGACTTTACACGTCACCATGGAAAGGACACCAACTAGAAGCAGGGCTAGTTTGTCAGTCAGGGAAAAGGAAGCAGAGCATGATAACACCCAGGCTGAGCGGCTCTACACCTGTTCTGCTACTGATTCAACCCATTCAAATCTACGTTTTGGCCTTAAAATGAGCGAAGGGCCAAACCAGCGGCTGCAGGCTGCGTGTGTACCCGGAGGCAGAGTGCTGCGGATGCTGAGCGGTGGTGCGCGGCTGCCGGCGCTGATGGAGCAGCCGGCGTCGCGGCTCACGCGCCGCACGGCTGCAGACAGGTTGTGCAGCTGCGCCTGCAGCTCGTAGAGCAGGGCCGCGTGCACGTGCAGCAGCGTGTCGGCCTCGACGTGACGCAACTCCAGAGAACGCAGCTTCTGGTCGAAGGCGGAGTTCTCCCCGTCGCTTTCCTCTCCCTGACACCAGAAAGTAAAGCTCTGATGAGCAGCAGCTCCTTCTATTGTCAAGGCCACAACAGAGGAATCAATAGACTTCGTGGAGCTAATCCTGTTAGGTTCAGGGTTAAGGAGGACTTAGTGGGTGTCAAGACAGAGACATGAAGACAAACAGAGGCACAGATAAACAGAGAAGCCCCAGCCCATGAAGCCAGCCGCGTCTGGAACATCTGCTAGATGCCTTCAGTGTTGGTCTACCTGCATCTCCAGGCCCTTGACTCGATGCCGGTGGTTCCTCAGCTCCTCCTGCAGCTCTGACATGGTCTCCCTCAGCTCCTCCAGCTGCTCCTTCCTGGCCTGGGTCTCGTGGAGCCAGAAGGACACGTCGTCCGTGCAGCGGAAAACGTCCGGGCAGGGTTTGTGCTGCGTTCCCACTGGCGGCAGCGTTGCCGTCAGCCGACACTGGCCGGTGGCCGTCAGCTGGCTGCTGTACTCGCCACACCGAGCGGCTGAACCAGTCTGGTTGAAGGTGTGTCCGGTGCCACCGGCAGCAACGGTCCTGCCGCTGTGCGTCAGCAGCTCAGGCCGTGTCTCCGGCAGTGATGGAGGAGGATGCCAGTCAGCATCCTCATAGTTGTCCTTGTCCCAGCTCGTCTCCGGGTTCGTGTCTGGAACGTTTCTGCTGGTCTGGACATTGAACACGTCTGTGTTGGTTTCTGTGAGGATGTTGGGGTGGACGCCGTCGTCGTGTCCAACGTCTCCGTCCTCATCGGAGGCCACGGAGTCAGAGCAGGCAGTCAGTAGAACACACAGCAGTAACATGGGCGTCTTCATGTTCACTCAAACCTCAGTGTCCATGATCCAAACGTATCAACGCTACAGCAGCTGGTTTGGTTAAGATGGAGCCACATTAAATATTACTGCAACCATCAACGCTACCTGTCGCTGGATTCATCAGGTGTCTGTGTCAGCACCAGGCTCCACATCCTGATTATGCTCTGAGAGGATTTGAGCTGATTACACACGAGGAGGCTTCTTAAAGAGGCCCAATGAAAAGCGGAGTGAGATGAAAACAACGAGCACACGCACATCATCATCAACTGACAGGCAGTCAGTAGAAACCAGGACTACACGTGTGACGGGTAGAACCTGGATCCAGTCAGGTACCAGTGTCAGTTCGTCCTGCCCGGTTCTGCTTCTGGTTCTGGTTCTGACTGGTGCGTGTGTCTGTTCAGCTCTCAGAAGTTAGGAAGCGACTGCTCGAGTAGAGAGACGTCAGATCCATGTTGGTCCGTCTTCATCCGTCTTTGTGTCACTTTCCTTTTGCTGTGGTAAAATGAAAGATGAACTACTGTTGGTGAAAGTGGGTTTAAGTCTTTCTCTCCTCTGATCCGCACATTCACACATTTCTGTTCAATGCGTTTAGTCTATTTACCATTAAATATTAATAATGTAGCTTGAACGTGTTTGGATGAACGCTGGCCCTGCAGTTCTGCTGTTCCACCACATGGGGCACCAACAGTCTCGGTGCCGCTTTTGGCTTCCACCTGAGACTGAGAGAAGTGGTTCTTCTCCCCAGCTCAGACCTGCTTCGCTCCAACAGCTGAAGAGCCGGAATTAATTTATGAGCCAATGACAATAAGCAACTTTTCCTGTTTGCAACCATCTGAGTGTGTTTGTGTGGGAGGAGGCTTCTCAGCAGCTCGCACTCATTTCCTGCTTTCGCTGAGCTTCCTCCTGACCGAGCGTCTGATTCTGCCGCAGACATCACTGCTACATCTGCACCACGGTCCAGATGCCCAAGAAGCTGGGGTTCAGCCGAGGACCCGGAGAGGACGGTGCCGAGCCGAAGAGAGAGGTCCACGACAGTGACACGGAGGAAAGAGAGGTTTCCATCTACGCCGCTGCAGACGACCCGAGAGAAAACGCAGCTGAAGCAGAGTCACAGGATGCAGGTAGGACACGCACACCGCTCAGCGTACAGGAGCATCATGGGTAATAACCAGCACCACGCTGACTCGCAGAACCACAGAGCCAGAACCTTCCCCCGGTTCACAGAAGGTGGAGCATCCTGTGGACGGCACCGTGGGTCCTGATGGTGATCGGGTTCATCGCCCTGGCTGCACACTGTGAGAGAAAACAGCAAACACAATGAGACACGATGACTCTCACCAGAGACAGACTCACACCAGACAAACTCACAACAGACAGACTCACACCAGACAGACTCACAACAGACAAACTCACACCAGACAAACTCACAACAGACAGACTCACACCAGACAAACTCACAACAGACAGACTCTCACCAGACAAACTCACCAGAGACAGACTCACACCAGACAGACTCACCAGAGACAGACTCACACCAGACAAACTCACAAAAGACAGACTCTCACCAGACAAACTCACAACAGACAGACTCTCACCAGACAGACTCACAACAGACAGACTCACACCAGACAAACTCACCAGAGACAGACTCACACCAGACAGACTCACCAGAGACAGACTCACAACAGACAGACTCACACCAGACAAACTCACAACAGACAGACTCTCACCAGACAGACTCACAACAGACAGACTCACACCAGACAAACTCACCAGAGACAGACTCACACCAGACAGACTCACCAGAGACAGACTCACAACAGACAGACTCACACCAGACAAACTCACAACAGACAGACTCACACCAGACAAACTCACCAGAGACAGACTCACACCAGACAGACTCACCAGAGACAGACTCACAACAGACAGACTCACACCAGACAAACTCACAACAGACAGACTCACACCAGACAAACTCACCAGAGACAGACTCTCACCAGACAGACTCACCAGAGACAGACTCACACCAGACAGACTCACCAGAGACAGACTCACAACAGACAGACTCACACCAGACAAACTCACAACAGACAGACTCTCACCAGACAAACTCACCAGAGACAGACTCACACCAGACAGACTCACCAGAGACAGACTCACAACAGACAGACTCACACCAGACAGACTCACCAGAGACAGACTCACAACAGACAGACTCACACCAGACAAACTCACAACAGACAGACTCACACCAGACAAACTCACCAGAGACAGACTCACACCAGACAAACTCACAAAAGACAGACTCTCACCAGACAGACTCACCAGAGACAGACTCACACCAGACAAACTCACCAGAGACAGACTCACACCAGACAGACTCACCAGAGACAGACTCACAACAGACAGACTCACACCAGACAAACTCACAACAGACAGACTCACACCAGACAAACTCACCAGAGACAGACTCTCACCAGACAGACTCACAACAGACAGACTCACACCAGACAGACTCACCAGAGACAGACTCACACCAGACAAACTCACAACAGACAGACTCACACCAGACAAACTCACCAGAGACAGACTCTCACCAGACAGACTCACAACAGACAGACTCACACCAGACAAACTCACCAGAGACAGACTCACACCAGACAGGAGACGGTGTGAGAATAGAGGAACCGACCTGGTGGTGATCAACAGCAGAGAGGAGCAGGTCAGAACGGACAACAACACAAACGCTGAACCGCGAACAGACGAGTGACCAGCGCTGGTTCCTTTTCTACTTTCAGGACTTTGTCACCGGGCTGGTGAAAGGCGACAGGTTCTGGATCGGTCTGCGGGCGACTCAGCACAGAGGAGCATATAAATGGGAGTGGGTGGACGAGACGCTGCCAGAAACGTGAGACAGTCGTTTCTCCTCATCGGTTGAGTCCTGATGCAGAAACACAAGAAGCTGTAACATCTGTTTGTCCCACAGGTTCTGGACGACAGAACCCACAGAACCCACAGAACCCTACGTAGCAGCCTGCTGTGATCAAGGGACGTTCACCCAGATGAGATATGATGGTGCCGAGGTTCATACCTACGTCTGTGAGAAGTAGATCTGACTGATGTGGTTTAATAAACAGTCGTGAGCCTCAGACTCGTCTCGTGTTTGTTCACGGTGTGTTAATAAAAATCCTGATGTCACAGAACCATGGAGCATATAAATGGGTCTGTAACAGTACCCGGCGACAGTAGCCGACAGTAGTTCCTCATCTGCCCACAGGCTTTGGCCAGACGGGCCGCAGCCTCCGTGGACCGGTTCCGTGTCTCCTGCTGTGACCGACATGGACGCTCCACCAAACATTTAGACTCTGGGAAAAGCTTCCTTTGTGAAAACTAGATGTGGATCCAAACCTGAAGACAGGGACGCGTGCAGCGAACCAACATTATGAAAGATTCTCTTCACAGCAAACTGGCCACAGTGTTGAATCAACACTGTTTTGTGTTAGTGGTACTTAACACTAGTCGTGGTGTAACTTGACCATCACTGAAAAGAGTTAAATTTGTAACACTAACATTAGTTTCAGTGTTACAAATTAACATTGAGTAGTGTTGATGGTATTTTACGCTGGTTTTATAAAATAAGTCCGTCAGAAAATCAACACGCTTGACTACCATATACTAACACAATGAGTAGTACAATTACCTGTGATGTGGTAAAACCACTGTTAAAACCACTGTACTCTCCACAACTACTAATATAAATATACATTACAAAAAAATACAACACAACCTATACAAAAATACTGTGTATTAAAACAGATACACCACAAGTGACCATGGCTCACGGAGTCATTCGATTACAGTATGTGTTACAATGTACATTTGATCGTCACTGTGAAATGAAAATCAAAAAGTCTGTAGTATATGAGCTCATCTACACAGATTAGTGTGGAGGCACCTGTTCTGTCCTCAATACTAAACACATTCAAATGATCATAAAATATATTGTTGAGACCTTAAGTGTCTAAATAACAATGAGCAACTTTTGTGGTGTACCTTGCAGATGTAACACACGAACATTTCCGGTCTCTTTAAACTGCACTGTGAAGAAAAGTTAAATTTAGCGGCTCACCTTGTCTCCTCGACACCTGCTCTGTCAGCTTTTTGTCCTTTTCGGTCGTAGGTTTCGTTGTTTTAAGTAAGAAGAAAGAACAACGCATTTAAATCTGTGACTTCTATTAAAAGCAGTAGTCATTATAATCTCCCAAGCACCAGTGTTAAATTAACATCAGCTAACTAGCTATATAGTAGCTTACGCTACGTTACTTTCCCTAGTTTATGCTAGCAATCGAGCAGTTCAACAAAAAACGGTTTAAAATGGGATGTGACCTTGAGTTGATATATTTTAATACAGACGCAATGGCAAATTCTGGAAGACGCGTGTCCAGCAGAAATGAAGGTCAAATGTAAGACTCTCAGTGTTAATGTACAGTAACGATCACAATCCACACGGACACGGTTCAGCAAATTACACACAAAGACTTATTCTCAATGTATTAGGTGTTAAAATAACTCTAAACTCGGTTTATTTCTGCTGCAGGAGGATGGAACCCGTCGCTGCCTGTGTGAGCGTCATGTAGTTGTTCATGAGTCACACAGGAAACGTTCAGGCTAAATGAAGAGCGTTGAGTAGTGTTTGAACAGGAACCAGTCTCACCTTCAACCAAGTTGGAGTACAAACGTCTCCAAAACAGCAGCGGTCGCGTGCGTAGAACCTATTTCTGCAGTCGGGCTGTGGCTGCTGCTGCTTCTGGATCCTCTGCTGAAGCTTCCTGCGCCAGACAGGCCTGGCTCTGGTCAGATCGAGGCTCCGTCGGGTTTCAGCCCTTTAGCTCCTCAACATGTCGACTCTGAGGGCGAAGGCGGAGGAAGGAGAACAACACGACGACGCCGTCTCAGAACCAGCCGGTGAGTGAAAGCAACTGATGTTTTCCTCGAGTGTCTCAGACAGACTTTGTTCACGTTGAGGTCATTTTCACCGTTGAATCAAAAGCAACAACCTGGATTGTCTCTACTTCTGACTGTAGAAGTGACTGTTGGGAAGAAGCTTTGTGCCCTTAAAACAGGCCTGGTCAGAGTTTTCACCGTCTCTCTGGCCGGTTTCCATGTCCTGATTCTGGCTGGGTTCGTCCTACGCTGTGAGCCTGTTTGCTCTTATACACATCTGCTGTAGCATCGAGAGCCGGGTGAGCTGATGTGCGTTCTGCTGTGTTCTTCCTCAGATATTTCAGTCCGGTCAGACGGAGGTCGGGTCGGCGCCGTCGAGCAGCAGCAGGACACATCCGGCAACAGCTGCAACCAGTCTGAGAACGAGCTGAAGCGGCTGCAGGACCAGATTACAGGTCAGGACGCGGTCGCTAGGTGGACGTTCAGAGGTTCCAGAGCTAATCTGACGGTTTGTCTCTAGACTTGGAAGCGAACAACCGTCGGCTACAGGAAGAAGCAAAAGGACTGAAGGTCAAAACCAAAGGTGAGGAAAGTTTCCACTGGACGTCAGTTAATGTCTGTAAAGAGAAAACTAGCACATTATGTGGTGCAGAGCGTTCGTCATGTTCCTCTGCCTGATCTGAGCAGAGTGTGCTGACGGATGGAGGAGGTTCGGCTGCAGCTGTTACTTCACATCCTCTGAGAGGAAAACGTGGCCTGAAGCCAGGAGACGGTGTGAGAATAGAGGAACCGACCTGGTGGTGATCAACAGCAGAGAGGAGCAGGTCAGAACGGACAACAACACAAACGCTGAACCGCGAACAGACGAGTGACTAGCGCTGGTTCCTTTTCTACTTTCAGGACTTTGTCACCGGGCTGGTGAAAGGCGACAGGTTCTGGATCGGTCTGCGGGCGACTCAGCACAGAGGAGCATATAAATGGGAGTGGGTGGACGAGACGCTGCCAGAAACGTGAGACAGTCGTTTCTCCTCATCGGTTGAGTCCTGATGCAGAAACACAAGAAGCTGTAACATCTGTTTGTCCCACAGGTTCTGGACGACAGGTCTGTCTGTAGAACCCACAGAACCCTACGTAGCAGCCTGCTGTGATCAAGGGACGTTCACCCAGATGAGATATAATGGTACCGAGGTTCATACCTACGTCTGTGAGAAGTAGATCTGACTGATGTGGTTTAATAAACCTCAGACTCGTCCCGTGTTGTTAAAAATCCTGATGTCACGGGTCTGCTGTCGTCGCGGTTCACTGCTCCACCGAACGGCGGCAACACCAACAACCACAGTCACGGAAACATTACAAACAGACTCAGTCCTCTGTTCGCATAACGAGCCCGTTCTCTACAGGTGTGAAGCGAAACCAAATTGGAGGATGAATCTGTGTCTCTACCAACTTCCAGGACAGATGGAGAAACGTTTCTACGAAATAATAAAATAATAAAAACAGCCCAGTTGCCATGACTCAACCTTGGATGACTCACATGCCTCGTCTCCGCTGCTGAGCATTAGGAGAACGTAGCACCAGACGTTCTGCTAACGACTCACAAGCTTTGGCCGGAAACAGACAGAACCCAAGGCGCCTCAAAGGGTCACAAACCTTATTACCTTGTTATTACCACATAATACACTGGTTATTAACTGTTACTGTCATGTGAAATAATGCCTCATAACAGCCTGTTGTTACTGACGCAGCTTCTGTTCAGGACAAACGGCTTCAGCTTCGCGTCAGTGGAACATTTAAAGCTGTGAACGCTTGTCTGTTCTGTGTGTTTGTGTCGATGCGGCGTCTGCTAACGCTACAAGTGGAAAATGTTTATCATCGAGGTAAATAAGCCACAAACCGCATTTACAGGTTGTGTGACGCTGAACGAAGAAGCGCATTCATTGGAGTCTTTGCTTCCTCATCGGTCTCACAAACGCTACGTCGACCGAGACGGCGCCGGCACCAGAGCCTCCGAGCTCAAGATGTCGGCGGTTCTCTACGCCACACCGGTTTTTAACGAGGTGAGACACAGCAGGAGGACGGACCCACGCGAGCTGGACCATCCAGGCAGAACCAGAGACGAGAGGACCGAAGGTAAGAGGCTCATGCAGCAGCTCGTCCTCTGCTGCTCGTTCCTTTGCTCCGTCTCGCCTCTAGCTCAGCACTGATCAAAGGTTCAACGACGGACAGACACCAAAGAACCAGGTTCAGGTTTGAAGTCGGCCTCAACACAGGACGTCTCTCCTGAACCTAGACTGAACGTCCTCCCGCTAAAGGACGCGGATCAGTCGGGTCGTCTGCGTTCGACCCGCCGGGGCCGATCAGCGCTAACATCTGATGGTGGGTGTAAACTGTGCAGAGCTTGTGCAGTCGTCTCGTGTGGGTTCCTCTCATAGATGCAGTATGAAACAAACGGGCTCATAGACAAGATATTAGTCTGATACCACGACCGCAGATGCTCTGATTAAAGTTGTTCACGCTGCTGTTCTTCCTGCCGTAGGTCCACAGACCCAGACCCGTCCTTCAGGTCCGCTGCTCTGGTTCTGGGAGCGCTGTGTGTCCTGATGGCGGCCGCCATCATCGTCCCGTCCGTGCGATGTAAGATGTTTAAAGCTCCTACAGAACCCACAGGTTGTGTAGTGTTGTGTTGTGTTTGTTTTGCAGGAACTGGGCCTAGATGCCGCAGAGGTCAAAGGTCAAAATGTCCGGTTGTTCTGTTTAACTGCTGATCATGTAGAAACCAGGGCGTCCGTCCTCTAACGCCTGAGCACTTTTAACTTAGACATAACCCCACGCTTCGCGCTTCACGCTTCCTGTGTGATAAGCGCCTTCACAGCTCACAGAGGCAGGAACCTTTCACACAGAGGCTGAAACCTTTCATCCTCTGAGCTGTGCATTCGAAGGAACAATCATCACGTGTTGTTTGTTGCTTCCTCCAGATGTTGCTGTGGCTTCAGAGATACAGCAGCTGGTGGACGTGAGCATCTGTTACAATCGGTCACTGGATGACACCAAACCGCTCCAGGCTGAGGTTCCGGGTAAGAAGCGTCTACACAGTTTTTACAGACACGCAACACAAAGGCCTGAAGTCGTTGTGACGTGTTTTTGGTTTTCTCAAGACGACAACCAGCAACAGGAGAATGTGAAGGTTGGTTCACGTTACTGGATCTAAAAGGATCTACTGGCACAAATAAAAGCGTCTTTGTAACAACCCGTGTTTGATATCAAGGTGAGTCGTGTCCCGAAGGATGGAGGAGATTTGGATGCAGCTGTTACTTCAGATCCACTGGGGTGAAAACCTGGTTTCTGGTCAGAACAGAGGATCAGACCTGGTGGTGATCACCAGCCCAGAGGAGAAGGTGAGGTCTGATCGAGGTCCGAGTCTCTGAGGCCCTGCAGGAGAAATGATCCTTTGCTCTGGTCAAACTTCAGGCCTTCGTCCGTGAGCTGAACGGGGGCAGAGAGTCCTGGATGGTCTACGGAAGTCACAGAGCTCACTGACCGGAAACCAGTGGCAGTGGAGATGGGTGGACGAGTCCCCGCTGACAGGGTGAGACTGTCTGAAGACAACACGCGAGCTGAAATGACGACGTAAACACTGGGAGACATGTCGTTTGTAACAGCGTCTTGTTCTTCCCACAGGTTCTGGGCTCAGGTTCATTCACTTCACTGGGCCTACGCTGTTTGCTGCAATGCCCAAGGAAACTGGGTGGAAATCCCTGGTTTAAAGGAAAACAGGAGCTGGATCTGTGAGAGAGGGATCTCTAAGCCTCCCTGATAGTCTGTGTTACGCTGAATAAAGCAGAGCTGATGAACACGGTGAACGTTGATGCACAGGAAAGATGTGAACGTGTAATGAAGCATCCATCCATCCATCTTCTTCCGCTTTTCCCCGAAGGGGTCGCGGGCGTGCTGGAGCCTATCCCAGCTGGCTTTGGGCGAGAGGCAGGGTACACCCTGAACAGATCGCCAGTCCATCGCAGGGCCACACATATAGACACACAATCACAGTCATACACACACTCACACCTATGGGCAATTTACGCATCCAACCAATTGACCTAACTGCATGTCTTTTGATTGTGGGAGGAAACCGGAGACCCCGGAGAAAACCCACGCAGACACGGGGAGAACATGCAAACTCCACACAGAAAGGCCCCCGGTCGCCTCCGGGAATCAAACCCGGGACCTTCTTGCTGTGAGGCGACAGCGCTAACCACCACACAGCTAAACGAATAAAACCACGTTTCTGATTACTACTAGTTCCAGCTGAGCATGAACCTCCTGCTCTTCTATGCGTCAGGCTTCCTGTGGTGTGAACCTTCAGGAAGTGACTGGGACGTGGGTGGAGGAGCGGAGATGAGAAGAGGGAGGAACCAGATCTGAGATCTGACCGGTCTGAGCCGCTTACATCAACTTAATCTTATCCAAGATCAAATGAATGAAGGATGTTTACACAGCGCTGCTGCCACTTCCTCGGACGGACGGCAGAGAAGCCTCCGTTTCAGACCAGCGGCCGTGGGTGAAGCAGCTTCTCCAAGATGTCGTCAGACATTTACGCTACGCCAGATTTATCCAAGAAGACGAGCCGCAGCCAAACGGCCGAGGCCGACGCAGGGGGGCCGGAGGAGAGAGGCGCCAACGAGGTCGGACCCGAGAAGACGGACGCACAGGAAGCAGCAGCTGAAGGTGGGTCAGCGGCTCAACCTGGGTCTGAGAAACATCCCGACCCGCGTTGATACATCTGAAGAGTTTGAGGCCACAGCAGGTTTTACTCACGGAGGGACCTTCAGTAGCCTGATGCTGAAGCTGCAGCAGGTTCTGCTGAGTGGATCCGTGGACTAAAGGCTCACAGTCGTCTCCCTCTGTTTCTGCAGCGCCGCAGGCCGTCCAACCTCTGAGAGCTGCTGCTCTGTGTCTGGGGGCGCTGAGCGTCCTGAGCACGGCTGCCGTCCTCGTCCTGTCTGCACGATGTAAGAGGAACTAGTCCGTTACGCACAGGCTCAGGTTCAGCCCTAGCTTCAGCGTTTGTTCTGACTGTTCACTCAGTGGAACCTCTTGGTTTCTTGTGCCGTTTCGTTTCCAGACGTTTCCGTCACTTCGGAAAAAGACAAACTTCAAACTCGGTTCAACAGCCTGAACGACAACCACAGTCGGCTGCAGGACGACTGTTTCGGTAAGACGCAGGCGTCTCCGCGGCTTCATCCAGGCTTCACCTGCCTGACGTCCTTCTCCTGTTGTTTTCCTCCAGACGCGTCCGGGAACCTCAGCCAGTTACTGATCAGCTACACAGCACTGAGCCAAAATCACACTCGGCTACAGGACGAAGTGAAGGAGCTGAAGCATCAAATCGATGGTGAGAAAACAAGAATCACATCTGGTTTGTCACTTGAACTATTTATAAATAACCTACATGGAAAACCGTCGCTTTGCAGAAGGGAAGTTCTGTCCGGACGGATGGAGGCGGTTTGGGTCCAGCTATTACTTAAAGTCCAGTGAGAAGCGCAGCTGGTCTGAGAGCAGGACGGACTGTCAGAGCAGAGGATCCCACCTGGTGACGATCAGCAGCCTTGACGAGCAGGTGAGCGCTGGGTCGTCACAGTTTCCATCAGAGCCACAACAGAGAGACTGAGGTTCAGAAATGCTCACCGTCTCCTGTCGACTGTTAGGAGTTTGTCACCAAGCTGAGCGGGAATGACGAGTCCTGGATCGGCCTGAGCACAGAATGGACTCCGTCAGGACCTAAATACGTGTGGAAATGGATCGACGGCTCCGCTCTGAGCGAACCGTGAGTCCGTTCAGCTCGTTAGAACCAGAGCAGCGACATTTGTTTCTAAATGCATAAATGTCATCATTCATTGATCAGGACCAGACTCAGTCACGCTGGACTCAGCAGCGAGTCAGATCTCACCCGCACGGAACCGCTCTAAGAGGAGCATGGACTGATCCTTGGCGTCAGACATTTACCCATGATCCCTCTGAGGTTCCTGAAGCTCACGGTTCCCACAAACACAGCGAGTGAATGCAAATGTTATTTTATTTATAACATTTCTCATTTCTCCCACAGGTTCTGGGCGACAGAACCGCCAGAACCCACTTACTGGCAGGCGGCCGCTTGCTGCGCCGAGCAGGGACGATGGACCCGTGGATTTCAAAACGCTAGAAAGACCTGGATCTGTGAGAAGTAGCTCCGCCCTCCCTGGATCTCCAGACAGACGAGCGGGGCAGTGACCTAGTCAAGAGGTCAAAGGTCACAGTTTACTGAGGGCACTGAAGCCACTTCACGACTTCTGAAATGTAATTAAACCGAACAACACAAATCAATAAAATGCTATAAAAACAAACAACGCTTCTATTTGTGGGTTTCTCTGGTGTGAAACCTATGAAATGTCGATACCGGACACCGGAACCGCCGGAACCGCCGGGCCGCTGACCTCAGTCCGTCTTCTCCTTATATGACCCGAGCTTTACGCTACTGATGACATCACAGCCTCACAGTTCCTTAAGAAAGCAACCACAGGAAATGAGCTTGTTTCCAGTGAAAGGAACGTATGCGGATGCGCTGCACTTGTGGAGGACGGACGGCGGTGGAAGAGAAGGTGGCGAGTACGAAACAGCATGAGATGCAGGGAGGCCGGCGTCAAACACTCTAAACCGAACGCACGGCCCAGTCACAGAGTGAACAGAACCAGGCCTTTGACTTCAGGCTGCTGTGTCACGTCCTCCACGGTCTGTCACCGCTGCCCGTTAGCAGATCACTGTGGTTCCGTGTGACGGAGAAGACGAGTGGAAACAGGAAACTAGTGAAAATTAAAGAGCAAATAAACGAACAGTATTTATAAGAGCAGGTTGGCAGAGACGAGCAGAGTCTGAACCACAGAAACTAACTAAACCACAGACCCAGCAGTTTCTATTAATGCAGGTGGAGGAGGACTTGGTTCACCTGATGCCCGTGAACCTTGATCCAGCGTCTCTGGTTCTGGATCTGGGTCCGTTTCATAAATCCTTCGGCTTCTGTTTTACTGTAACAGCTGCTACAAGGTTCTGTCAGTGTTTCTGTGAGTAATTCAGGTCTTGTCAGAAACAGCTGGAGGCCGACGTCACCGTCTCATGTTCATCAGCTGCTTCCTGCTGATCTGACCTGTAAACTGAACGTGTTTCAACAGTCTCCGTGTGTCAGGATCCAGGTTTTCATGAATGTGATGAAGTCGTGAAGCTGCGGTTCTGCTCCTGCAGCACTGGCTGCTCGTCTTACCCGCGGCCTGGGAGCAAGGCAGCACCGTGTCAGTCAGGCGACCTTTTCATTAGTGTTCTAATAGAACTGGGCGTTTCCTACTTCACGTCGACACCAGTCGTGATTGTGCGTGTGGGTCGACGTGGGGGCGAATGATGTCAACTACAAATAAACAGAATTAATGACAGGATGGATCCATTTTGATTCATTTTCACAGTTAGTGGTTTCACAGTTGATGATTCGTAGCTGAAAGAAGAGGAAACCGCGACCGAGGCTATTTTAACCCAGCGCCTCATCTAGAAGAGGGTTTGCTGCTTCCTCATTGCCAGCAGAACAGGATGCCAGGCCGCAAGCACCGACCAAAGACGGTGAAGTACGACAGAAACCTGGGCTTCGAGGAGAAGAAGGTGGAGATCTACGACAACGCTGACAGGATCAGAGAACATATGAGCCACTATGACCACGTGAAGGCAGGTACGTGTCCAAACGTCAGGATTCCTTGGTTCACAGTCGGAGCTTGTAAAGAAACCACTCGTGAAGGTTTCGTGTGATTAAAGCGTCTCCAACCTGACGCCGTCAGACTTTCTTCTTGATCTTACTACACGCCAGCGTCAGAGAGGATGCTGGGTAATAAGCTTGGCTGGAATGAAGCTGCTCCATGTTCTCCGTAGGTCCAGAGACCCAGACCCGTCCTCCAGGCCGCAGAACGTCCTTCAGGTCGGCTGCTCTGGTTCTGGGAGCGATGTGTGTCCTGATGGCGGCTGCCATCATCGTCCTGTCTGCGCTATGTAAGAGGCCACACCTCAGCCTGCTCAGTGCTGCCTTTGTGTTTGTCTGCAGCCTTATCTGCTGTGTTCTTCCTCAGATATTTCAGTCCGGTCAGACGGAGGTCGGGTCGGCGCCGTCGAGCAGCAGCAGGACACATCCGGCAACAGCTGCAACCAGTCTGAGAACGAGCTGAAGCGGCTGCAGGACCAGATTACAGGTCAGGACGCGGTCGCTAGGTGGACGTTCAGAGGTTCCAGAGCTAATCTGACGGTTTGTCTCTAGACTTGGAAGCGAACAACCGTCGGCTACAGGAAGAAGCAAAAGGACTGAAGGTCAAAACCAAAGGTGAGGAAAGTTTCCACTGGACGTCAGTTAATGTCTGTAAAGAGAAAACTAGCACATTATGTGGTGCAGAGCGTTCGTCATGTTCCTCTGCCTGATCTGAGCAGAGTGTGCTGACGGATGGAGGAGGTTCGGCTGCAGCTGTTACTTCACATCCTCTGAGAGGAAAACGTGGCCTGAAGCCAGGAGACGGTGTGAGAATAGAGGAACCGACCTGGTGGTGATCAACAGCAGAGAGGAGCAGGTCAGAACGGACAACAACACAAACGCTGAACCGCGAACAGACGAGTGACCAGCGCTGGTTCCTTTTCTACTTTCAGGACTTTGTCACCGGGCTGGTGAAAGGCGACAGGTTCTGGATCGGTCTGCGGACGACTCAGCACAGAGGAGCATATAAATGGGAGTGGGTGGACGAGACGCTGCCAGAAACGTGAGACAGTCGTTTCTCCTCATCGGTTGAGTCCTGATGCAGAAACACAAGAAGCTGTAACATCTGTTTGTCCCACAGGTTCTGGACGACAGAACCCACAGAACCCACAGAACCCTACGTAGCAGCCTGCTGTGATCAAGGGACGTTCACCCAGATGAGATATGATGGTGCCGAGGTTCATACCTACGTCTGTGAGAAGTAGATCTGACTGAGACGCCGTGAGATTTAAGAAACAGAAACGTTGTAACATGTAACATGTAAGTGCTGGTGTTTGTGTCGGCCAACGCTGCAGAGTTAATATGTCGGCAAACGCGTCATGTTTCCTGTTTGTATTTATAACCCGAGACAGGACAGAAGCTTTAGAACCTGAATAAAAGCTGTGACCACAACCAGACGTTTCAGTGTTTTAGCTCAACCTACATCACAGCAGCCTTTAATTACACAGAGGCGTTAAGTGGAGGAGGGAGAATCCACAGTAACAGCCGGTGTCTGGAGTCTCATCCTCTCTGTGGAGGCCGAATGGGAAACAGCAGCAACAACAATTGTTCTCTTAAACACAAATGCAAAATAAATAATCAATAAAACACATTTATTCAAAACTGAAATGCATAAAGAAATGGTTTTCTTTCTTAAATGGAATATTTAGAGCCCAGACTCTACACACTGTGAACACACACACATCACAGCTGATACAACTAACATCCACTGCTTCAGGTTCACACAACTATGCAGCTTCCAAATTCACTCCTTTCATTTAAGCGTTTTTAGAGGAACAGTAACTCGTTTCCATCGTCGTGGCTCATGAACCGTTTCTGCATCATGTTTTATTGTGAGGCTTGAGCTTTTCTTGTTGTGTGTAGACATATTTATTCACACCAAACACATGAAACAAGCTCTGAAGTGGAGGAAGCTGGGATGAAGGAGCCAGGGTCCATTTCAGTTCCAGCTGGTTTCCTCTCATCCCCGAGCCGGACATTTCACGGACCCGGTCGCACTAAACCGCAGCTCCACTAAGCGGAGAACTAGAAGAAACGTCGCTGCGGATCACGCAGGCAGACGAGAGTCCGATCCTGCTACTGGAACCGTCTCAAAGTATAAACTTACAAACCCAGACACTGGAACAAGCAGCAAATACACGTTAAAAATGCAGAAGGTTTAACTGGAGGAACCTGTACAATCCACAGTAACACAACATGTGACAGTGTGTGTTCACCTGTGTGTGTCTGATGTGACGCACGGTCGCGGTTCATCGCTACGCTCTGCTCGGAGGACTGAAGGCCGCTGGCCTCATCTTCATCTCGGTGAAGGGGATGGAGAAGTCTTGTCCCTTCCAGCTCGTCCAGATCACACCCTGACACACACGCAGCGAGCGCCTCAGCCTTTTCTGTGTGGTGACGGGTCCACGCTGCACAGGAGCCCACCTACCTGGTGCTTGACGCTCACTCCGTACAGGCCGTTGAGGTTCGCCTCGTGGCAGTTCTTGTACCACCAGCCTCCTCGGTACGACATGGCGCAGCGGGTGATGAACTGCAGCGGGTCCCGGTCTCTGGTGGAGAACATCCTGTTGTTGTGATAAGTGAGGGAGTCGCCTGGACGCAGAGGAGGGAATGATGTTAACGAGAACCCGAAAGCTCCAGCGCGGAGGCTCCGCGTCCTCTCACCTGCGGTGCCGCTGTACCCGCCCACCGTCAGCCTGTAGTTCTTCTTGGCCACGTCGAAGGTTGCGTATCTGGCGAACGCTGACTCGTTTCGGTCTCTCAGATCCACTCGCAGACTCATCCTGCTCATCGCCGTCAGGTTGTGGAGGCTGTCGAGGCCTGAACATCGAGAGAAGGAGATTTCAGTGTCAACAGCAGGATCTGGGGCCTGATGTTGAGCTGGTGATGGAGCAGTGATTTACTGTAAAGTGTGAACATTTCAGTCTCACCCAGCCAAAACTCTCCATCCACATCTCCGAAGCCTTTCACGTAATCCTTCCAGCCCCTGAAGAAATTCACCGAGCCGTCCTTCCTCCTCTGGAAGACCTGCAGCGACAAACATCCAGACACACTGAAAACCGCAGCGAAACCCAGAACCGGCCTAAAGTCAAGCAAAAACTCTCCGCACCGTCCAGCCGCCTCCGTCCGTCTCCATGTCACAGGAAACCGTCAGAGGCTTCCCGAGTTTCCCTTGAGGGAAAATCTCTGCTGTGCCCGACTTCCTGATGCCGTTCAGCAGCTGCTGGGAGCAGTCGCTGGGGAAGGGGAACTTCAGGCGTCCTGGCAAAATAAGGACGAGACAAGCTGCATGAAAAGGTCGTGAAAAGCTGAGACGCAGCAGGTTTGATTTGCTCGGACGTCCTCTAATTCATCGGGTCAGTATCGCGTGCAGCTTCGGTACCGGTGGTGAACTCAGTGGAGATGGCAGCCAGGTACTGTCCTCCTCTCTCCGCCTGCAGCAGCACGGCGTACTTAGATCCAGGATGCAGCCCGGTCAGGTCGTACTCCGCTACTGAAGCCTCCACGGCCACTTCCTGCTCAGACAGTGACGTTACGACGACGTCGCATATTTGAATCCTGTTCTGATTGGAAACAAAGCTTGGACTTTCTTAAATGAGACCAGAACTCGCCTTCACTTCTTGCCCCTCGGCCTGGTAGGTCATCCTGTAGCTATCGACGGGCTTTGATGGGAGTTTCCATGACAACAGGGCAGAGCGAGGCGTCACGTTGTTGGCCTGGAGGTCGCGAGGAGCGTCCTCCTCTCTGCCAGGGTCTGAGGAGGAGGCGCAGGTGTCAGTATCTCCGACCTCTGAGCGTGTGTTTGTGTGTTTGTGTGTTTGTGTGTTTGTGTGTTTGTGCGTGAGGTCGAACCGCTGGCGGTGCTGAAGCTGGCCGTGGCGGGGGAACTCTCTGCGCTGCCCTGCTGGCTGGTGACGGTGACGGTGTAGGTGGTGGATCCTTGCAGATCGCTCAGCTGCTGCTCCGCTGCGTTTCCAGACACCGAGATTCTCACCTCTGAGCCTGTACGAACACAATCGGCTGCTCGCGTCTGCAACTCGAGCCATAAGGACAAAGAGGTTGGAGCCGCACCACCTACCTGTACCTGAGCCATACACGACGGCGTACTGGTCGACGGAGGCCAGAGATGGTCGCCACAGTAACAAGGCTTTGGAGTCTGTGATGTTCACAGCTTGTACGTCTGTGGGAGGGTCTGGGACTGACGGAGACACAAACCGCACGTCTTCAATACATTCATTTATAGGAAAACCGTTTTACAAAGAAAAGGCAAAACTACGTAAACAGAGAACGGACGACGACCCTGAACCACGACAAGGACCCTGAGCCTGATGACGTTCCCTGAACCACGATAACAACCCTGAGCCTGATGACGTTCCCTGAACCTGATGACGTTCGCCAAACCTGATGACGTTCCCTGAACCTGATGACGTTTCCTGAACCTGATGACGTTCCCTGAACTTGATGACGTTCCCTGAACCACGACAAGGACCCTGAACCTGATGACGTTCCCTGAACCTGATGACGTTCCCTGAACCTGATGACGTTTCCTGAACCTGATGACGTTCCCTGAGCCTGATGACGTTCGCCGAACCTGATGACGTTCGCCGAACCTGATGACGTTTCCTGAACCTGATGACGTTCGCCAAACCTGATGACGTTCCCTGAGCCTGATGACGTTCGCCGAACCTGATGACGTTCGCCGAACCTGATGACGTTCCCTGAACCTGATGACGTTCCCTGAGCCTGATGACGTCCCCTGAACCTGATGACGTTCCCTGAACCACGATAACAACCCTGAGCCTGATGACGTTCCCTGAACCTGATGACGTTCGCCAAACCTGATGACGTTCCCTGAACCTGATGACGTTTCCTGAACCTGATGACGTTCCCTGAACTTGATGACGTTCCCTGAACCACGACAAGGACCCTGAACCTGATGACGTTCCCTGAACCTGATGACGTTCCCTGAACCTGATGACGTTTCCTGAACCTGATGACGTTCCCTGAGCCTGATGACGTTCGCCGAACCTGATGACGTTCGCCAAACCTGATGACGTTCCCTGAACCTGATGACGTTTCCTGAACCTGATGACGTTCCCTGAACTTGATGACGTTCCCTGAACCACGACAAGGACCCTGAACCTGATGACGTTCCCTGAACCTGATGACGTTCCCTGAACCTGATGACATTCCCTGAACCTGATGACGTTTCCTGAACCTGATGACGTTCCCTGAGCCTGATGACGTTCGCCGAACCTGATGACGTTCGCCGAACCTGATGACGTTCCCTGAACCTGATGACGTTCCCTGAGCCTGATGACGTCCCCTGAACCTGATGACGTTCCCTGAACCTGATGACGTTCGCCAAACCTGATGACGTTCCCTGAACCTGATGACGTTTCCTGAACCTGATGACGTTCCCTGAGCCTGATGACGTCCCCTGAACCTGATGACGTTCCCTGAACCTGATGACGTTCGCCAAACCTGATGACGTTCCCTGAGCCTGATGACGTTTCCTGAACCTGATGACGTTCCCTGAACCTGATGACGTTTCCTGAACCTGATGACGTTCCCTGAACCTGATGACGTTCCCTGAACCACGACAAGGACCCTGAACCTGATGACGTTCCCTGAACCTGATGACGTTTCCTGAACCTGATGACATTCCCTGAGCCTGATGACGTTCCCTGAACCTGATGACGTTCCCTGAGCCTGATGACGTTCCCTGAACCTGATGACGTTCCCTGAACCTGATGACGTTCCCTGAACCTGATGACGTTCCCTGAACCTGATGACGTTTCCTGAACCTGATGACGTTCCCTGAACCTGATGACGTTCCCTGAACCACGATAACAACCCTGAGCCTGAGCCCCAGCCGAGCTGCGGTCACTTCGTTACACTGACAGTCTGACGTGCAGACGGAAACGCTGCAGCACTCACGTGTGGTGACGGCCTCTGTGATGGGATCGCTCTCGTCCAGTCCCAGCAGCGAGACGACGCTGACCTGGTAGGAAGAGCCAGGCGAGAGCTGCGAGAGGTTCAGGCTGGAGTCCTCCGAGTCTACGGACACTGACAGCGGATCACCTGTGAGCAGGGAAACGACTTGAATTGATCCATTTATTTAAAGCCAGGCCTGTCGTGGTGACAGCAGGTCGTAAACGGGAGTGAGCATAACCACTAGTGAAGGACTTGAACCATGACTCACCGTCCTGTGTGTGGGTGTAGCTCACTTTGAAAGCACTCACTGGGCTCTTTGGCTTGGTCCAGGACACGGTCAGGGAGTTCTCTGTCACCTCGCTGAAGACGACGTTAGACGGAGGCTCCGGGCCTGGAAATGCGTAAAGAATACGATGAGAGAGGTGAACGATCCCAAAGTAGTGGAAATAATTAGAGGAACAAGACACAAGAAACAAATACAAGAAAGCGGAAAATTTAATGAAGGGTTTTATGAAAAGATATTAAAAACAAACACAAATGTTCGCTAAGAGAGTCACTGAAGTATTCACCCATTGTATATATGTACTGTGCAGCATATATACAGTATACAAGGTAACAATCAAATGCAAGTGATGGATCCTGATCCAGCAGCAAATGAGAGACTGATGGGATGTAACACAGTAGTTAGCTTGACGCTCAACCCTGAAAACGGCGGCGGAACAACGAGGCAAGAGGAGAAGTTACTGCATGTGATTAATAGGTGGCCACAGAATCTGGCTGTGAGCTAAACCCTGAAGCAGAGAACGGACGTTGTTTCATCTGGGTGCTGCTTGGTGCTACTAGCACTGGGACAGATGACAACCTGACCTTCCTCTAGTGGCCTCAGACCAGGAGCAGCATGTTCTGCGGGTTCCACTGATGGAACACTGATGAATTTATGACGTGATTATTATGACTGCACGGCGGCTTATTCGTGAATATTAGTCTTTCACATTCAAGATGATGAATTAGTGCACAAAAAGCAAAAGACTCTTTATGTTCTTAGATCCTCACTGACCCATGGTTCAAGGAGACGAACTGTAAATCTCTCGCTTACAGTTCTCAAGTGCAGGACTTGACAAGGCAGTGAAGGTCTAGTGCTCAGGGGCAGTGAGTGCAACGTGTTTCAGTCAGATCAAGATAAATGTGCATGAATAGCTTTTATTGTGAGCAGACTGAGGACAAGAAGAAAGAGCCAGTTAAAAAGACTTGACAACATTGATGCTAATGTTGTTGCATTGTACAGCAGGACGCCGTCCTGCTCTGCTGTACCAATGGCTTGTACCTGTACTGATGACAAGCTTGTGCAGTCTGGACAGAAGGCCAGGACCCGTTCCGAGCAGGGTCACCGTGTAGTCAGTCTGAGGAAACAGATCCTCGAACTGCAAGGAGCGAGCAGAACCAGGAAGCACTTCAGTTCGGGTTTTCTCACTCGTCGGGCTGCTGGTCCACCTTGGAATCGAGGTGGGAGCAGTTAGCGGCAGTCCGCTGTCGTCTTTACCGTCTCCTCGGCCTCTGGCGTCCTGCAGCTTCACAGCCTCTTTTGTGCTCACAGTGAAGTTTCCGTACTTCCCGTCTGGTGAGTCCCATACGAGTGTAAATCCACCCGAGCTTCGGTTCGTCACTCCGACATAGTCCAGAGGTTCCCTCACGCCCCCAGCAGAAGAAACGCCGGGTCTCCTCACAGCTGTCTGCTGCCTGGCGTGTAACTGGCCTCTGGTGGGACGGTCTGGTTTTTGGTAGTGTCTCAACGGCCTGTGCTGTTGAGCTGCCAAACCTCTAGTTGGTGACTGTTTTTCAGGAAATGTGGCAGCTCTTGAATTGGAGGAACTTTGCTTAATGGTGGGTCTGTGTTGATCTGCATGACGAGTGTCTTCACTGACGTGGCCTCGCGCTCGTTTGAGGTCAGAGTTCGTATGTGGGCTGCTGCTTTTGTCGGGCTTAGACTGGGAGGTTTGTGGTCTGATGGTTGTGTCCTTGTCTCCCAACTGTCTAATACCAACGTCTCGAGCGGATCCAGGGACAACCTGCTCTGCCCGGATTTCAGGGATGCTGTCACTTCCTAACCGGCTACTTGCGCTTTCAGAGGTTACTGGGAGCTCGTTTGCTTTTGTAGATGGTTTGTTCCTGAGACCCTGTAAATGTTGGCTGAGGTTGAGGCGAGTTTTGTTTGCAGAGCGCCCACCTTGTCGCTGCAGCTGATGGGGAGACCCAGCTCTGGACGCTGGCTTTCCATAGCGCCTCAGGGTCTGATTTAATTCACTGGACGTGTTTGTCATGGATAATTTTGTCCCATCAGCCTCCTCCTGTTTTACTGGCTCTAAATTAGCAGGAGGTGACAACATGGCTGGTAATTCTGTGGAAGACACCTGCTGCCCTTGTGTCCCTGCTCTGGAATTAACGGGTCTAGAGGGACGATTTGGGCGACTCTGGTTGTGAAGTCCCGTATTTGGACGCATGTATCGTCTCTTGGGAGGCAGACGACGAACTGGGACCTGCCTTGGTTCCTCCACTGTGTTCTTCTGGGTTTGTTCAGCTACAGAAGACACAGGTGTGGTTGCTCCATCTCCACTCGCACTGGTAACTGGTGCATTTCTGTCTTTGGAGGCAGATAAAGATGGGGAAGCCGGTAACTCGTTTGCAGATGTTAGTCCAGCCTCCGTCTCTCTTCCAGGGATTACTTTAGGGCGAAGAAGGTGAAGTGTTCTGTTTACTGGGCTTTTGCTCTGAAAAGCTCCAAATCTTACGGGTTGGTGTCGTCCACGCTTTGGTGAAGCCTGGCGGAGCCGAAGCGCATCTGTCCGTCTTACGGGCAGTAACGTCCTGTGTATTTGAGAAGCGGCTGTGGTGCTTCTGCTGTCGTTGCCTTCGCTGGGTCCATCTGACTCTGAGCGGACGGAGTTTGAAGATGACAGTGGACGTGGCGACGATGCTGCTGACGTTGGATCTAAGGACTTTAATGACGGTTTCATTGTTGATGAGAGTGAAACTTGTGAAAATGATGCAGACAAAGCTGACGGATGCAGCGATGGTGCGGCCGATGGCCGAGGTGGTGATGGATGCGATTTAGATTTTGATGGCGTTGAGGAGGACGAGAATGACGACAGTGGCATTAATCCACTTAAAATCTGCTTCTTCACAGTTTCTGCGTCCACAGAAAAGCTGGACGGTTTCGCCAGGTGAACAGAAAATGTTGTGATATTTAAACTGTCGAAGGTGTCAGTCAGGAGTTTATGTAAAGGATCTGGTGAATAGTCAGGGTCAGGCTCCCTGTAAGGCGGAGAGCCATCTGCTTCAGAGGATGCTGGGTCTGGACCTAGCTGCGATGTGCCTTCCTCCGCTGTTCCATCCTCTCTGCAGCCACTGCCTCTAAGGCCTAACCTGGAATGTGTCACTTTCAGTTTGTTCATACATCTTTTCTCTTGGGTTTGAAAAGTCCCAGTGGACTCTGAGGTGGTTTCTTGGCCTGGTTGCTCTGATAGCTTTGAGTTTGGTTCTGATCCAGGTCCAGACATCACAGCTGGATTTCTGTCATCCGCCCCAGTCGAGGCCGTTGCCTGGTCTCCCACAGGTGGTTTAGGTCTTTTGGGGGCTATCGGTGCCCTCATCCTGTCTCCAGGAAGTGGTTTGGTCAGAGCGCGTGAGCCAAGCTTTCTGCCGTTAGGTACAAACCTGGCTGCATTGAAACGACCTGGAAGGTTTGGCTTCTTGGACAGAGCGCGTCTCTCAGAGAGTCTGATGTTGGTGCCATCTCCGGTCATTGATCTGCTGACCAGAGGTTTAGTTCTTCCAGTCACAGAGGCTGAGGGCTCCCTGTCAGCTCCACCAACACTATCAACACTTCTGGGGTCGTCCTCTCTGCCCATCGGTGGGTCGGGGGAAGTGGGTCCATCCTGTCCCTGTACGGTCAAAGCTGCGGTTGAACCCTTGGATAAAATCGCTAAAGGTGTGAAGGGAGTGAATGTTTGGATTAGATTTAGATCATCGTGAACTGTTAATATTCCAGAATAATTCATGTCTAAAGAAGGAAGAAAGCAAATCATAATCACACTTCCTTGGATAAATACCAGTTAATCATTTACACTGGAACAAACATGAGATCTGATCAGGTTCTTATAATTCAGCGCTTTGGTGTCCACGTAGAACCTGCAGGGGAACAATCACACACATTCAAGTGATGAAGACAAAGGTTTCTTCTCCACAACGTGGCTCCTGCAGTTTGAAGCGATACCGTGTTGTTAGTCTAGTGTGTTCTGGACAACACACATCTGTAAAAGGAAATATCTGGTGAATGAGCCAGTGTAACAGACTTAAGCAGTTCAGGAGGAAGCTCAGCTGAAGTCAAAACCTCGTCCTTGGTCTTACCAGGAACTGCCTGGGTGCTCGCTGGTTCGCTCCGACTCGCGTCTTTCTCTGCAACCAGGGTGATGTCGTACAAACGGCCGGCGTCCAGCTGCAGGATGCTGGCGGAGTCTTGGTCGGCTGCAACGGTCATTTCTCGATTCTTCTCTGCTCCGTCTCTGGGCGCGACCGTTAAACGGTATCGGTCAATCTCACCCTGCGGCTTCTCCCACTGGACCACCGCTGATGTCGACGTGGTCTTGACAACTTGAAGGTTGGTGGGACGGGGGATAACTGACGATGAATAAATTATAATAACTAAATTAGGCCACTGGAGACTGACAGACCAAATCCAATATAGCGCTGCAGCCTTGGCTCAGCACGGTTCCTCCCCAGGTGCCTTCTGCTGCTCGCTGCCAGCCACGGGCCGTTGCACATTACCTCAGGGATTTGAGCTGATCACAGTCTCCCTTTCCTAACTACCACAGGGGGCAAACCCAGTTTCCAGCTTCCATTAAGACACAGAAGCAGGGTTTAAGTTAAGGGAAGCGGGTAAATAAGCGGCTTACGCGTCGTGAACTCGGCGGAGGTCTCGGCTCCCCTCCTGCCGCCGATCTCTCCGCTGACGGCGACGGTGTAGTCCTGACCAGCGGCCAGTCCGGTCTGGGTGAAGGTGGCGAGGCCGCCGTCCACCTGGGCAGTGACCTGCTGCTCGCTGTCCTTCTGTTTGGGTGACACAGAATAGAGCTCAGGGCTCTCGGTTCTCAAAAGACCACCAGCTCTAATGAACGTGGGCTCATTAACCAGTCGATGGCGTTTCAGAACGTCAAACACAGACGTGTAGTAATAATCAGCATAATTATCATCAGGCCGACGGGAAACATCGTCGTGTGTGGCCAGGAGAACACACGGCCTCTTTCTGGAATTTCCCAAGGTTTACACAAATTATCCCGAGAGAAACTACTGACGTCACTGCATTTTAATCTCTGGGACGTTTGAACTTCCTGTGGCTGCTGGGGCTTATGATTGGAGGCTAATATTTTGTTCCCCATTCACGCTGACTTAGAGCTTTTAAACCTGCAGCCTGTTTAGCAGTTACGCCTCTGACATTTCTGGCCTTTCTAATGAATGGACACCGTGTAGTGAAGGGACCGAACCGGTTGGTTGCCTGGCAACGCAGTTTTAGACGCTGGATCATGTCTGCATCTTAGTCGTTTCAACCACATCCACACCAGTGAGGATGACAACATGAAAACCGAGGCGCCAATGAATTTATGACCTTCTCTGTGGGGCGTTCAGGGACTATGAGGACGACTAGCTGGACTAACTTTGGTCACATCTGGTGAGATCATATTCACAGAAACATCTCATCAGGTTTCACAATACTTAACGTTTCTGTTCTGAATGTACTGCAACAAGTTGACTGTGGGACCAAATGGAACCCAGGCTTCGTCTGTCATCCTTCTGAGGGAGCGATGCCAATGACATCAGAAACGAGAAAGATGCTACAAACGTGTGACGAGCACGTGGCCCCTTCATCCTTCAGCACATCTGAGCCAACCGGTCCCCACTGTGAGCCAGCTATCACACCACAGCCCTGCTGGACCTGAACGACGGCAGCCAAGCCACGAAGACACGTGCGGAGGGAAAAGCCGACTGCAGCCGATCATAAACCAACGACATGTTCAACAAGCGAAGGCGGGTTAAAGCTCCCAGGGCCACAGCAGGACGACACCCACGCCGTGATCGTCACCAGCCGTCAGCAACCCGGCGTCTCTGCTGCACGACAGCGGTGCACGGTCGCTCGTGAACCAGGCCGATGGTTTTAAAGTCAGGGACGCTGCGTGTTTAGCACCATGGCTGCTCTGTAGAAATGTTTTTATGATGCTCTTGAGCAGCACCAGCAGGCCAAGAAGTTTTAACTGCTTCCACGTGACCAACAGGTCAATAATAAAGACCTGATGGGTTCGGATGCAGGGTGCAAGCTTGATATTAGGAGGACTGCAGGGGTCATGCGAGGTCAGCAGGTCTGTCCCAACGCCATCATTTAGTCCAGACTTTAGCGGGATGACGCTGAGCGTGTGAACATTAGCCTGTCGCTCGTTTGTAGTTTGGGGCGGTTCCTCCTCTCACAGCTCCTCGTCTCTCTGGTGATCGATCCTCGCGTCAGCCGCTGATGCTGTTTGTCTGTTGTCCGTCTGCTGCCTGGTAAACATCCCTTCTCTCCTCTGCCGTCTCTCTGTCACAGCTGTGGGCCGGTGGTGATGTCATCTCTCTGGCGCTCACTGTGTTTTTGACGGTGTTTACTTCCATAGAAACAAGCACCCACATCTGCATCCCTCTGCTCGTTTCATTCGCTCTGCTTCTGTTTTGCCTTCTGCCGCCTCCACTTCATTTCTTCAAGTCGGCTTGACAGGAGCCTGCAGCCTGTTCAACAGAGAACACCAGCGGTTTCTGACGAAGCAGGAACACGAGCTTTAGATTTCAGCAAAACTCATTTGTGCTGAAACTGGATGAGTCCACCTGCGTTTTACTTGTTTCGCTCTTCATTCTTCCTGCTGTTGTGTTGCACATGGACTGCAGATCATGTCTTGTCTGTGGAGGTTCATCAGAACGGTCCTCGCTTCGGCATCCGTCCATCTCCTCCTCTTCGCATCTCTGTCCATTTAGAATTGTCTTTGTTCATCCCTCTGCTCTCGTGGGCGGTTGTGAGCGTTTCCTGGTCCAGATCTTAATCCCTCGATGATGTCACCACATTGGGGGACATCATTGCTCTGTGCTTTACTGTATGAGGTGATCACTAATTGGGGGCATGTGGGAAAACTGGTTTGAGTCGAAGCCAGGACACGTGCAGGGATGTGTGTGTTTATTTCCATTCTCTCTCTTCGTGCTTCAATCTCCCTCCTCTTTCAGAACCTCTGGTCCGGTCTGGGTTAGCAGGTCCGTGTGCTGATGTCACCTGAGTGAACCCGTTTCCTGAAGGGACGTTGTTGCTATGTTGAGGTCCGTGCCGAGCACAGAACAACGGACGACGCGATGGCGAGCGCGTTGCTATCAACACACGCTGTTGGTGCCGTTATCTCCGAGGACGAGCGATGCAGGACGCGGCGCGTTTCCCACATGGTCTCACTCAGCCGAGGCCGCAGCAGAATGACCTCAGAGCTGTTCCTCCCTTCGGTCCTCTGGGTGCGAACGCGCTGCTGTACGGCAGTGAACGGCTCCGTGTCCGTTGACCGAGAGCACAAACCGACACGAATTATTAAGAACATCTGGATGTTTGCTGTAGATTCATTCATTCATTGTTCATGCTGACTCTGCAGTGTTGATGTTTACTGGCTGCTGTGCAACAACCTGATTCCACTGAAGCATTTCCCGCAGAGCTTCCTCTAACGGGTTGACTGGCTGCGGTCTGTGTGTCAGTAGTAAGGTTCCACTGGTCACAGCCACTGGAGCTCATCGTAACATCCTGCTTCCAGGAAGCTGGGGCAGGATTTTACTCATGTTCATGTTAGTTTTGTTGATTGTCTGCTGCTCATCCATTGACGCTTGAAGGATTGTCGCTCACACATTTAGTGTCATACTATACTTGTTGTTATTCTCTACTGCTTTTATCGTCTCAGCTTCTCTGTTTCCTTCGTGTTTTTGCCCCAGCGCTTGTTAATATTAATAAAACATCCTCCTGCTTGGCTTTAGCAGAGCAGAGGAAAACGCCTCGAGTCTTTTTATTGGAAGGAATCGTGCCACTCACCAAACACCGCTGACGATGAGGGACCAAGGTTTAAGGCATCAGAAGTTCGACACGTCAGACGGTAACTGGAGGAAACAGCTGCCTCGTGTTGAAACGCTCACCTTCCAGCTACACCAGCCTCTGCTGGATCACGAAGGTGCCACCGAGAAGTGACCGGGTGTGAACATTACACCAACGTGCACCTGCACTGACCAGATGTGAACCAGAACCAGCTTCATGGACCACATGAGCCACGAGCAGGGACCATGAAGACAACAGCAAGTTTGTGGGTGAATGAAAATGACACCTGTTCTACCAGCGGCGCCTCTTTTCCTATCAACTATTGATACGAGCCTCCGATGACGAAGACATTGTTCATCATCCAGTAGATACTGATGCTGAAAAGCCTTTTCAGCATGACCGGTTTAGTCCTGGTCTTTGGGCAGAAGCCAGTCCCTCCTAGATTACACTAAGCAGAAGCAAACAGAGGCTCACGTAGGTCTCGAGTACCTGGCTGGTGAAGGTGACGTGGTAGCGGTCGTACTGCACGGCAGGCGGAGTCCAGACCAGAGTGGCTGACGTCTCGGTGATGTTTCGTGTGCTCAGCTGGGAAACGCCCGACATGACTGGGACAGAGGGAGAAAGCAGTCACGCGCTGGAACATCCGTTCAGTTCGCCTCCTATCCTAACCCGAAACTGACACAAAAAACCCTAAAAAAACAGTGAGTAATGTTGTATTTGCTTTGGTTAGAGTTAAGGTTAATGGTGTCATGGTGCACTTCCTGTCAGGTGGCATCGTGAGCCTATCACCTTCAGGCCAGGAGGATATATATGGAGGCGGTGACGGGAGGTCCTACAGTTTTGAACCGCTTTAAGTTGCAGGCGCTATCTTAGGCATTGGACCCATAACCTCATGGTATCTTTTACATTTCTTTACTGATTATTCATTTACATCGTTTTCACAAGGATTCATATTCATCTACTTTGTACAACAATAAAATAAAATAAATATCATGGAACATCATTAACGCCTGGACAGTTAATTGAAGACTCCCTGTTCAAATGGGCGACTAAAAGAAGGTCGGTCGCCAGATAAATAAACAGATACATTTATTCAGCATCGGTGAAACTGACAGTGGACTGCGAACATTAATGAGGTAGTAAAGTGGAAACGTGATTATTTGATTACTGCAGCAACGTCAGCTTGTTGAGTCGCACACGTTCTGCGCTGGTGTGTGTGAGCGTTGTGGGACGAGCCGCAGGTCATCAAATCAACGACCCTTCACAGGAAAAGACGCGAAGGAACCAGCTCGGAAGACACGTGACGTGACGTGACGTGACGTGACGTGACGTGACGTGACGTGACGTGACGTGACGTGACGTGACGTGACGTGGGATTCAGGGATTCGCTGTTTCTGCCCATCTTCAACCTTTGTCTTTATGAGCAATTTAAATCTGAAACCCAACTTTCCCTGCACGGACGGAAGCGTCTACACGTCATTTCCCAGCAGCCCCTGGTGTCAGACGTCATGTTGCTCAAATCCAACAAGCTCTTCACCAAGGAGCACGGAGACGCAGGTTAACTGGTGTGATGCTGGTTGATCGACACCTGTCAATCACGGCCATCAGTAAACGACGCTGTTTTGCATGGAAGCACTATTACTGGACCCGCTCAGTCTGTCCTGCATCAGAACCAACACAGGTTTACTGGCAAAGTTCTGCTAATGACGAGGTGAACAGCACAGACGATGAGAGACGTTAGAGAAAAGGGAGAAGGGAGCGAAGACGCACAACAGCGACAGTAGGTCCCAACACATTCACCACCAAACAAACATCCTTGTAGTTACGCTGCAGCGAAGCATCTGAAACACGCATCCAAGCGAAATCACCCACTTCCTCCCAACTATTAGCATCATCTGAGACACAGAGACGACCCAGACCCGATGGCTCCCCAGGACCAGGGTCAGGACTCAGAGGTCGAGGCCCAGTTCGACAGGGCTGTGTTTAGTGTGTCGGACCCACCTGCGTCGCAGTTGGGTCCGGTCTTCCCCTCGTCACACTGGCTGCAGGCCGGCCCGGAGAACCCGCGTCGACACGCGCAGCGTCCTTTGACGCAGCGCCCCCTGCTGCTGCAGTTCCTGGGGCAGCTTTTAGCGGAACAGTCCGGTCCGGCGAACCCAGCACCGCAGACGCACTTCCCACTGACGCACTTCCCACGACCGCTGCAGTTCCCGGGGCAGGTGTGTTCAGAGCAGCTGGGGCCCGTGAAGTCCGGGTCGCACACGCAGCGTCCGCTCACGCACCTGCCGCGGCCGCTGCAGTCCGCAGGGCAGTCGGTTCGGCTGCAGTCCGGCCCGCTGTGCCCAGGGAAGCACACGCACTTGGCTTCCACGCAGCGACCCTGATCACTGCAGTCGTTTGGACACCGGTCCTCGGACTTGATGGAGCAGGCTGCACCTGGAGGGGGAGACTGCGGTGAGTCGAACCTGAAGCCATCGTGCTGAGGGGTAGGTCCGGAGGCCGTGTGCTACAGTCGGTTTCAGCCGGCTTTGTGCCGCTGGCCTGCTGTGACTGGTTCTGTTTACTGGCTTTGCTCATCACTATTAATTACACTGGCTCTTGAAGCTAGAAGCCAAATGGAAAGAAGATGAACATCCACAGGCAATTTCATGGTCAATGGTTCCTGAGGAATGTCAGTGTAATGACGAGGGTTCGTTCAGACGTAACAGGGCTGAATTAAAAGCAGAACGTGTTCCTCGGTCGCCTGACTGGGCAGAGACCAGAACACACTCACTGGGTTTGAGCTCAGCGATGGACTGATGCTAACTAACTAAACTGACTGAGCCCGGTTTTCACCTCATATTTATCTACACGGGTCTTTAAAAGTGACAGCAGCTGCGTCGGCCAGGTTCCCGTCTGTTCAGCCTCCTGGTCTGTGTTTACTGTAACAGGGGAAATGCCGAACCGAAGGCCGAGATGTCAGCAGCCGGACGTTGTCATCTGCCGACTGGCTGCCGACGCACGTTGATTTATTATTTAGGACCGAGGTCACGCTGTGGTTCCGAAGCAAAAGGAGGTTAGTTAGTGACAGTCTAGACTTTGTTTGGGTCTGATTGAAAAACCGCCATCGCTTCCTGAGCAGGTTAATGCTTTGTTCTTTGTGCCTCCGTGTGTGATCCTTTACCTTTGCTCTCCTTGGAGGTGCAGCAGCCTCCATCAGCTCCTCCACATTTCTCCCTGAGGGCCGACGCCTCCCGCTCCAACCTCTCCACCCGCTCCCGCAGGGCAGCGAAGTCCGCCTCGCAGCCACAAGACCCGGAGCCAGGAGCCGACGGAACCAGTTTGATCTTGTGGGTCAGGACCAGAGGAGAACCAGCAGCCAGACTGATTTCTTTGCCTGTGACGTCATCAGATGAGTCCCCCTGAGTGGCACAGCCCTCCGACAGCAGCACCTGCAAGAAGAGCGCAGCCGGTCAGCGCCTGCACAAACGCACCACCAGAGATTCCTGTGTGACCACGTGTGCATCTCCACCGTGACGGAGGCCTGGTCCCTCGGCCTCCTGCGACCTCCCACCTGTGGCTCCTGGGACGTCAGGAGGCTCGGAGCGGCCAGGAGCAGGACGAGGGGGGGGATGAAGCTAAGCATGGCTGGTCACACCAGAAAACAATCCCTCCGGTTGTTTGGGAAAACGAGGGAAGGGAAAGATGCGGCACCGGTTTCCTGCCCAGGAAATCAGAGCAGATTAAAGCTCTCTGGTTGAATTGAAGCTGATTGTTTCCAGGATTTTCAGGCTCTTCAACCAACGGTGCGATTAGTGGCTCTTTCCCTCAGGTCTTGGGGCGAAGGGGTCTCCGTCAGCTGCTCGTTGAGTTCCAGTCACTTCATGTCTCCAGTGTCTCCTGGAACGGAGCCACACACACATTAAAGACACCTTGGATTTCACTTTGGTTTCAATTAGCAGAAATTGGGCCATTAGCTGTTTATGGGCTTGTCAGTGTAGCGTGTCGGCCAATAAACCACAATGGAAACAGGAAGTTGGGCTCAGGGTGGTTGCTTATCCTGCAGCCAGCGTTTTAACTGGTGGCGCATGGATCCGACTGAAGGCTGACAACATAAACGTCATCGGCCGCTCGGCTCGGCGCTAAACAGTCGCCGGTTCTGCTCTGAACGTCCGTAATCAGTTAGGGTTCAAAGAGCTGATTACTATGACATCAGTAACCTGTCGGCGTGACGTCCAGCAGTCACGTACTGTGGATTAGAGGACAAACTGGAGAAAGCGCACCCTCAGATAATAAGGTGCCAACTGGAGCGTGTTGGTTCACCAGGCTTTTCAAACATCAGGTTCCACAGGATTCGCTCAGGAAACGTGACCCGCGCTGATCTAAACCCGTCGCCCTGGTCCCTGGACGGAGCAGCCGCAGCAGGAGTCAGCAGACCTGGATCAGCCTTCAGTCTCGTTACTGTATCTGCTTTGTGAAGCGCTAATTTTAAACTGTGACAGTTTCCAGTCTTCAAATGTCCATTTGCTCAAACATCTGCATCACAGACGCTCAGCATATTATTTATATCATCTTTTCATTCAGTTGTTTTTGGTTGACAGTGAATTTTCCTGGTGTCATTTTAACGATGGGGTTTGAATAAAGTCTGTAATAATCATTGTGTCTGTTTATTGTAACTGAGTCTCGTCCAGACTAACTCGTCTACGGGTCCAGCGTCCTCCATCACCTGCTGCGTTCAGCTCAGCCGGTACTTGAACTCTGGAGGTTATTAGAAACATCATTTACGGCCTGTTTCTCAATCACGGACCGAAGGCGACGACCTCGTTAACGAGCAGCCATGACGTCATCCGGAGGAAACCCACATTGATTTTCATCTCATCTGTTGCCTCTTCTATGAAGAGGAAGAAGCAAATGAACTGCAGCCAATGAACAGCTCGACTGCAGCGAAGCAGTTAGTCTAGATGTGACGATAATTAACATTAATTATAACAACAAATAACAGGATAAATCAAATAAATACATCGAGTTAAAAATACGCCTTCACAACTTTGGGCCTGTTTCCTTAACAGGAGCTAAAGGTGGAGAAGTTCAGCACGTCTGACGTTTTCAGCTCAATGTTTCTACGTGATGCCAACAAACAAAGAGAAAAATCTAAAGTCCAAGCAAAGTCTGAATCTTCAAAATATTCTGATTAAAGTATTGACAGTTACGACACCTGGAGTTGGTCAAATTTAACTGAATAAATGTTTCCTGATGCAAATCAAAAGTCCATGATGTCAGTGAGATAAATTCAATTTGTCTTCAAAGATTGAAATGGACCAAAGATGCAAACCCCGAATCTGAGAATGTTCTTCTTACCTGTGACCTCCGTCCTTCTCGGTCTGCTTCTGTCCAGCTCTGTGCAGCTCCCATTGACTGACCCACGTAAGAGAGGGAGGGAAGGGGTGAGGGCGGGAGAGCGAGAGGGGGAGAGCAGTCGCATTTTCTCATACTTGAAGAATTTTTCCTCCCTCTCAGCGTCTCTCGTCTCCTCCTCCTCTCTTTCTGTCCCTCTGATGTAATTCGGAGCTTTACGGGTCCCTTTTGGGTGGAAACATCTGGATGTTGAGATGAGGTTTTCAGGGGATGTCGTGTGTCGCTGGAGCCGGAGACGCTCAGACATCACACAGACGCTGAGACGCGTGAATCCGATCAAGGCTGAAATCTGAGCGTTGCTGATGACGTCTAAGCTTCGTGAAGTTCATCCGTAGCCTGCTGCGTTTTAAATTAGATTACATTCAGTTTTTGTTGTTACAGGATAGAGGTAGCAGCTATGTGAGGGGAAAGTACGGCTCATATTTCCACTATAATCAGGGATTTATTACAAATAGATGAGGTATATACTGGTTGCTATAGTATCAGGAATCAGCGAGCAGATATGGCAACGATATACAGGTTGCAGTTTACTATACTCGTATATATATATACTGTCTAATCAGTAGTGTGCAATAGGTTACAGGCGGCTTTGTACAGTGTAGTGAGAGGATTATGGGTAGTATTCAATTTTACTGTGGAGCGTTGAGGCTGCAGCTGAAGCCTCCCACAGAGTTAACGCCAAAGCAGGCGCCTCCGTCTGAACCCAGAACAGTCAACAAAGGTTTTAATTCCTGTCAAAGCTCATTTCTCTGAGGTAACATCACACGCAGACGAACACACAGGAAAACCTCAGCGAACATGGTTCAGTGATTCAACGTTTCTAAGCTGTGAAAACCAGAAACCAAACATTTCGGACGTGAACAGCAGGCGTTGCAATAATTCATAGGTTGCTATGTTATGGGACACGTGCTTGAATGAGTCCAGGTGTGTTTCAGGGGCAGAGGTCCCATCAAACTCATCAGCTGGGCTCTTTTCCTCTGAGGAAGCCTGAAATGGTTGAATTCCTCTGAAACCAGCAGCATGTGCCTGATAAGGCGACGGCTAATTGGACCAGAGGAGGCAGAAAGGGTTAATTCTGAGCAGGAAGTGCGACACCACAGACCAGCTGGGACTCGGTTTAGGCTGCAGAGACTCCGGGCCGTGTGGAAATGCACGGACACACGCATGAGAAACAATGAAAGCCCCATCATCATTCTCATTCGGGACGATCATGGACCCACAGCTCATCGGTACCTCGCTACTTTACCCGAGGAAGCACGGATCAAACCAGAGCAACCAAAGGAAAACCTGCAACAGCTTTCAGACGCTGTCGGGCTTCTGGGAGTTTTAATTCAATGACAGCGGTCGCACAGAAGATGCAGTAGACAAAACCATTTCCAATAATCATCACAGACCAAACCCGACCAAAACTCTCTGAACCCTCTGAAGGGTCACAGAAAATCTGTTGGACTCGCTTCATGTATGAGGCTAAAAAACTCCGGCTCCGTCGTGAGTGTGGGGCTGATATAAAACAGCAGCCGTTCATTTTCAGAGCTCTGTGCAGCAGGTGTGTAAAACGCTGAGCAGACCACGAGACTCGCTTGACTGGGACGAACCAAGAAATGTGCTGCTTCATTCATTCTACTGACCCAGAGGCCGGGAGAGCAGCACCACGAGCCCACGGGTTCTAGGAAGAGCTGCCATGTGGCCAAGGTCGTACTGATACCAGCAACCAGCAGTCGTTGTGCTAATGTGATGCTGCTTTATTTTTTCTACTGCTTGGGGTTGATGATGTCCCAGCGGATGTGAAGCCTTGGTTTTGGCCGTTTTCTTCCTGTGGGTTGACACTGAAATGCTTGCCATGAAGACCTTTACTCCCCCTCTGATTCTCTGCATTTTTACTGCATTTTGCAGAAATTCCAGCCACTGACATGAAGGTTGTGAGCTGCTGAAATCTGAAGCATGTTCTTCTGAATACAGACGTCTAAACGCACGAGTGCGGACGTTTGGGCTGGAGACGCCAGGACATCAGCTGGTCTCTGTTCTGCTGAAAGAGGCCTTTGAGAAAGCAGAGGGCAGGACTATCCACCCACAGAATCACAGAATATCTGAGGCGTCGAAGGAGAAGAAGGAGGAATTAAAAACGAGAACCAAGCCACAACCGTCATCATCGTTTAGCAACAGCCTCCTGTTGGTGCCAAACTAAAGCAGGATTATTGTTGTGGAATATTCTCAGAGGTTTCATTTCCTCCAGTCAACCCTTGAAATGGGCGACCGGGGGCCGGAGTCTGCGTGTTCTCCCACAGTCCACAGACCTGCAGTGAGGTCAGTTGGAAAAACGCAAACATTGCCCGTAGGTGTGACTTGTGCGTCTAAGTGTGGCCTGCGACAGACTGGTGATCTGTCCAGGGTGAGCAGCTGGGACAGGCTGCAGCACAGCAACCCCTGAAGACGAATGAATGAATGAATCCTTGAAATGGCTCCTGTTAGTTTCCCCCATGAAAACCTCTGACTTGAGTTTTTAAACCCGTGTGCGTTAGAGTTCTGAGCATTTCAGCAGATTAAAAGGTGAATCTCCTGAAACCTGTGACACGTGTAATAGAGACATGTCTACTACAACGTACTCAGCTGTAAACGACTGAAAACGCGTCATTACGGAGCAGTGTCCGTAAACCTGGGGTCAGCGGTTCGGGTCCTGGTCCAGCGTCCAACAGTTCACACACAGGCAAGAACAAAGATCGTCATCAAACATGGTCCATCCAGGTCCATCAGTCAAGCACCAGCTCCACCATCTGACGCACATGTGGTGCGACCCAAAGAAGCGAATAATGAGCCTGGTACCGTAAGCGCAGAGCTGCTCCGTCCTGACGTCAGCAGACCAAACGAAGGGCTTCGTAAATCCGTCTGATGGCTGCAGCCTGAAAACAGGAAGCGGGTTCAAGCTTCGGTTCAGCTCCGACTCGATCTGCAGCTGCTTCTAAAGGCTTGTAAAGAATGTTTTCCAACCTGGGGGTCGAACACAAACGTGGTTTATCATGATCTTAATACCTGGGGCTCACAGAGGTCAGCGAGGTGCTGGAGCTAATTCCAGCTGTCACTGGATGAAAGGGAGGCGCTGGACAGGTCATTGTGAAGCCAAGGCAGAGGGGGAGGGGGAGGGGATGGATGGACTCCAGACCCGCGCGTCGGCCCAACATCAGCTCAGGACGGAGCCAGAACCCAGTGAACTGGTGGACTGGCAGGTTTGACTGACTGTTACGCAGACGCTCGTGGACTCAACCCGGCCGTGTTACCTTAGCGAAGCGCATCTCACTCACAGCTGTACAAACCGTCAGCTCAACATCTGGCCGAGGGGCCACTTTTACCGGGCCCCCTCCCAGGAAACGGGTCCGTCTCCGTCTGTCTCTCTGTCCAACAACTCACGAGTCCAGAATCGGGACCAGATTCTGGCGGCTTCAGGACACGTTGAGTATCGCTGCTGCCCCGTTCAGCAAGTGTTGAAATAAATTTCAGACAAGCTAATTCGTCATGGTTGTAAATCAGCTGTGGCTCGGTTTCACGTTATGATTAATTCTGATGGAGCAGCTCTGTGATGAGACGGAACCGCTGGTCGGACAGTGAAGTGGATACTCAGTGCAAAACTAGAAGACGAGGTGGCTGTGATGGTAACAAAGCGGGACGGGCAGAGGTTCTGACGATTGGAAGCTGAAAGGCAGATTAATGATGGGATGGATCCACTTTAGTTGGGAACTGGTGCCATGAAGCGCAGACGTTTGATCCATCGTGAAGTAAATGAAGCGGACGGGCCTTAAGGACGAGTCGGACTTTGGACCAGGTTCTGACTGAAGCCAGACTAGTGGGACGTCGCTGCTTTAAACCTAGCTCACCGCCTCTGTCCAGGTCGTCCTCGCTTTGTGCTTGGCAGCATGGAATCACTCATCCTGAAGAACCGTCACAGTACGTGCATGAAGTCATGTAGGCTCCTGTTTGTTCTAGAGGGCAGGAAAAACCCGAACCTCCTCTGACAGAGCCCCAGAAACAGATTAGCACTGATTTACACGCTCGTGCTGCCAAGTCCTCGCTGCCTTCTTTCCACCGAGCCTCCGTCTCTTCTGTGATGTTCCACCTCTGCACTGGGCTGACGGCTGCAGGGAGCAGAACCAGAACCATCTGTCCTTAGACAAGACAAAGGAGACGATGACCGAACCAAGCAGGACGATTTTACAGTTTATCCACAGGTAATGACGTCACATCAACCCGTTTAACTCGTCAGCCGCTGCTGTTCCTACAATCTGCCGCCTTCACGTCCGTGATGCTGTGATTATGGGAGCAGAACGTTCTCCCGTAGTGGGACACGACTGTCATTTACGGTGGTTTGCATAAGCAAAGTTTCTGTAAAAACCATGTTAATGGGGCTGGTGTAGGACGAGCATCCCCTGCAGAGCTGATCCTGGATCTGAGCTGGACGGCTGGGAATCTGGATTCGATTGCTTCGTTGTGAATCTGACGTCATGAATATGATTTTGTTGAAGAGTAATTTTTGTTGGGTTTAGAGTGAGACAGAAGCGAGAGGTGAGCGACTGGACGGTGGCGATGACTCACCCAGTAAACGCTGCAGCATCTTTCATCTCCTGCTGAAGCTGTCGGACCGGACCCGGTCGTAAAGACAGAGCACTGATTACGGCGCCGAGGAGACGCCGTGTGGGGTCCAGATGACACGCTGCTGTAAACAGGAGCTCACATCTGGAACAGGTGTCCCTCTGTAGCCCAGGCGCCGACCTCCTGGTCCGTCCTGAGGCTTTGATGCGACGCCGTCTCTTGACCTGACCAGGTGCGAGTCCAACAGATGCTGGTGAAGCCTGAGGACAGCCACACAACCAACCACGTCTTAGTTTCCACAGACCTTTGACATGCTGACAAAGGTAGAACGTCTGGGCTTGCAGTAAACCGGGTCAGCGCTGCCCGTTGACTTCCCCATAAACATCTGGAACGTGCTGTGGTTGCTTTTTAAAAAGCAGAAATGTGACACCTGCCTCTCAGAACCACCCAAAGGACTGTAAGAGACAAACAGGGAAGCTTAGTGACGTCAGTCCACTTAGGAAGGTTCTTTAGTATTTAGTAATGTTCCTTCACTTAAAAGCACCGGACTGTGAAAACAAATCGGTGGCTCAGCTGGTCAAACCGGCTCCATCGGCTCCTGGGTGGACTCGTCCCGACCCCGTGGAGGCTGAAGGCCCACGCTGAGCAGGGCCGCGTCCTCTGGCGCCACCAGCAGGCCACACCGGGAGCTTCACATTCCAGCGTTACAGCAGGAAGAAAACTGCTTGTGATCAACAGTCATAAATTTTATTATGAAAATGTGTTAAAAAAGTTCACATGCAACCAAGCAAAGTTCAGCGACGCATCAAACAGGACACGTCTTCATCACATTAAACAAAAGGCAACGAACATCGGATGAGGGTGAAATTTCACGTTGTGATTTTAAATAAAAACTATCATCATATTTACATTTCGCCCTTTAACCACAGGCTCCACTGTGTGTTCAGTGCCTCCAGGCTGCTTCTCAAACTAGCATCAAATGCTTCCATTTGTGTTTTCATTAAAAAGTGAAGGCCTGTTTCCTCCTCCTGCAGTTGAAGGGCATAAGTTAAAAACACACACGAGGAGATAAATATCGCTGTTATTGCCCAAACATTTGCATATAATTAAATATTTCTTCTGATGCATGAAAATCCACATCCACACAAATAACGGTCGCTCAGCCGCTTTGTTCTGGCGTCAGGGTTCAGGTTTCACACGCGTTTCTTCACTTTCTTGCAGAGACTCGGTTTCAGTTGCCTGTTAGCTTAGCTTAGCATAAAGACTGGAGGCAGGTGGAAGCTGTTAGTCTGGCTCTGAAGTTATTAAAATTATCAAGATGGTGATTCTGAGCCAGCACATTCTGCATGAGCTGCAGAAACTTGACGTCTGGCAAGAGAATGAAAACATGTGAATCTGAAATGTCCACATTAATTAACTTTTGATTCATAGAAGACACTAAACGTTGAATGTCAAAAAAAGATTTCATCTGGTCCAACAAAACTAAAACCGTGTCATGTGTGACGGCTGCATCACGTGAAACCATCTTTACTGGGTCTGTTCCTCTTAAACAGAACTGAGGATTCAGACAAGCTACTTCTGTACAATAAAAGCTGTATATATAGAATATTTCCTTACATAAATCACCAGGACAGACACGTTAAACCATCAACACAAATATAGAAAACTCTGCATTCATCCACTTGTCGACCTCACACAGAAATAGAAAACACGTATCTACAGTGCAAACATCAATATTTACAGCTATTGAATAATCCTCTTCAAAACAATAACACGACTCCGTACGAACCAACAAAAACGAACAGACGAGCAAACGTCACCGGTTCCACGTGGAGGAGGATCATTGAGCTTCTGGACTGGTTTTATGTGCCGGGAACAGGAAGGAGACGAATCCCTGAGCAAGGCACTAAACTGTCAAACCTGCCTCAAAGACAACTCAACATTTGTTCACATTAAACTGAGCCTCATTAGCAGCTTTTGTGAAACACACGAAGATTCTCAGGAAGCAACTTTATCATTTCAGAGGAACTTTGCTTAATTGGAGCGAAGGATCCTCGGACACTAACAGAATAAACCAATCAGGAAATCGACACCGTTGTTGTTTCTCTGTGATGGTTTTGCGTGGACGGGTCACTGTGGTACCAAAATGAATGCGTTCAGGTTGTGTGACCTGCTGCTTTCTGAGAGCGAGACCCTCAGCAGTGTTACTCTGTTAACCTCTAAACCTATGTGAGGTCAAGTTTAGTGATATTTTATTCAGTAATTAACGTTACCTAAAGTCAGGAGGAGGAAATATTCTAGACAGCCCACAGCTTTCACACTGCTTTCTGTCAGAGGCCTCCTGACTGGCTAATTAAAAAGTCAGATGTCCGTCTGCGGCCAGGTAAGCGTTGCCTGGGAGACGCTGCCGAAGACGCGGCGTGATGCTGGTGGCGACCCCGGAGCGAGGTGTGGTTGCCATGGTGATGGTGAGGGTTGTGATGGGGGGAGGAGGCAGGCGGCGGAGGTGGGGGGTCGCGTAGAGACGGCGGAACAGCGGAGGACTTGATGGGGATGATTCGCGTGTCCATGACCTCACAGTCGACCTGCATCATCATCTCGTAGCCCTGAGACGAGTTATAGAGGCTCTCTGCAGGTGGGGGGAAAGTGGTTTTAGCCTCCGTTCACCTGCTACACTGTGATCGGTTCATGCTCCACCACTTCACACTCTGGCAGACTCACCGTTAACAGATATGGCCGGCATAACCAGCGACATTTTGGGCCGGCTGGTTTTGTTGTGACTGATGGCCGGTAACAGCAGGTGGTCCTGCAGGGAGGGACAGAGCAGAAGCTTCAGCTTTTCACTGGCAAACACTGTAGAATGAATCAGATTCCTACTTCTAATGTTGAATGAAACTTTATTTAATGTGATGAAATAAGCAGCTCAGATGCTTGGTGGTGAGGAATGTGTCGTACCCGCCTGAATGACACGACGTAGAACGTGTCCTCTCTGCGGTCGATGGCGTCCAGGAAGTCGCTGTAGGTGACCTCAGGACCAGGAAACACCTGCAGCTGGCTGCAGAAGAGGAAAGAAGCAAACTCACAAAACAAGGAAATATCACAAAAACCTAAACACGGTTTCATTTCTACGGGAAAAACGCTCAGTTTAAGGACCGTACCTTTCGATGGAGCGGTGTGTGGGAATGGGCAGATATCTGGAGATGTTCGTCTTCCTCAGCTGAGCTTTCTGCATCACAACAAAGTGAAACAAAGTCATATATTATAGTCGATATTTAACAACACAAATCTGACTCATTCAGCAGTTTCCATTTTACACCAAGCTCCATCAGAAACACATTTTCATTGTGTTGGATTTACTCGCACCTGAGCCATCTTGGCCTTCTTGGCGATTTTTGGTTTTCCTCCCGACTTCTTACGGTCGATCTGATGCCGCTGGACCCAACCTCTCAGCTCATCAGCCAGACTGAAAAACAAAATCACAGGTCAGGAACTAAAAACAGGCAGTGATCGATATTAAAGTGAGACAGAAGTCAAGTTAACAGGGAGGAGGAGAGAAGTTCACAGCAAACAAAGAAGAGCTTTTAAACGAGTTGAAATTTAGAATTTCAAAAGATGAAGAAGTCAAGTCAGAAATGTTTGCTTCATTGAAGTGAAGCCGGTCGAGCATCAGAAGATGAGGAGGACTGACCGAAGAGACTCTGAGCGGTTGAACTGTCTGCAGTCAGAGGAGGTGAGGTAGCGGTCGAGGTCCTGAAGAACCAGGTCCTTCATGTCACTGAAGACGTCGCTCAGGTTCCTGCAAACGCACAAAGGGAACATTGAGACGGGTACAGTGACCTGTGCTGGAGAACCGCTTGAGAAAGGCTTGTTCTGATGGAGAATGAGGAGGTTTGGGAACCAGCTGATCCCAAGGTGACTGGCCAGGACTTTTTGTGTAGCACACAGTTGGGTCCTGATCGTCTGGCTGCCCTTCGGAAGCTGTGACTCGCCTGAACGGGTAGGACTCTGCTGCGTATCTCTCTGCGTCTCCGTCCTCCTCCGGCTCGGCCTTGTCCTCCGCTCTGCTCGGAGGATGAGCATCTGCCTCCAGCAGGTGTCGGCCTGCGTACGACACCACGCCTTCGTGTAGGTCGGCCGACAGCTTCCTGTCTGTGATGCTGCACAGATGAACATCGCCGTCAATCAACAGGACAACGTGCGACTGTCAGACTTCTCATTAAGGCAGAGGACGCGTGGGCAGGATACCTGACGGGTCCAAAGCTGAAGGTCATGAACAGCAGGACAGCCATGACACAGATGGCTCGCTTGTTCCCAGCTGAGTCGTTGCCCTGCTGGGTGGAAACGACAACATGTAAACGAGAGATCAAGTCAAACGCCGAGCGTCACCCGGTCGTCTGTGTGTTTCACCTCCTTTCCAGCCAGCCTCTCTCTCAGCGCCTGGTTCTCCCGGCGCAGTCGTTCGTTCTCCTGCTGGGCCTCCCTCAGCTGAGCCTCCAGGTTCTGCAGGTACTCCTTCTTCTTCTTCCTCGACTGACAGGCCGACTCTCTGTTCTTTATCATCCTCTGCTGCCGCTTCAGCACCTTCATCTACACGAGGAGGAGGAAGAAGAGTGAGAAAAAAAAAAAAAAAAAAGGTCAAAGGCACAGGGACAAAAAAATAAAATAAACGATGAATAGGAGGATAAGAGAGAAGGATTCTACAGAGCCAGAAAACACAGGCAGGATATAATTCAAGCCATCCATCATAGCCATTACATAAAAGCTGATGTCTGACGTTACCAAACCTGCAGAACCACACTTCACTTTAACCGACTGTCCCTGAATCACATCTTTCATAACGTACAAACAGAAACCGCCTTGATCTAGTGACTTCTGCCTACGCACATCGATATCGTTGGAGCTGTTGCCAGGTAACGTGCTGGTCGCTGGGACGATGGGTTTGCTGCTGGGAGGGGCTGTGGGGCTGGAGCAGTGCCGGGGGAAGCTGGGAGAGACGGGCTCCATCTTGACGATGGCCGGAGCAGAACTGAGACAGACGGACGGAGAGAGAACGACTGCAGGAGGAAGAAGACGAGATGAGTCACAACATTCTCCCAGAGATCGTCTCTCAAGGCAGAGAAAAAACAACACATCAGCAGACTCTTCTCTTACCAGGTCTGGCCTGGTCCAGCCCCTGCAGTATGAGAGTCTTGGCTGGCGCCGGTGTCTGGGGGACAGGGAGGGTGGCGACACACACAGGCCTGGGCTGGATGGGAGTTTTGGAGCCGAGAATGGTGCTGGCCTTCAATGTGCCGGAGGCAGGCACGACTAGAGGAGAGACAGGCTTCATGTTAAAACGTCAAATCTGGAGCCTGTCACGTGACAGGAGCAGCGTCTGGATCCGCCTACCTGTCGCCTGCGTCTGGATCCCGCCGATGACGGCCGGGATCTGCGTCGCTAGCTGCATCTGCGACGGCGGTGGGGCTACGGAGGTCGTTGCCACGGTGACCTCCAGGGACCCGAGCGGGGGCGACAGCACGTCTCCGTACATGTACGGAGGAGTCGGAGGGTTTTCGCCTTTGACTGTGATCTGGCCATGGAAGACACAGTAAAGCAAAGTAAACAGCTGGACGTGATAAGACAGCAGCGAAACAACACGTCACTGTCACACAATGAAAACGTTCAATTAAGAGGCCATCGCTAAAACACAAACGGGTGGTGACATCACCTGGCGACACACCTGAGGTTCCGGTGACGATGCGGAACAGTCGGACCCGAGCGAGGACGCGGGAGACGGAGGTTCTGCTTTAACCTGGAACACTTCACTCACAAAAACAGACAAACTGGTAAAAACAGAGGCCTCGGAACAAAAAGCTGCGATAACAATGTGATGAAACTGCAGAAAAACGTACACATTTCCACCGGCAGCGGCTGCGTTATGGTCATTTCAGCTTTAGCCACTGGAGCCTCCCCTAAGAGAAAAAGAGACGCGTGAAGACATGCTCCTCCGACACCGAGCTCCAGTGTCGATCAAAAAAAAAAGTGAGCAGCAGCTCACGTCCCTTCATCAAGACAAACCCCAGAGACGTGGATTCGTCCTGGTGAACACCAGCCACTTGTATTTTTAACCTAATGTGAAACCTGATTAATTATATTTGTTAATTTCTACAACCTTTAATCTAAGAAGAGGAGCCTGAGCGGCTGCCGTGTCAGGTCTCGCGTCTCAGCTCAGCAGGCAAAGCTCTGACTGAGCTGCTTTCAGACACGGTCGGCCGGTTCCTACCTGTGAGCAGGCCGTCGTCGAGGTGTTGCCATGGCGACGTGGGGTTGTCAGGGTCGAGGGTGAGCACGAGGTCGTGGTCGAACTGCGAGAGGACGGAAAACAAACAGAGGAAGTGAGGCACAAGCAGCAGCTGGATTAGTCAGAGTGTGACGTCTGGGCGGACGCCGGCCTAGAGAGCAACACGTCTGAACCAGAGGCAACACGCAAACACATTCTCTACAGCCACAATCAGCTGAGTGTGGCAGATTCACAGGTCACCGTGGCAACGACACGTCCAGCGCCGTCTTCATTTGTTTATTTCTTGCTGCAGCTCCACACAAACAGCTGATTTACATAAACATCCGATTCAGTGTCACTTCGTCTGCCTTAGACGGCGCCGGTCGACATGAGGACAGTCCACAAGTCTACAACACGACCTTCTGCTGGACTAACTCTGCCCAGATCAGCGCCAACAAGCAGGCGCATACAGTCTGCGTGAACCTGCAGCTTCAAGCGTCATCAACCAGAAAATCGAGCTGATGGAACCCGTCCGTGTATCAGTGAGTTTAGACGTGTTGGCATGAACATCCAGGAGTCACCGTGATGAGTGTGAGCGTGGGTTGTGCGTCTATGTGAGTGTGGCCCTGCGACAGACTGGCGACCTGTCCAGGGTGAAGCCTGCCTCGCATAGACAGCTGGGACAGGCTGCAGCTCACCCGGAAGCAGCTCGCATCACTGGACCTGGTCAGTCTGACTAGAAGCTTTGTTTCAGTAGCTGCGGCTGGAAAAACTGGGCCCACGTGTAGAGCGGGCTGTTATTTGATCCTAGTGAAATGAGCAGATAAGGAGCAGGACTCAGAAACGCTCCGTGTGTGAAGGTGTCGTACCGACGTGTCGTATTTCGTGTCTCTGCTGAAGTCTCCGTCCTCGCCCTCCTCCATGCTCTCACACTGGTACAGGCAGGCATCTGGGGACAGGAAGATGTAAACCGTGAGCAGGGTCAACACACAAGTTCGGCTCTGGTTTAACCACCTAATGACCAAGAACGGTCTGTTCTGTGCTTAAAGCGTTAAACCGCTGGGCAGCGCTCATTAGCGCCGTTCACCTAAGAGAACAAAGGCGTCTGAAGCTGCAACTTCCAACGAGCATTTTAACACCTCGGAACTGAAACCATTGATAACTACAGTAAATAATTAAAGAGTGTCGGAACAAGACTAACGAAGTGAAGCGGCAAACACTGAAACTTTCAGAAGCTGGATGTTAATCGATCAACCTTCAGTGGGTGGACGAGCTGCTAAACGGTCACATGCAGAACCTCAACACATCCTTCATCAAATGACCCCCAGCCCTCGGCTGCTTCGACCTGCTCTCCTGGGAACCACTGGAGGCTCATCTAATGTGAAGGTCTGACTTCAGGACCAGCACCGAGCAGTAAAACGCCTGATGCCCCAGATAAAGGCGATAAACCTCAGCGTCACATGCTGTCTCGGTCTTTCTCCTCCAGGTCCCCGGACGAGAAAGGAAGCGAGCTGCTGGTGGAGAGCGGACCAGAGGTTTGAAACCATTTCCCCGCTGGTGGAGGAAGAGGAGGCGGTGGGCTCCACCGGTGGACAAGCCGCCGGTCACATCAGCGTTTAGGCAGGTGACCGAAACCGGTTAACAACGTGTTAACGGACAAAACGAGCCCCGCTGCGAATAAACGCGACGGAGAACGAGCAGGAAGCTGAGACGCCTAAACCGGAAGATCCGGGTCCCACCGCGTGTGGCGCACGTTACGCGTTGAAACACACAAACAGACTAACGTAGACAACGAAGCCTCCAAATGGAGTCAGCGGCGGAAACCGGGCGGAAACCGGGCATCAGAGACGAGCAGGCGCCGCACGTCGCGTGCCTCGTCCGGGGAGGCTGCGGGTCTGAGGGGCGCATCCACGGGTCTCGGCTTCGGACAACTCACCCCAGTCTTCGCTCGTCAGCAGGTTGTCGGCGAAGAAGCGACTGTCCAGCTCGGAGAGCGTCAGCAGATCCGCGCTCATCGCCACAAATGCACCGGGCGACGAGGAGCCGAGGAGCCGAAGCGCGCCTGCAGCCGTTCACACGGCCCCGCTGCTGAGCATAACTACCGTCACAGAAACGTTGATTTATTTGAATCTGGTGCGTCTCCGGATAATTTCTCGCCTTTTCCTTTTGCTTCGAACCTGACAGACAAGGAAACGTTCTTTTCCCGGAGCGTCGACGCCCACTCTCAAGAAAATAGCCAATGACAATTAAGGCCAGAGTGCCTGAAGGGGATTCGACCAATAGGAATCCTTTGAGATTTCGACTGGCCAATAGCCAGCCTATCGTTGAACGAGATGCTTTGGGAGGTGATTTGGCCCAATCGAACTGCCTTAAGGTGATTGGCAGTGGAATTAAACCAATCAACGTGAGAAAGATGCGGACCCGCGTTTGAATGTCATCCACATGGTCCAATCACAGTCAACCCTAAAAAAACACCTTTTTAGTAAAAGTCACGTTGATCCGGGCGTTACGAAAACAAAACGTGTTTCATGTCATTTCAGGCGAGACAACATCAATAAATACAAATTACAAATAAAAACAACTACCAACTAGGAAACGTGTCAAATGTGTCTTAGTGCTCTGTCTCTCCCTACCATAAACCATAAAACTGTCTCAACTAAAGAAACGCGTGACACAGGTGCCTGGTAAAGCCACTGGTTGACAAGTGACCAGACACAGAGAACAGTCTTTTACTTTAAGTCAGTCCCAGTCGTACGTGATCCCGTACTTTCCACCTCTCACGCTGTATAAGGATGAAACGTTTGCACCCAAAAGGGTGTCTCTGCTCTGTCCTCGCTCCGTGGACGGAGACGTGACCTGAAGCAGAGACACGAACGGAAACAGAGTCCACATATTAAGAAATGTTGGAAACAGAGACATAAGATACAATGAGCCAAAAAAACGATTCGGTTCATCAGCAGATAAATCGCTGGTCATCAGCAGAGTTTACATCTCAGACAGTGGGAGATATTTCTGCAAGAATGAACCAGCTGCACCAGGTTCAGACTAGAACCTTTGCTCTGGTCTGGAACCAGCAGCTACGAGACGCACTGACAACACAAAACAATCACACAGAAGCACAGACACACAAAGATGCGTTGAGTCGTTAGACGACATAAATGTGTTCACCTGCAACTACCTGTCCATCAAACCTCACACAACGTAAACACAAATACGCTACTGAGACATTAAGACACCTGTTAAAGAGGAATGACTGAATGTTCTCTGTAATCCACACAGCAAAATTAAAACCATCACCTATGACGACGAAAACGACAACGACAAGATCAACAACAACATCATCAACGTCAGCAGGTGATGGACCAACGTCAACTGTGACAGGTCTTCGTTCTTCACGTCTCCTGTGTCGTTGTTGTGCTTCAGGTGTGTTGGCTGCTGTACTGGTCCCCTTCATCCTCCGCCTGCAGGGTTAAGAGTGAGTAAGAGTCTGGAGCCACTGCTTCATGACACAATGTGTCTCCGCGCGTGGCGTCAGTTCACCACTGACCCTGTGCGACGTTGACAGGGAGCATCAGCAGGAGAGGAGACGCTGTGGATGGAAACACCGTGGAGCTACCTACTGCCTGGCCACGCTACCAGGTGAACGCCGCTACGGCGACTCCCGTCAGTGAGCGTCAGTGTGCGTCAGTGTGCGTCAGTGTGCGTCTTGTTGGTTCATGTTTCAGTCGGGCTGATGCAGATGGAGGCGATTTATGGAAACGTCTTGAGCCGAGTCCAGACGTTCAGACGCCGCCTGACAGAAACTACACACCGACTTAGTGTCCAAACACCCAGACACGCTCTCAATACTGAAGCTTCTTTCCTGCGCTACACAACACAGCACAACAGAATACAACACGACACGACACAGCACAACAGAATACAACACGACACGACACAATACAACACAACACGACACAGCACAACAGAATACAACACGACACGACACAATACAACATAACACGACACAGCACAACAGAATACAACACAAGACAATACAACACAACACGACACAGCACAACAGAATACAACACGACACAGCACAACAGAATACAACACAACACAAGACAATACAACACAACACGACACAGCACAACAGAATACAACACGACACGACAGAATACAACACGACACGACACAATACAACACAACACGACACAGCACAACAGAATACAACACGACACAGCACAACACAACGCTCTGTGAGTCCGGCTTTTCCAGGACTCTGTTGCGTAACGACCAGGAAGAGGAAGGGCTGGAGACGCGTCTGTCCTTCGGCTGCTGCAGACTGATGCTCTCGTGGAGATGCTCGCCTTGGTTTCCTTCGGTTACGCTTGGTTTCTGCAGATTGTCCTGATCCAGGGCCATGAAAATTCCACAGGTACGTTATTTACCAGCACTACGACGTCTAATAATAATAATAAAACGTAGAAATGTTAACATATTTTAATTACTAACTACTATTTTAACCACTTGTCTTATATAATAACCATCTTCTACATATATCAACAATGACAGTAAATGAATAAACAGTTAGAAACCTTGATATTTGCGCTTCGGGACATTTTGACACGAAGCCTGAGAAGCAGGAGTCAAACCACCAACCGCGTCTGACTCAGAGGCCATGAGCATGTTCCCATGCGACAGAAGCATCAGCAGGATGTGACTCAGCCGCTGCTCAACAACAGAAGAAGGCGCAAAGGTGGAAAACGTCTAAATATGGACGTTAATGAATTGACAGAGCTCCAGGTCCAGTGTGACCTGCCCTCTGCCCTCTGACCCCTGGGGTCGCCTTTAACGTCCTGTGAGCCTTGTGAGAGCAGCGCTGAAGGCTGGGTCTGACACTGAACCTGCCTCTGCTTCAGGCTTCGAAGGTCCTTCCCGGCCGGCGGACCGGCTCCTCTCTCCTCCAGTGTTCCGGGTTCTAGTCCCAGAGGATCATCACGTGTGCCTGCGCTGCGGCAGGTCCGGCGGGTCTGATGTGGTCTGGACCCGTCAGGGCAGGGAGGTCCTGAAGGGCCGGCGCTACCGAGTGCTGTCTGATGGAGAGCTCTGCCTCCTGCGGCTGGACGACTCAGACAGCGGACAGTACCGCTGTGACGGGCGGCTGGCGGCCCAGCTGCAGGTTCTGACGGGTAAACACTGAGCTCAGAACACGGACAGTGTAAGAATGAAAGTGGTTTTACAGCTGTACCTTGTTTCTGTGAGACCTGGCCCAACACTGACCCCTGGTGGCCGTGACACGTGTCTGACGTGTGATGTTTAACACTCGCCTCATTCGGGTTCTGGTCCTGGAATAAATCAACCCACGTGGTTTCCGGTCCCTCAGGTTCGGACTTCGTGGTGTTCGCCGGCTGGACGCTGCTGCTCCCCTGCAGCCCCTACAGACCCAGGCAGAGGTGGTTCCACCGGAGGAGAGGCGGCAGGCGGGAGCCCATCTTCACCCGGTTCAGAAACGGCACCGTGAGGCCAGAGAGGGAGGGGAAGCGGCTCAGCTTCGGGAACGATGCCCTGCAGATCCCGGACCTGCAGCCGGAGGACGCTGGAGAGTATCAGTGCGGAGAGCTGCAGGTCAGCGTGACGGCGGTGACAGGTGAGTACACGTCCAGCAACGCGTTCACGGGAATCACGTGATCATTCACTACAGGTTCTGATCGTCAGTGCTGCTGGATCCGACGGGCATCAGCGCGTCCTCCACCACCGCATCGGCCGTTGTCATGGAAACAGGTTGGCTGGCCATCCCTGGATCACTTTATTTAGTTTATGGTAACCAACCTGTCAATCAAACGTTTCCTGGGCATTTTGAGGTTCTTTTTAAATTGTCGGTCTTCGTAGTGAATTCGTAATGTTTCGTCTTTAATCTAACAGATGAGGTTGAAATGAAGAGGAAGGATGAGACGCGGCTACAGAACGGTTGGTGAGCCGCCTCCGGCAGGTTCCGGCTGCGGCCGGCGTCTCACCGTGCGCTGTGTCCCTCAGCTCTGCGGCTGGCGGCTGTCGTCGGTGCGGGGATCGTCATCCTGCTCCTGGCTCCGCTCTGCGTTTCGCTCGCCGGCGTCAAGTGTAGGAGGACGGAGAAAAGCCGATACAGAGGTAGATCAGCAGGTGGATCAGACTTTAGACGACGCAAACGTCAAACCTTCTCTTCCTTTCTGCAGCACCGAGCCACGAAGACACTGAGCTGCAGCCGTGGACGACAAGCAGACAAACTGGTGACTTGACCTCCGCTAATAAACCCGGAGAAAGGGGGAGATTCTAGTGTTACACGATAACAGAGTCCGACTCTTGATGGTAGAACTAAATATGTTGTGCTTGTTTGTGACGGTGATCATTTGGTACTTTAGAGCAAGGCCTGGGCTCTGGAGCCGCTCGTCACTCCGTCCTTTCTCTCTCTGCACAGACTATGAGCAGTTCGACAGCCGGTCCGTCCACTACGCCTCTCTGGGCCGCCAGAACTGGGGGGAGAGAGCGAGCAGGACGCCAGCGGATCAGAACCACCACGGTGTCGTCTACTCGGCTGTCATGTCCAGACCGTGACTCTGCAGCGGGTTCCTGAACTTACAGGACTTTCAGAAATGCCTGATTGAAAAATGTCTTCCAGTGAAAATAAAGTGAAGCCTGAGGACGTGTTGGAATCATCCCGGAGCCCTGAGTCCGTTACATCTACACACACACACACACACACACACACGAAGCGTCTGCACTAAAATATCTATTTATTGGAACAGAGTAAACACAAACGGGGGTTGACGCTGGACCCTGTGGCCACGTGCGGCTGTTTGTCCTGCTGGCGGACACGTCGCCTGCAGCTTATGAAGGAGCTTCTTGCCACGATGTCAAACTGGGATCAATTAGTGCGGAAGCTTCGAATCACGACGGTAAAGTGACGCCATTCACTACCGCGAGGCTACCGAGGGCTGAGGTCACGTGATCCACCTGGGTTCTTGCGAGTGGCCACTGCTGAGTACGTGACGTCGTCTTTGCGTCCTGCGACGAAGGGGCGGGGCCTGTCTGCGTGCGTCAAACTGGAGTAGGTCAAAGACGGGTCCTGCGGAGACAGACCAACACAGACGTCACGCCCCCTGCTGGACGCTGAGGCTACCACAGAGAACCCCGCACTGACCTCTGCCTCCCGCTGGGCGGGGCCTCTTCTCCCCCACGTGCAGCAGCAAACGGCCGGTTTACCTGCAGAGCAAACGGAGGCGCGTCAACGTGAGGCTCCTTCTCCAGCTGCTGTTACCTGGACCAGGTGTGACCAGTAGAACCTGCTGAACTGGAACCTGAGCACTGTGTCCAGAACCATTTATTAGGAGCCAAACAGAAGCAGAAAGGCGCCGCTTCTCTGTTGTCACGTGGCCACAGAGCTTTTTTTTCTATTTGCTGACCTTTAAACTTTAGGGAGACCATTCCTCTGCGCGCGCCAGTGTGGTCCCTGGTTACTCGCGTCTGGTACCTGCGCAGGTGCAGTTGGTGCCGCGCGTAACCGAAGCCCCGCCCACCGACTCTTAACCGAAAGTGAAAGAATCCCAGCGACAGAAACTGTGTTTCCGCTGCTGTTTCTACCTCCACATCACGATTTATCCGAACCGCGAGCTTCGAACCCCGCTGAAGCGCGCGCGCCCCTTCTCCTGCGCGCCATGCCGAACCCCGACGTGTGTCTGGAGGCGCTGTCGGCTCTGTCCGGCTGCAGCGTCGAGTCGACGGCTGGACCCTCCCAGCTCAGCCCGCAGGACTTCGTCAACGTCGTAGCCCTGAAGGAGTTTTACAGGCAGGAGGGGCTCCGGCAGCTGGACTACCCCAGCCTGGGCAGCATCTCCCTGGACGACATGTACAGCTCCCCCCCGGCGCTGACGGACGCCCCCGCCGCGGCCCCCGGACTCACGGTGAAGATCAACCCGGCGGACTTCTTCCACCCGGAGTTCAACTACGACTTCACCCGCATCCAGGTGAGAAGGACAACAGACAAATCACATTTTACCGAGAGGACGAACACTAACAGACCAGGAACCGAACTAAACAACAAAGAGAACGAAGTCACTTCCTGAAAATGTGATGACAGTAAAACCTTTAGATCAGAGAGCGAGACTGTGTGTGTGTGTGTGAGAGAGAGAGACTGTGTGTGTGTGTGTGTGTGTGTGTGTGAGAGTGAGAGAGAGACTGTGTGTGTGTGTGTGTGTGTGAGAGACTGTGTGTGTGTGTGTGTGAGAGAGACTGTGTGTGAGTGAGAGAGAGAGAGACTGTGTGTGTGTGTGTGTGAGAGAGAGAGACTGTGTGTGTGAGTGTGTGAGAGAGAGAGACTGTGTGTGTGAGTGTGTGAGAGAGAGAGAGAGAGAGAGACTGTGTGTGAGTGTGTGTGTGTGTGTGTGAGAGAGAGAGACTGTGTGTGTGTGTGTGTGAGAGAGAGAGAGACTGTGTGTGTGTGTGTGTGTGTGTGTGTGTGTGTGTGTGTGTGTGAGAGAGAGAGACTGTGTGTGTGTGAGAGAGAGAGACTGTGTGTGTGTGAGAGAGAGAGACTGTGTGTGTGTGTGTGTGTGTGTGTGAGAGAGAGAGACTGTGTGTGTGTGAGAGAGAGAGACTGTGTGTGTGTGAGAGAGAGAGACTGTGTGTGTGAGTGTGTGAGAGAGAGAGACTGTGTGTGAGTGTGTGTGTGTGTGTGTGAGAGAGAGAGAGACTGTGTGTGTGTGTGTGTGAGAGAGAGAGAGACTGTGTGTGTGTGTGTGTGTGTGAGAGAGAGAGAGAGACTGTGTGTGTGTGTGTGTGTGTGTGTGTGTGTGTGTGTGTGAGAGAGAGAGAGACTGTGTGTGTGTGTGTGTGAGAGAGAGAGACTGTGTGTGTGTGAGAGAGAGAGACTGTGTGTGTGTGTGTGTGTGTGTGTGAGAGTGAGTGAGAGAGAGACACTGTGAAAAGTGAAAGTGAAACTCAGCTCAGGGCGACAGAGCAGCTGACGGTTCTGTCAGCCTTGACTAAGTGGGTCAACATAACAACTCTTCAACAGCAAAAGCTTAACACCTCACAGAACCCAACTGCAGCGGTTTCCTCAGAGTGAGTGTCGCTGTGGTTCTGGTTCTGACCTCTTTGACTTGCAGGACGGCAGCAGGCAGTTCCTGCGCGGCAACGAGCCGTACATCCGTCCCTGCGGCTGGGACCGCGCCGCCCTGCGGGTCCTGCAGAAGTACGGCGACGGCGACACCTGGCTGGGGACGGGGAGGGACGCCTGGCCCGTCTCCTACCACGGCCACAACATGGGCGGCTCCGTCATCCTGGCCCACAGCGGCAAACCCAGCGACCAGCCCCGGTTCGCCCAAGCCGCCGCCGCCTCTCTGCTGGCCGGCGAGACGAGGGGCAGGGGCGTGTACTCCACACCGGACATCAAGGTGGCAGAGAGGTACTGCAAGGAGTTCGAGTCCAGAGTGGACGGGAAGAAATACAAAGTGGTCCTTCAGAACCGGATCAAGCCACAGAACAGGAAGCCGTGCGAGCGAGAGAATCTGTGGCTGGTCTACGTCCCTGAAAACAGCACCGACATCCAGACCAGGGCCATCGTGCAGGAGTCCATCCGCCCCTACGGGCTGCTGCTGAAGCAGGTGTGAGCCAGAACCGGACCAGAACCCTCAACCGCATCTTCTAAGCGGGTCTGTGGCTCGGTTGTGGTGTATTTAGGGAAACCAGCAGCAGGCGAAGAGCGACGCCTACTTCACTGACCTGTCGCTGACCTGCTGTGACCTTCGGCCTCCTGGACTTTATTCTTCCCTTGGTGTTGTAGAAATCACTGTAGAGAATCTGGTGCTCGGGGTTTTGGTTTCACATTAATATGAATCCTGTCCGTGTAGTGAACAGGACTGAATAAGGGCTCAGTGTGTTCAGCGTTGCCCAACCGGCTCCTGGTGGAATTCTCCACAGCTGCAAACGCGTCACTAGCTGGCCTCTCATTCAGGCTCTAGTAAATGTGTGAGCCAAATGTAATCAGACTACCCAGCAGCAGAAGAGTAATCAGACTACCCAGCAGCAGAAGAGTAATCAGACTACCCAGCAGCACAAGAGTAATCAGACTACCCAGCAGCACAAGAGTAATCAGACTACCCAGCAGCAGAAGAGTAATCAGACTACCCAGCAGCAGAAGAGTAATCAGACTACCCAGCAGCACAAGAGTAATCAGACTACCCAGCAGCACAAGAGTAATCAGACTACCCAGCAGCACAAGAGTAATCAGACTACCCAGCAGCACAAGAGTAATCAGACTACCCAGCAGCACAAGAGTAATCAGACTACCCAGCAGCACAAGAGTAATCAGACTACCCAGCAGCACAAGAGTAATCAGACTACCCAGCAGCACAAGAGTAATCAGACTACCCAGCAGCACAAGAGTAATCAGACTACCCAGCAGCACAAGAGTAATCAGACTACCCAGCAGCACAAGAGTAATCAGACTACCCAGCAGCACAAGAGTAATCAGACTACCCAGCAGCACAAGAGTAATCAGACTACCCAGCAGCACAAGAGTAATCAGACTACCCAGCAGCACAAGAGTAATCAGACTACCCAGCAGCAGAAGAGTAATCAGACTACCCAGCAGCAGAAGAGTAACGCAGCACAGCAGTGGAGGACGTGACTCTTTATTTCTGCCTTGTGTTAAGAAGTGACAACTTGAGAAAAGCGTCTGATTTGATGCGAGTGTCTTTGTTCTGATGTCGCCTCATTTTAAATCGTGTCTTCCTGCTGCATCCTTCGTCGCCGTCGTTCACATCTGTCAAACTAATAAAGTGCTTGTGTCCTGTCTGACCCGCGTCTCACTGTGTTATTACAGGAGTTGATGATCATCAACTGGACCTGGAGAAGCCGGGTCAAAGTTCAGCACAGGGAAGAAGCAGGAGACTTTTCTTTCTGCTGTGTTGATCCCATGAGGAGTTTAGTGACTGTAGCTTTTATTCGAGTTTGGTGTAGTTCATCTATGAGTTTGAGCCTCAACTGGTGGGATCAAGGTTCATACACGAGGACAGGAAATAAGTGGAGGAACTTGATTCTCCGACATGAAGGTCTTCACTCAGTTCTGGTAAATAATAATAAGAATGATGGGAACATGAATCTAGGGAACCTTTCATCAGGTCTGCGTTCGTTGTTCTCATTCAGACTTGCTGATACTGTTCGACTCTCCCTCAGTGACCGATTGGTTACTTTAAAATCAGAAGGCGACGAGACCAGAGGTCGACCAGTTGTACCAGCAGCCACACGGTCCAACGTTAAACCATGGCTGTGTTTGAACAGAGATTCTGACCATTGACACTGGATCATCAGACTTTGACCCGTTAAAAACACACACCTGTGCACCGGTAGAGTCCAGTGACGACCATGAAGCAGAGGGTGATGAACCCCGGGAGGACGCACATCCCCAGACTCCAACATGGCTGCCTCGGCGCATCTCTGTCCGACTCCCCGTCCGCTCCTGAAAAAGCAAAGGATGCGCTGATCAGCATCCATCCAGCTGAAGATGAGTTTATCAGACTGAAACGCTCTCTTCTCTAAACCACAGCTTTCCGTGATTCATTCAGCTACTGGTCAGTTACTGGCTGACAGGACGCAACACACATTCCTTTAATCAAGCCTTAAGGCAGATTCTGCTTCGTTGGGTATTAATCAGAGTTTATTTAGGGTTGGAGCCGGAAGCACCAACTTCTCACCCGTTACAGTCAGACGAACTCCTGCGTCCACACAAACGGCGCCTGCGCAGCGCCCGACGCAGAAATACAGCCCGGCGTCGCGCTCCTCCGCCGCCAGGATTACCAGGCTGACGGAGCCGCTGTCCGGGTTCCCTTCGCTCCTGAGGCGGCTCGTGTCCGCAGCGTGGCCGTCGACGGTGTCCGTCTTCATTGGACTGCGTCGAACCGTCAGCAGCGGGAGCAGCTGGTCCGCGCGCAGCAGGTACCAGGTGATCTCAGAGCTGGACGTCAGGTTACAGGGCAGCGTGGCGTTCTGGCCCACCTGGCCCACCTGGACAGAGCGGAGAACAGGCAGGGCCGCACACAGGCGGCAGACGGAGACACCTGAGCAGCGGGAGGAGAGCAGACAGGTGAGGAGGAAGCATCTCTGAGACACCGGCAGCTCCTTAGCGCCATCAACAGGACGGGTCAGAGAAACGCAGACCAGCCCTGAGTGAAACAACCGACCTGAACGTTCCCCAAGCAGACAGACAAATGAAGAACAACTTACAAAATACACAGAAGATCCACACGAGAGCCGCCATGATGACCCCCCGGCTCTGGAGCCGTGACGGACGGTGGGAGGCAGACAGAGCTCCAGCGTCCCTCTGACGGAAGCAGCAGCATTTTCCACCAACCGCAGTGATGATTGTGCAGCAGCAGCTGTAGGTTTCATTTCTGGAGACTTATGAAGTGAGAGTGAGAATAAACCACCGTGATAACAGGATGACACGCAGCAAGCGCCTCCTCCCAATTCTACCCACCTGTTGATAATTAAATTCAGTCTGAGCCGCAGAGATTTAGGTTTCGTTTCTGTAAGTTGTTACGAATTCGTCGTAGTATGTGCAAGAACCCAAGACTTCAAAATAAAAGCACCAAACATCCGCTAGTGCTGACGAGCAAGTAGCTGAGTCTTTATTTCGCAACGAAAAGCTCTTAGAGATTAGAAAAAACAATGGATTAAGTTAAAGGCAAGTTAAATTCAGTTAAAGTAAATGAAGTGCATGCCCGTAAACATGTGACGTCTGGTGCGGCACTGGCGCGCGCTTATTTTGGTGACTTATACCGGAAGCGTCTTTGGCGTCTTATAAATAGTGGCGCGCGTGGGACCGGTGTCAGACGCTTTCGTCCAGGCGGTTCGGAGCAGAGGACTGGGCCAAGTCCCCGAACCGCAGCAGCAGCGATGGGCACCTGGTGAGAGACGCGGCTTATTCTGCCTCACAGGCCTTCACGGACGCGGCGCCGAGCGCTCGTGCTGAGCCTGACGCAGACGCGCGCAGTGTCGTTTCGTTTTAGGAGAAACGCTGCAGGAACGAAAGTGACGGAGCTGGGACTCGAGGAACGAGTCACGGATCCGTGTAGTCAATGAGAAACGATCGGAGGATGAACAAATGATGCTTATTGTTATTACATAAATACCGAATCACAAGAAGAGCTTGTTTGGTTCTGCCTGGATTTCACCGGTGGAAACATGAGAAGCAGAATAAATAAAACCTTTGTTCTTCTCCAACGTTTCTCCAGGCTTTTCATACAGCTACAGTGTTTCCTGGTTGGAGGCTTAGTTGGTGAGTGCATCAGAAATATGAAAAAAAATTGAAACACATTTATGAGTCCATGTGATTAATTACTGATTAGGCCAAGTGTTTGACTCTTTGAATGGGCCTCGATCCTCTAATGGTCATGTTGTAATAAACTCTCACCACATGTTCTCTTCCTGCAGACTCCTCTTACCAGTCCCCGGCCACTCACCTCCGGTCCATCTCCACCCAGGTGGGCCTGCAGACGGTCCTCCCCTGCAGCTGCAAGTCCCGTCTGGCGGGGGTGGACGCGTCCGCCTGCCACGTCCAGTGGACCAACCCGGTCGACACAGTGTTTGAGCAGCAGGGGACGCTGAAGTGGCAGGCGGACAACTTCGAGGGCCGGTTGGCGGTTCCCGAGGACCAGCTGGGGTCCGGGGACTGTTCTCTGGTCATCAGTGACGTTCAGATCGGAGACGCTGGGAGCTACGACAGCTTCATGGTGGTGGACGGCGAGAAGGACAAAAAGACCAGGCTCTTCATTCAGACGGTCAAGCTGCTGGTGTTTGGTCAGTTTGTTTTTCTTCAGTTCTGACCCGTCCTGTCTTGATGTCGTTGCCCTGGTGCGTTTTTATCTTTACCCGTTGACTCGTTTCATTTTCACTCTCAGACCATAAATCTGTGCAGTCCTGTGGTCCAGGTGAGGACTGGGCTCTGGAGCTCCACACGCGTCACTCCGTCAGGGTGATCTTCCAGGGCAGGTGAGCTGCTCCCCTCACAGCGTTAGGTTGTTCATCTCAGGCACAACTGTGGGATTCAGACCAGACATCAGGTCTTAAAATCTAAGCGGTTTCATATTTGCCAGCTCGTTCGTGCTTCTCAACTACCAGCTGTGTCTGCTGCACAGGAACAGCTCAGAGTGGTCGGACCTGTGGATGAGAGGCGACGCCAACAGCGAGCGTCTGGAGAAACATCCACACAAGGAGCAATTGACCATAAAGAATCTGCGGAGCTCGGACGAAGGACTGTACAAGGTTCTGGACAGGCAGGGCCTCGCCATCAGCACCGTGCAGCTGTCTGTGGCAGGTGAGCCAGACAGACTCACTTAATGCGAGGCCACTTCCACAGCTCAGGCTCCGCGTCCCAACTTGAACGTCCTAGGTTCAAACCTTTTTCTTCTCTTCTTTCCACAGGAATCTCCAGGTCCAAGCAAGTTCAGCAGGTTACAGAAAGTCAACTGGCAGCAGGTGAGTGAGTAGTAAAGCAGGGTTAAGGAGGATCCACATGATGAGAATCTAAGCATGAAAAACTGTGGCATCACCTTCTGTCTGACGTCTTTCCAGGTGACGCGGCTAAAAGCTGCTCAGTTCTACTGATCGCGTCTCTTCTCGTCACAAGTTTCCAAATTCCTCACCTCTGAGACACTCCGTCCAAAACACAGCCGATAAGCAGACCCTGCTCCGCTGCGTCTCTTGGTTTGAGCCTTTGGTGGTCAGCAGGTCGGAAACTAACCCGAGGGCTGAAGTTCAGACGTGGCCCTAGAACAGAAGCTGTGCTCATCGCTGAGCGGAGGCAGCTCTGCTACATGCTGCACAGCAACAACCCAAATGAACGTAACCGTTAATCTGAGTTACTATTAATGATATTAAGTTGTAACTGAAAGCAAACGTTACCTATGTATTATTATATTTAGTGGATTATAAAGGCACTAAAACATTACTTTATGCAAGTTGCTTTGACCAATAGCACAGTTAGCTGCAGATTAAACTAAGATGTAGCGACGACACTGAAGTAGCGGCGCACAAACTAAATGAACATCTTGATAATCTGTTTGTGTATTTCTGTAATTTATTATTATTATTATTATTAATTTGCTTGCTGTGATCTGTTGGATTGCATAGTTTGTTTAATGTGGACCAGTAGAAATCCTCTTTAAACTTGTGCCTTTAAGAACGAAATGTTTGGTTTCCTTCACTGTGACATTGCTCCATGTAAACCTGAATAGAACAAATCAAACAGGGATCTGGTGTTTCCATGGTTCTTTGTTGAACTTCCACAAACACAGGCAACATGACGCAGACAGTAACGGCACCACACACGTCACACCCATAGTAGGTAGACCAGAAACCATCACGCACTTCTGGTTCTCACTGGAAGCCAACATTTTAGGCTCCTGCTTTGCCAACAGTAATGTTGGTTGAGTCTGTGTGGACTAAAATACAGACAATCACCCGTTTGTTGCTGAACGGTGGTTCTGACCTGTTGACATTCACTGATCAACAGAGACGCCAACGAGTGACGCGCTCGTCTCCCACTAGAGTCAGATCAGAACGTACATTAAAACTAAATGCAGTGTCAAAGAGGAAATAACACATTTCCATACAGACATCAGAAATAAACACTCTTCCCTTCCATAAAAAAACCGTTTTGTTTGTGAAGATGGTTCAGTTCACACTCAGCTCTGTGTCTATTATTTATTCTACAGGTTTCTATTTGCACTTTTGTATCATTGAGGTTTGTTTTCAGCTGTAATTTAAATCAGAACCACCCACATTATCCAGCACCTGGCTTTGCTTTAATGTTTTTGGTCACGTATGAAAACAGTTCCACGCGGATCCAGGGAGGGAACCACGTTGTCCGGCCTCGCTCACCTCCGACTTGGGGAGAAAACCTTCCACAGCTTCCAGTGCGACACGGTTCTTCAGGGGAGCGAGGACGACTCACTTCCAGGTTCCTGCTCACAGCTGTCCTGTTAGAAGTTGGGTTTGTGCTTCTTGACCTCGACCATGAGGTGGTGCAGGTTGATGAGCTCGGAGCGGACGGCCAGGCTGCGGAACGTCGGCTGGTTCAGGACCTTGTGGAAGCCGTGGTAGTACTGGATCAGCTGGGTCAGAGCTCCCTGCAGCCAGACAGAGCAATGCTAGTCATTTCAAAGAACAAAGAACGAAAGGCTCCACCTGTTACGATCTCACCTGGATGATGCTGGTTCCATTCTTGAAGTTAGTGAATGACCTCATGACGTCCTGACTCATCGACTCTACCGACTGCTTCCATGTGCTGGAGAAGCCTCGAATCAGCTGAGTGATACGAGCTACACGCACAGAAAACACATTATACTCACTTTACTTCTCACATTCAGACGTTTCAAAAGTAATCAGCAGTGAAATAACAGGTAAAGTTATGTAGTAAGGGGTAAAGGTATGTTTGCCTGAAATACCGACCGCTTGTACATCAGAGTAGTGACTAAGTACACGCAGTAGTTTTTTTGTCTGTGGTGCTTGGGATGTGATCATAGAACACAGAGAGCAAGCAGACACGACTCAGAGAGACCTGATGAAAGGAGATGCAGAAACTCTGCAGCTTCACAGGAGGAAACGAAACCGAGGGGACTGGATGCGGACGAATGAATGAAAGCTGTACATTACTCTGTAAAACAAAACTAAAGCCGAGATCAAGCCCAGTCACGCTGAGGCGGATCAGTGGCCACTCACACTTTAGGGGTGGTTTCAACATGTGCTAATTAGTTTGTCTTCACTGAAAACAAACCACAGACAGAGGACAGAACCTGGAAGGATGATTCAAATCTAATGAACCGGCGTCTTTACTACAGAAAGGTCCAGAAAACCGGAGTCCGGTTCCACCTGAAGGACATTAGTCACAAACTACTGGTACAGAGAGAACATCCAGCTTGATCAGTCACAGTAGTTTCATCCAATCATCCTTGATTTCAAGTCATTGCAAATCTTTTTCAGATCTTCAGATGTTGGTTTGGTAAAAATCCAAAAATACAGAACAAACTGACTCTCACCTTCCTCGTTCTTCAGCCGGTCCAGTTGCCCTTTCTCCATCAGAGCCTCAGCCTCCTTCACAAAGGCGATCATGCCTCCAAAGGGGGGAGACAGAATCTCCTCAATAAACTCCTGAAGGGGGAGAGGAGGAGGAAACACGGCGGTGATGACACCAGCTGATCTGCAGTGACTGGTTTTCTCTTCCACAAACTGTTCAACATTTTATTACATGCTTAACAAATGAGAAGCCCAAGGGTCAGAGACGCTGCAGACAGAGGATTCTTGTAAACACCTCAGGGATGTTTTACCTGCGTTCTGGCCAGAAGCAGCTGCTGGAAACCTTCCACCTCTTTACTGTCATCTGCTGCCCTCTCCTGGACAGAAGAAGAAGAAGCGTCAAACAGCCACAATCAACACTAAGATGCTTTTACTCGTCGCCGTTAGGCTGATGTGAATATGATAATGGCGTGAACCATGAGGACGCTGAGCATCATGTCGTAGTTGTTGATGAGAAAGATGAGCTGGTCTCTCCTGGAGGGAAACTCTGCTGCCATCTTCAGCACAAAGTTTTCCACCTCGATCTGGACAGAAAAAGACAACTTCAGCATTTGCCTTCTTCTTGTCCTGTTAGTCATGTGACTACTGTCTAATTTGCTTGATTAGTTGCTAGTCTAACTGGTAGAGCTTTGTTAAATCCTTGTGTGTGTCACCTGCAGCTGCCCCAGCAGAGCGTTGGTCCTCTCGTTGGGAAACGTCTGATTGATGCTGACGATGGCTGACGAGAACTCAGCGTAACGTCGAGTGATCTGAAACGACCGGACACACCAGCTCAGTCTGGTGACACACACACTGCTGGGCAATGCACACTGTGAAGGGTGTGTGAAACCTACATAGTGTGGTCTGGTGTCCAGGACTCCCAGTTTCTGAGGGTCTGTGTTTCTGATGCTGTGGATGTTCATCTCCAGAATGAGCTCAAACCTCGGCCACAACAGCTCCAGCACCACCTCCCAGTACCTGATGCACAGGTGAGGAGAACGCAGCTCAAATCAAACTCACGTGCTCATACGAGGGAATTACTGTGATTATTGTGTGTCCACCGTCACCAGTAGAGCGACTGACTTGTCCAGAGCGGGGATGGTCCTCTTGGCGGTGATGGCTCTGAACCTGAGGATGATGTGGATACACAGGAAGATGGCGATGCTGTCGTAGCAGTCGGACACATACGTGGACATGCTCTTCTGCAGCAACAGAAACACGAGTCGGTATTTAACAAGTTCTTTTTCCAGACACCGTTTCTTATGATTTCTGTGTGGCCCTGTGAAAGAGGCTTTTTGTTCTCTGACACAAGACCACGTGAGGAGAGGTTCTGTACCAGGAACATGCCGAGAGTTTTTCCCATGATGCTGTTGAAGAGGTCGAGGGCAGAGTTTCCTGCCACCATGAAGAAGTCAGACAGGAAGAGGTATTCTCTGCAGCCGTTGTCCAGCAGAGCATAGTGCTGGCTGCGAAACAGCGTCTCGTAGGGATACTGGGGAAGAGACGGGAAGTTACTGGTTAGTTTGATGCTTCACAGCTGGAAAATCAGTCTGACGCCCCAAAGAAATGACCACATTGTGCCAGCAGGTGTCAGTGTTGATCTCAGCGTGAACATGAACGTTTACAGCACATTTTAGACACTTTTCCTTTTGTTTGTGTTACTAAACCTGCTCAACCTTAAGAAACCCGGCAGTAATAGAGCAAACATAGCAACCTGCAGCTCTGAGACACTCAATGCATTCAAGTTAAGAGCTTGAACTACTGGCATAAATTATTTGTAATAAATGAGGTGTGAACCAAGCTGTGGTTAAAGAACCTTTATCGTGTACATATTCTCCTGGATCTTCAGTTAATAACAATCGCAAAGAGTGAGAAATACATTGGAACTTTGACAGCTGAATTCTTCCTTGTGCAGGTCGCTGAACTAAATTATCATCCATGTCCAGGATGTTTCCATTGTGCTGTGTGCATGTTTGGGATGGGTCTCACCCTGCTGTCCCCTCTTTGAGCTGTGTGAGGCACCAGGATGGGCCCCTCCAGCTCAGCAGGACTCAGTATGGCCCCTCTCTGACCCAGGGTGAAGATGGTGTTCCTGCTTTTCAGAGACGGTTTGGAAAAAAAGCCTACAGCAGGTAGTCAAGGAGTTTCACGTGTGCTCTGACTCCGGTCAAATGCGTAAGTATAACAAAGATGAAATGGGCCACCACCACACCTACATACCATAAATACCAGGTCCTCGCCTGACACCAAACATGTCACGTCAAACATGCACTTCTCCTGGCAAGTGCTTTAGAGGAAGAGAAAGAGGTTCTGGCACAGAAACTGATTATTACCATGTAAAATGAAACCTACATACAACACTGTGCAAAAGTTTTACGCAAAAGCGAACAAAAGAAAAATCTAAATCCAATCAGTCTTTGGTTACTACGTCAGTACTGGAAGTGATGCTCGGCCCCACAGAGCCCTGATCTCAGCATCATGTGAGTCTGGGATGATGCAGAGACAGAAGGATGTAGAAACCCTGCATCCACAGAAGATCTGTGGTTGGTTCTCCAGATGTTGAACAACCTACAGCCCAGTTCCTTCAAACACTGTGAACCTGGAGGAACTGCTGCTGTTTGAAGAAAAGGATGGACACAGCAAATACTGATGTGGTTTAGATTCTCTGCTGTTCATTCACTGCATTTGGTTCATTTATCAAAATAAATGTTAAGTATTCTTTGTTTACAGCATTTGTTCACACCTGGCTAAAACCTTTGCACAGTACTGTACCTGCACATTAAATGGTCTCTTGGACATAGTGTACACACTTCTCTAAAATGCCACGGACAGATAAACACACATTAAAGGATACCTTTCTTGGCTGTGTCCTCGACACCCATCAGGTCATCTTTGTCTGCCACCTCCTCATACTGCACATAGCACCAAAATGCATCGTCACAAGCAAACAACCTGTTTATCTATATTCCAGCTTTGTTGTTTTTTTTGTTAAAGATGTGATTGACAGGGATTTGTTTGCAGAAACTGAATGAAGTATCGATAGTGATGTTTTCATTGGTGTGTAATCACTTCAATGTTCGACTAAACACACAGGTGCTGAGAATTACAAGTCTGTTAATGTTAAGGTAAAAATTCCCAATATAGGTCATGACCTTAGAATGTCCTGCTTGGACGCACTAACCTGCACTTTCAGGAGCCTGCCGCTGTACGACTTGAAGTAACTGTAGTAAATCTTGCTCATGGTGTCCACGTACTCGTCTCTGATCTCTTTGGCAACTGTTCTCTCATTGGCCAGAAGGAACTGATAGAAAAATCTATGGCACAGACAACGATAAGCAGCTTCAGCACACTGATCCAAAGCATCACTCAGAATAGAAGGTACATTTTAAAATATGAAAGTAAATGGATAACAGTATATGATTCTACACGTACGTATGTATTATGTACCTACGAAGCCCAGATTTAAACAGGGTCAAAGGTTTGGGGTTATTTTCTCATTAATACAAAAAATAGAACTGCCATTAAAGACACATAGTCAGAGAAAGCAATGTTACGGTGCCCAATTACTGATGTGAGAGAAGCCAGTACAGTTTGCTCACCTGTACTTCAGCAGAGTGTTCTGTGGTATCTGGTAGTTGGTCATGGGCTTCCTAAAGGAGTAGATCTTCTGGAGAATAAACTCTCTGATCTTTGACACTGCCTAAGGTGCAGAAAATGCATTTCAATTCTGTTACATGACAATAGAAACCAGAGTAAAATACAGTAATCGATTACCTTTTCTGTGTCTCACCTTGAGCTTGAGGCGGTCCACAATGTCCTGGATGTCAGAGCACGCCAGTGTCTCTCTGAAACTCAACTCTTTAGCAAAGTTGATCTTATTGTTGAGCTCGTGCAGCTGCTCCAGAAACTCCTGCTCCGTCACCGGACTCTCCATGATGGTGCTGAGACAAGACAAGTGTCTGAATTTAGACAGTGTACTGCATTGTTTGTTTGGCATGTGTCACCTTTGCGGTAACTAATGCTAATACTTTATCCAATAATGTTTTTAATCTGCAAATCTGCTAAAAGCAGGAGCATCCTCTCACAGAGTGATGCTGAAACATGAATCCCTGCATTAGTTCCTCCAGACTGGACGACTGTGTCTCCCTGCTCATAGTTTGAACCAATGACTCTTTAAAAAGCCTCCAGTTAATTCAAATGCTGCAGCAGAGTCTGACTGGACTCAGGAAGAGACGTCACATTTCTCCTACATTAGCTTCTCTGTCCTGCTCTTCATAATAAAGCTCCATCTGGTCTTAGACCTCATGGCTCCTTATGCTCCAACAGAACCTTGCTTCTCAGAGCTGGTCTACTGGTGGTTCCTAGAGTTTCTACCTGTAGAACGGGAGGCAGAGCCTTTAGCTCCAAGCTCCTCTATGTGGAACCAGCTTCCAGTTCAGGTTCTAGCAGCAGACGCCCTCTCTGCTTTAAAACTAGGCTGAAACCTTCCTTTCTGACAAAGCTGATGGTTCCAGATGGTTCTGGTTCCTCTGATCCATCTCTTAGTTCAGCTGCTACAGGCTTAGATGCTGGAACCTCCTTTATTCACTGAGCTCCTCTGGTTTTCTATCTATTCCATCCACTAACATGCCTCCATGTCCACATGTGACTAAGTTTGTCTCTGTTCTCTCCTAGTTGTGTTTCTCTCTTTCTGTCTCTCTCTATTCTCATCTCCAGGTATCATCAGACTCAGAGTCGTGTGTCTCAGTGTTCAGCTGCTGGTCCAACCATCCCGCCTGAGTCTGTTGCTGCTGCTTGTTGTGGTTGTTGTTGTTTTCTCTCTTCTCTATCTCTTCACTCCAACTGGTTAAGGCAGATGTTCTCCCACTGATCCTGGATCTGCTGGAGGTTTCTTCCTCTATAGAGTTTTTCCACTGTTGCTATTAAAATGTACAATTTATCAATTGGCTCCAATTAAAAGCTGCTCTATGTGGGATTTGTTGGGTCTAGTTGTGTCAGGTCTTAAACCTCACTTGTAAAATGCCTTGGGATAACTGCTGTTGTGAATTGGCGCCATATAAATAAAGTTGAATTGAATAGAATTCAACCTCAGGACTTGTTAGTTGTAAAATTGTTACTTGGCTGACATTTTTAACTGTCTAATTTCGGTTTTAAGTTTGTTTTACTCTCACAGACACAGATGCACACTGAATGTGCAGTTAAGCTGTTCATAAAAATGTAATAATATTAATAATCGTCTTACGAGATCATGGCTCCGGGCACCACCAGCTCATCCACCAGTTGGCTGAGGTGGCTGCGTACCGCCTGTCTGTTCTTTAGTCGGACGTTCATGCTGACTGACTGCTGCTGCAGAGTCTGGATCTCACTGCTGATGGACGACAGGTCGCTCTGGAAGCCGCTCAGCATGCCCTCCATACGCTGTCATTACAGACAGACAACTTTATACGCTCACTACCTGTCTGACCTCATCGTGCAGTGGACAGACACGTCTCATCTTACCTCGAGTATGGAGTCACATGCAGTGATCTGATTGTGCAGAAGGGCGATGTTCTGACTCTCTTTGATATCTGACAGATGACCGGTCAGGGAACTACAACAGGCCAACTCTGGGTGTGTGCGAGTGTACATAAACATGAAGGATACAGTCTTTGATGGAGGCCTGTTCTATCCTCTGTAGCTCTGCCTCCACCTGTTTAGAGTACTGACGAAGATCAACACCCTGAAGACAGAGAGGTGGAGAACTATTACACAAAATTCATGAACGCATGCATCAAAAACTGCTCAGTCAAACATCAAGACATTCCCACCGTTTTCAGCGCCTCCTTCACCAGGTCATCTTCCAGATTAGCCTGGATGTGAGCTGCAGGTCAAATAAAACATCAAACAGAACTGCGAGCAGCAGAGAGCTTTTACTCAAGGGGCTTTATTTAAAGCATGTTTAAAGTTAATTGAGACGTGTAGATTTCATAGTGCCCACAATACAAATACGATAGACTTTGAAGACTCGTGGTTCCACTGTTTGCTTACTGTCGACTTCATCCAGGATCAGCTCATCGGTGGTGAGGTCCAGGTCCCCCAGGTTCAGGTTAGTTACGTCTGCGTCAGCCTTCTACAAAAACAAATACATATTTTATCTGTGAGTAAACAATGTTAAAGGATTTTTTGAGACCCCTGAAGCCTTCCTGCGTTTTAGCCCTCTGCTAAGAGCTACATTAGCTTCAAGCTACATAATGAAACACCGTCCTCAACACAAATTGACAAGCTGTCGCGTAGTTGTGTTGCTGTTTCTGCTTGTCTGTCGTTACGTTGATTAACGTTATATATTATTTAGGATGTTATATCTCAGGGACAGGGGCGAGAAAAGCTAACAGCAAGAAAAGACCGAGCCAATTAACTGTAACACGTGTTAGCTTTTCGTTAGGGGTGCAGCTCTGAATAGAAATGTCACCTCGTCCTGTAAATACGACATAGCGAGTTCTGTCGCGTTTCCAGCTGTGTTTACATCGACACCAGCTCCGACCGCAGCTGCTGCTTCCTCCGCCATGACGGCGAATTTAAGCTCACGTCCAAACGTCACTAATGCAGAGTTCCGGCTGCCAAAAATACAAACAACGGGCTTTTATTATTGTTTATAGCTTTAGATAAACTGACAATCTGCGAATTTAAAGCGTGTGTATTTAATGTGGCCATATTAACACAAATGCATATATTAGTTTGTCCTTTTAAGCGTTGTATTTACTACTCGGGCATATTTAAGGTGCCGGACTGATTTCCGTTCGCGGAAAGGGTCAAAATCTCGCGAGGCCGTTGCAGCTTCCTCTTCGCACGGAACCTACTTCCAAGATGGTGAGTGTGTCTTTGCTAGTCAGGAAAACCTCTGTAAATCTGTTATCATCCTGCTTTAGCCGTACGCGTTTATGACGTTCCGGCCACTGCTGCGTCTTATACAACCCGCGTGAGCGGATGGCTGGTAAATTGGGTGTTTAATGGTCACATATTAGACGTGTATTAATGGTTTGTAGTCAGCGCTGTGGAGCGAGCTATAGGACTTGCCGCTAACGACAGCTATTAAATGCAATTTGTATTTGTTTAATTATTTTACGCTTTAAGAAAATAAATACTTGGTACTGGCGGTTAGCTGTGATGCTAACTAACATGGGTCTCTTGAAGTTGTGCTATCTGCAGGTCAGTAATACGTGATATAACGCATCGCCGCCTTTATGGGGCGCCTTAGTGACTGATGTTCAGCCCTGAAGTCAAGAGATTGAAGCGAGTCAAACGTTCACTTTAAAGTGTCTTGCTGCTGTGGGATCTCTAGATGCTGTAATGGCTCCAACCCTAAGGCTACACAGCGAGACAGAGCAGTGCCAGTCTAAGGGCTTTGGTGACCGTTTTAATTTGCCTTTTCAGTCTCTGGTCATCCCTGAGAAGTTCCAGCACATCCTTCGTGTTCTCAACACGAACATTGATGGTAGAAGGAAGATTGCCTTCGCCATCACTGCCATCAAGGTAAGCTTGGCTGAGACGTGCTGTTCGTTTTACCTTTTGTAGGTTTGTTTTCCGGTGGTGTCCAAAAATCTAAAGCTCTATTGGTTTTCTCCCAGGGTGTTGGCAGACGTTATGCTCATGTCGTCCTGAGGAAGGCAGATATCGACCTCAACAAGCGGGCTGGAGAGCTGAGTGAGGAGGAGGTGAGGCTGGACCGGCTCGTTACAGGGCTTATACCCAGTTGGCTGACTGGAAGTTAATTGTGTCCTGGTGGCGTGGCTGGAGAACCATAGCAAATCCTGTGTTTGGGGAAGAAAACAAACGTAATGTTGTAGGAACGGTGCATATTTTGAATACATGCGTCACTGCAGTTGGGCACTAAGCCTAAACCAGTGTAGCCCTGGATTACGTTGTACTTTGTGATCTGAATGTGTGTTAATATACAAGGCGCAAACTCTGTGCTTCCGGGTCACCTTCCTGTAGATTAACAGCAGTGTTGTTCTTCAGGTTGAGAGAGTGGTGACCATCATGCAGAATCCTCGTCAGTACAAAATCCCAGACTGGTTCCTAAACAGGCAGAAGGACGTGAAAGATGGCAAATACAGCCAGGTCAGTGGACGATGCCCTTTTTTTTTTTTTCTCTCTCTCCCCTGAAAGCAACATTTACACTAAAGTCAATCTGAGTCTTGGGTCTGAGTATTGGTGTGCAACTTCTCCAGTAAACTATAAGGAGTCATTGATTTGTACTATCTGGAGTATTTACATTGCATAATTCTAAACCTCAGCAATTCAGTGTAACGAGCATTTACACCTGCCTACAGAGAAATAAAAGCAGAGCTTATTTGGCCAGTCTTTGATTACGCTTACTGCCATTTGGACCCAGTTTCATTTTAATGAATTTCATTTGTGTTGAATGTTTATCATTTTTGGTGATGCTGGTACAGTGGTGTGTGAAACTAATACTAGGGTTGTTGACACAGAAGCTGCAGGGGTGTGTCATTCAGAGAAGGGCTGGCAAATAGAAACAAAGCATTGTTTGGAAAGTATGAAGCACACAATCCAAAATGTCTGCCTCTTTGCCAGACAAGATGCAGACACGTGCTACAGTAACACGGGTTGGTGTAAGGAGCCAGTTGCAGTTAGAGCTGTGTTGGATAACTTCCATGTCCTCGCCACAACTCTTGATACTGATGTTCTAAAGCTCAAACACTTAACAAGATTAAAGATATTTTTCTAATTGGAGTTTTCATATCTCAAAAGAATGGAGGGTTGTAATTGTGAGAACTTTTCTTACCTGCTATGAAGAAATTGGTGATATTTAATGAATGTCTTGTTTGTGGTAAATGACAAACCCCTTGTTGTCTCAGGTCCTTGCAAACGGTCTGGACAACAAGCTGAGAGAAGATCTGGAGAGGCTGAAGAAGATCAGAGCTCACCGTGGTCTCAGGCACTTCTGGGGGTAAGACAGTCCAGCAGTTAAGAGCCCAGAAACGAGCTGTGTGCAGCATCCATTTGGAGAACTTGAAAGCCTAGAAGCCATGTTGATAGCATAGCCTTGTGTTCGTCTTTAGAAGTCACAGGTTTGGCAGCCAGAGTTTTTTTGGTTTAGATGATCAGGAAACACCTCAGGGTGAAAAAACATGGCGGAAAGAAAAACTGTTTAACCTGAGTCTGAAACCACAAGTTAAAGGAGTGGCTTACAATAAATCAGCACGTCTTATCTACCTAGTGAAACACTTGCTTTATTAACTCTGCTCTTTCCCTTCTCTGCAGTCTGCGTGTGCGTGGTCAGCACACAAAGACCACTGGCCGCCGTGGTCGCACTGTCGGTGTGTCCAAGAAGAAGTAAAGTCCCCTGCTTCCCTTTGTTTCAATAAAACACCACAGTTCACAACATGTCTGTCCTGGTGTTTCTGTCAAAAGTTGGTCAGTTCCAGATGTCGGTAAACGCTCCCCTCTCGCTTTGGTATTTGTTTAAGGGCATCACACATGGTTTAATGTGAAAGCTGCAGAGGCGATTTCATGGCTTTTTGTGTGAAGCTGGTCTTTTCACACTAGACCAACATGCACACAGGCATAGGTCACCCTCGCAGGCAAAATTCAAATTGCACGTGTAAAAAGTTGCAAATTACACGAACGGAGCAATATCTTGTTAGTTTGGTTTATTGTGCTGCACTGACCGTAATTACACAAGTAGTAATTACACAAAGGAAATGATTTTTCTGGCTGTACAAATATTCCACAAAGCTGAGGTAAAGCAGGAAAAGTGCACAACAAAGGTGAAGCAAACTCAAGTTAACAATTAACTGAGGTTTATGGCTTTTAAACAGACTAGTTCCATGTACATTTGTCACCGTTGTACAAAGACAGGAGTTGGTGCTGTAGCACGACAACATGGGAAATTAACTTTTGAAGTATCGTAAAATAAACATGTTAAATGGTTCAAGATGTTTCCTTTTTACAAATGCAAACTGCTTCGTGTGTGTGTGTGTTAGTGAAGCTGATAATGTGAAGCTTTAAGTTTGAAACCATTTGTATTAAAGTAATGTAGAGCAGGATCCAAGGTGAAGCTGTGACATGAAAGTCATTTACATAGAAATTAGGTTATGCTTCTATAAATAGATCCATTCACTTCAGATGGAACAGTCTATTGTTAAATATGTATTTAGGGAGCTATTCCAGCTGTGAACAGTGAAATGATGGCTCAATATCCCCAAGTTCTGACACTGAAAATGTCAACGCTTTATGGAGACATTTTTTTTTATGTTTGGCTTAGTTCTATATTAGTTTGACTCCGGTAGAATCCTTCTGTCTTTCACAGGCAGAAATAAGCTTCTAAAGATGCTGAATTAGTACGTTTGATTATTATAATATGGCCTTTGTGTTAGAAATATGTATATTTAGCGTAGGAACACAGAACGTGCCCTTACATTCTGTAAGTGAAACTGATTGAGGTTTTGGTTCCAAAATATTTCAGATGTAGAGGCAGTAGCAGCTTCCACTTTGTAATTTGTTCTCTTAACTGACTGAAAACAGAATCTGAAAGAGCTCTGTAAAAAAAAAAAGTGTCTCTCCTATAATATTATTATTATTATAATAATAATCCTACAATTCTCCTGCAGAAAAGGAACCTGTCACAAATTAAGAGGAGAACTGATTATTTGCAGGAAGCAGCTGTAATTCAGTTTTGGTCTTGATAAACCCTTCTTCCAAATGAAATGTGTACAGATTAAATAAAACCAGCTGCCAGTTCAGAATGAGATTACGGTGACAGGTGCTCACCCCTCCCTCTGGGAAGGAGGAGACTTAGGTCCAGGGGGTGGTTGTGGTTGCTCCTTGGTGGGAGCATAGTAAAGCTCCAGAGGCTTCCGGACCTTCCAGTACTTTTCGTTGACCAACTCCAGAGTCAGGGACCCGTTCAGCGTCTGGGGAGGAAACGGGTGGATGATCAGATGATGTCAGGGTAACTGATGGGACGATTATTAGAGGGTCACTTCACACCATGGAAACACTGAGACTTAAATCTACTGGTATCTGTTAAGTGTTTCGGATGATCTAGTCTACAGGAAAACGGACAAACGAGGCAGGTTCGATTACTCACGGAGAACTGCCCTCCTCTCGTCATGATGTAGATGGTGTACTGCTTCTCACTGACGCTGCTCAGGCTGGACCCCTCCCCGCCTCCTGTTTCTCCCTCTCCTTTTTCCTCTCCTCCTCTCTCCTCTCGTCCTCTGTCCTCCAAGGCAATACGCAGCGCGAGGTATTTAGACAGATGGTCCACAGTAGCATTGGCTGTCGTCTTCACGTATCTGCGAAGGAAGATTTTAAGCTTCCTCACATCTATGGCAAACGTCTTTGCGGCAGTGAATCCGTTTCAGGTGAGAATCAACTAATTTACACAGTCCATTAAAAGAGAGCCAGACCTTTGGAAGCTCTTCGTTCTCACCTGGTCTGGTTGTAGTCCTGTGCGTTGACCAGCTGTGGGTGTGGTCTGAACACCAGCTCGATTTCTGAGGCGGGACCCTCTTTATGGCGTCTCAGAGGAGGTGTCGGGCTCCCGCTGTCCGCCTCTGCCCCCGAGCCGTCGTCTGACACCCGTGGTCTCTTGCGGCTCGGTCCGGCCTCCGAAGGTGCTTGACCGCGAGGGTGGGGGGCGGAGTCGTGGGACAGGTGTGAGCGAGCGTCACCGTTATCCTCCCCACCGCTGAAGGTAGTATTGTCGCTCTCTTGGGTCGCCTTCTTCACCCGGTGGTTCCTACCAAGTTACAATAATTACCACTTAGAACTATTTATCTTCACTATTAATCATAGCAAACTACTTTCAAAAGCGTTTATGTTTTAAGTGTCAAATCTGTCAGTTTAATTTTGGAAGCATGGGATCATGAAAAATCCGTGCTGATCCCCTTTCCTCCCCCACCTCTCGGACCTGTAGCGGGCCTGCTGGCGGAGGCCCTCCTCAATGCTGGAGCTCAGCGCCTCCTTGTTGTGCAGCCTGTTGAGTCGCTCCAGGACTCTGCGCTGGTGGGCTTCATATTCGTCACGACTCGGGTAAATCTTTGAGATCAGCGCGTCAAAATTGGAGTCTCTGCGGAGCGAGCGCCTGGAGACCAGCTTCTTCCTGCAGGTCGGACACTCTTTGTTCCTGGGGAAGGAGGAGAAAGTGTTGCACGGATCTTTCTAGTAATTAAATACTGGACGTTCAAACATAAATACAAGGCAACACAAGGTTATGTACCTTTCTCAGGTTCTATTTGGTAACTGCTTAAAATTGTTATGTCATGTAAAAATCAAGAAATGGCATGAACTACAGTATTCACCCTGATCGCAGAGCGGTGACGATGCAGTCGGAGCAGAAGCGGTGCAGACACTCTTTGGTGGTCATGGTGTTCTTCAGCATGTCCAGACAGATGGGACACATCAGTTCGCTGTGCAGAGAGCGGGGAGACACGGCCACCTCTGTGCCATCCATGATGGCCTCCTGCATGTGACAAAACACACACAGGGTGACATCTCTATGGCAACATCAGTAAACATCATTCCTTCAATCGTTATACTTGAGGATATGAACCATCACTTCCTCATTAAAACTATGACACACTTAAAATTCTTTGTTAAAATGACCTGCCATTAAAAGTGTGATAGGTATGTTATTGAACTAACTAATTTACTGATGTGCATGAAACATACATTCAGTGAAAATTGTCACGATCTAATAAACACACAAACCTGAGGGCTCCTGTGCAGCTCGTACAGACTCAGCTCCCAGGTCTTACTGGGAGTCTGGATGTTTACAGGAGCTGCCATGGCTGCAGTTTCCCACAATCCTCACTAGACACACGCAAGAAAAGACACAACGCCACAGGATAAAAGATGTTTACGGCAAATCAAACCTCAGATAAAAGCTCAAAAAATCCCCCAAGAGTTTCCAGATTCAACCTGCTTGGCCTCAGTATTTACCCTGTTGGTCCAAACTTAAAGTGAGCGGTCCGGTGTTCGGAATTCTGAATTCTTTCGTGCGTTCTATGTAACATTCTGTGGCTCACAAGGAAAACAAAAGTAACTCAATGAATCAGTCACTTACATTATTATTAAGGAAGCCTGTGTAAAAATACATTCACCAGGCAAATACATTTGCACGTTATTTGGATTTTTGTGGTGGGTTTGCTTACATTACTAGTTTCTTTTAAATCCTGGTTGGTACATACTAACTTAAGTCCAATTCACAACTAACGTCTCAGGGGACTTTACACAAACTGCTGTATAGCGTTCAGGAGAAAACCCAGCACCAGGTCTGTGGAGAGGAAAAACTCCCTTCGACAGAAGAAACCTATGAGCAAACATCTGCTCTACTGTCTTTGACAAACACCCGCAGTGAGGCGCGGTGGTGGGAGCGTCATGATCTGGACCTGAACTTCCGGCCAGTGTGGACATCAAGGCATCCTACCAGTTAATGTCAGGCTCAAAGGAGAAGCCGTCGAAATTCTCCTGCAGCCCAGTCAGACCCGACCTCAGCCCAGAGCTGGGCTTGCTGGAGGTTCGACCAGTCCGTGTAACAGAACCACTAACTTCGATGCACTGAAGCTAGTTCATGAAAAGCAGCTCAGCCTCTGCTACAATAAACTTTAAAACCAACCTACGCAAAGGTTCTGGAGACTAATAGTGATATTAAACTAACTACGTGATACTGAAGTTGTGAACACGGAGCCAGTGGACGATGCAACTTCCTGCTTGTTTCCTCAACTAACAAAGAAGTTTGTGAAGTTTGAATCCTCAGCAGGTTCATCACACAAAGCGTCAGACCAGGACCTTCGCTGACAAAGACATTAAAGTACCGAGGACAGAAGCAGGGACGTAAGGTATGAACTCACCTGACGTCTGGGTGACGGACAGCTGACCGGAGAGACACGACCCCGGTTCCCCCACACAGGCCACCGCCCGAGCCTCTGCGCCGCCGGCGGAGCGATTTCAGTTCGGGCCGCAGGTCGTCGAAGCTTCAAAACTCTGAGAGAAAACGAAGAGGCGACATTTTCTGACACTCTCGCTAGCTAGCTAAGGTTAGCGGAGGCCATCCTTCTTCTTCCTCTGCCGGAACAACTCGCCTGCTCCGCGGCGGCCGCTCGGTGGATGCAGCGCCCTCTGCGGCCGGATGGTGTATTACACCCAACATTACACTCAGAGAATATAGAAGGAAGTTGGCTGAAAAGAATCGACTTTAACAGACACAGCACAACTCTGAGTATTAATGAAAAACAGATGAAGCATAGATCCTTTCCTGCCTGAGCACCTGCACCTGCCTGTGAGTCATTAGGTTAATTATGTATTATGTTTACTTAAGTTGACTTAATTATGTGTTAAGTAAAATGTAAATATGCCAAAATGAGTAGTAGCAACAGGGAAAGTCAAACGGGCCGAGGAAATGAGGAAAGAAGAAACGGAGTCAAAAAGAACAGAAAAGAGTTCGTACATTGGCGCCGTCTCGTCTTTTAGCGCTGAATTCATGCCTCGCTGACCCACTTCAGTGCCTGCCTCCATTATCTCCTAACAGCAAACAGGTGATGCTGGTTGGAACCACAGTGAAGGTGTGTAATTACCGTGTCTTTGTGTTTGTTATTTTAGATTGAGAACGACAATAAGTAACAGGCTCTCCTACAGGATCCGGTAGCTGAAGCACAACGTTTAATATAAAGCAGTCAGACACAGTTAAATCATCAATTCAATCTTGATTTATTCTCTCTGATTTGCATTAAAGCAGGCGACAGATGTTTTTAAAACACATACATGCACATGTTCAACAAGAATAAATATTCATTCATTCACCTTCTACCGCTTCTTCCCCGTAGGGTCGCGGCTGTGCTGGAGCCTGTCTCGGCTGTCTATGGGAAATAGGATGAATCTGTAGAGAGGCATGGCTGCGTTGTTTGAGACATTCCCGCAGCTGTTGCATTTAAAAGGCACCTGCTCGTCAGTCTCCCCTCAGCAAACTGGCTGTTGGACATGGAATTAGAATTCATTCAGACACTGCACAGACATGAACCTGTCTGTAACCTACCGATTAGATGATGCAAGCCTTCACGAGCATGTTGACTGGTTGCTGGTGTGATGTATAATCACACAGAACCTGTTGCACAGATTATACACTCATTACATGTTATACACATCGTAAACAAAACTAGATTTAGTTTGTTTTTATGGGTTGCAAATAAAAACAAGAACGCGTAGAACTGACGTCAGTAGATAGTAGTGGTGAAATAAAATCCGGCCTAGACTTACAAACGCTGGCGTGATGTGCATCCTGCTTCGAGCTCTGCCCCTCACTCTTTAATAGTCAGACTCATTTGCGTCTTAGATGTCGTCTTTGCCTTTTAAAGATGTGAAACAGCCGTTTCGTAATTAAACCATATCTGTTTCTAATTCGCTTTTTCCTCATTTTTGTTCCTAATGAGGTGAAGACCTAATTTTACAAGACAAACAAACACACACTGGTTTTGATCACACAAGTTGGACACTGTTGTGGAAAAATCTTCTATATTAATTTGAGAGTTGCTCATTCTCAACAGAATTGAAGGAATCAACACCTGGAAGTGTGATGTACATTATATTCTGTTACAAACCCCACATGGCAAATGCTCTTTTCTTTCTTTGTTCTTTGGTTTGGGGGATTTACTGTATTCATGTATATCAAATGTCTGATGACCCCCAGGAACAGCCCTTAAAACTTTGAACATGAACCAGCCTGATCTAAGTAGCAGGGCAGGTAAACGAGCCACGTCCCCAGCGTCACTGATACTGAAGCGAAAGTGAAACGAAGTCTGACACCTTGCGTGCTACGCCTTCACCTCATCTCTTCGTTCATATTTTTTCATTTCAGACAAACTTCTGGGGTTTGACATTTCTGTAAATGATTATAAAACACAAGGACAGAAATGTGCTTTCGTGATTTTATTGATGAAGGTAACATATTCTGTGACACATTTTTTGAGTACAGCAGTTCTTACAAAGCAACTTTTATTCCCCAATCATTCAATAAACATTTGACATAATCACTGGTGTCTTTAATTTTGCAAATGTGCAGGACAGTAGCTGGACCTAAACTAGATGTGTGTGATATGAATCCTATCCATTGACCAGTAAATATGCAGTTCAAATATAAACCCTTCTGACAATAATAACAATCATCATAGTTCCTGTCTGGAGTTGGCTTCTCAGATTTGCATTAAAGGAAAAACTGACCAGAGATGTTTTTACAATAAAGTGGACAATCAAGAAAATAAAAGACATGAATAAATATTCTATATATATTTTACAGATAGTCTATGTTAATCGATAGTCGTGACTTTCTATAGCAGGACCACAGCCATGGCCACTGTGATAGGAATGAGGCTGAATTTGCTGACCACTCCTACTGTTGCTGTGTTGTTTGTTCCAGTACTAGATTCAGATGGAGAATTAGACCCAGACACCGATGGCTTTGTAGTTGTTGGGATTCCAGGTATGGATCCTGGTGGCGTTGTTGTAGTAGTTGTTCCTACAGGTGTGGATCTTGACACCATGGCGTTAGCTACGGTGGCTGTGGCTACAGCTGCAGCGGCTGCCGTCTGCGTCGCCGTCTGCGTCGCCGTGGCCACCGCTTGCGTAAGGTTTGCAGCATTTACTCGTGTTGCTAGTGTTGTGCCTGTGGTGCGCTCAGTTGCAGTTTGTACTGCCAGTGCAGTTGCTTGTGCCATCAGCGCCAGCCCGTGTAGCTCTGATACTGCAGCATATACTTCTTGTGGCAACACAGTGTCGTTTAAAAGGATTTGCTGCAGCAGATCTGCTGCTTGTCCTGCTATGGTGACCACTGAAGTGGATGCATTTGCTGAGGGGGTCATTGTCTCTGCTGTTGCTGCCTTTGCTGCATCATCTGCTGCCATGTTTGCGGCGTTGGCTGCTATCGTTGCTGCTTCTGTGATTTTTGCTATGGCTGGTGATGCTTCTTGAAGCGCTGTTGCTGCTGTTGCTGCTGTTGCTGCTGCCGCTGCTGCATTTGCTGCTTCAGATGCTCGTTTTGCTGCATTCACAGCCTGGTCCACTGAGATTTCACCCCTTGCAACCTGAGCGGCGGCTGTTGCTGCTTGTTGTGAAGCATTTGCTGCGTTTAGTGCCGCTGTGAATGTTGTCGGTCCGGCTGCGGCCGCGGCGGCGGCTGCTGTGGCTGCGGCGGCGGCTGCGGCCGCTGTCGACCCTGCCACTGCTGCTTGCCTGGCTGCTTCGGTCGCTGGGTTGGTCACTGCTGTGGTGGTCGGGTTTGTAGTACTACCGAAGGCTGTTTGCACTGTAGTGGATGTTGTTGGATGTATGTGTGGATTAACGTTTGCAGCCACTCTTGCTGCTGCCGCAGCAGCTTTTACGGCAGCTTTTGTTATGAATGCTGTTATGTCTGGGTTGCATGCAGCTGACTGCGCCTCTGCCGCAGCTGCGGTGGCCGCTGCCATCTCTGCGACAGCGAGAGCTGCGCCTGCGGCCTTTTGTGAGCAGTGTAACGCTCGGAAGGCGCTTTCTGCTGCAGTTTCAAGTGCTTTTGCCGCACTGGTGGCTGCGTTGATGGCTTGTGCCTTTGCTTCTCCAGTCGCGGCCGCGGCTGCTGCTTCAGCTGCTTTTGTTGCTGCCAACGCAGCCAGTGACGATGCCTCCGCTATTCGTGCTGCTGCGGAGGACTGTGCGCTGAGTGACGCTTCGACCGCGGCCAGTGCCGCTGCTGCTGCTGCTGCTGCTGCGTTTCTGGCTGCATGCGCTGCCATAGCTGCCGGTGCTTCTCCTGCTGACACTAGGGAGGCAGTCACAGCTGCTACTTGTGCTTCGGCTACCGCGGCTTCTACTGCAGGTGTCGCTGCTCCGGCGGCGGCTGCTGTTGAGGCAGCTAAGGCTGTGGCAGCTGCTGCGACCGCTGTGGCTGTCGTCGCTACGGCTTCAGCTGCTGTCGTCGGCAGCGGCCGGTGTGTGGCCGGTGCCGTGGTCGTAGCGGGACGCGCTCCTCGGCATCTGGCCAGGGCTATTGCTGCTTCAGCTGCGGCTACAGCGTCCATCGCTGTTCTCGCTGCCAGCTGAGCTGCTCCAGCAGCGTCCGCAGCCCTTTGAGCTGCACTTTCTGCCGCTGCCGCCGCCGCTGCCGCCGCCGCCGCGTCGGCTAACGTTGCTGTTGTCCATGCTGCTACAAGCGTTGGCTGCAGCGCAGGCGCGGTTGCGTTCGCTTCGTCGGCCGGAGGCATTGCGGTTAACGCTCTCGTTGTTTCTGCCAGCGCCTGCGCCACAGCTGCTGCGGCTTCTCTGACGTCTGCAGCAGCTGCGGCCGGTGAGGTCGCAGCATTGGCTGCAGCTTCTGCAGCTTCATGGGCCGCGTTGGACGCGTGTGACGCGGCCTCTGCCGTCTCTCTTGCCGCTGCTGCTGCTGATGCCGGGGCTCTTTGCGCTGCTAGGGCTGCTACGTGTGAAGCGAGTCTGGCTGCAGTAGCTGCATAATCTGCTATTGCCGCTGTCTGCGTTGGTGACATGAATCCGTTTATCACTGCGTCTGAAGCCAGGGCTGCTTGTTGCGCCGCTTTGACCGCGACTTCCGCCGCCGCTACTGCGTTTTCAGCGCAAGCTCCTGTAGTGGCAGTGGCCGCAGCTGCCGCTAAAGCTGCCGCAGTAGCTGCCGCCGCCCCTGCGGCTGCTGTTGCGCTGGCTGCAGCCGCCTTCGACGCGCTGCTGGCTGCTGCAGGGCACCTGCCTCTCAGATGCGCCTCGGTGGCGGACGCTGTGGCCAAGAATGCAGTTAGAATTCATTCAGACACCGCACAGTCATTCATGCTTTCTAGCTTGAACGCTTAACTCACCAATTAGTACTAAGATGATGATACAAGTCTTCATCATTGGGTGAAGTTCTTCTTCCTTCTTTTAATCTATGTCTGATCTGTTTATAAAAAAAGAATAAACAATTAAAACAAATACCCACAACCTAAACTAAAAGCAACAGTTCAAAGAACGAATAGAACCAAGTCAGTAGCTGCTACAAAGCCATGAGGCTTGGACTTACTCTGCTGGAGTGATGTGACCTGCTGTTCTCCTGGGACTTATCTGGGTCTTCCGCTCAGACCTACATGTATAAATACAGAATACAGATACAAAAATGTATCAAGTGTCACACCCACGACACAAAGCAACTGATAATTATTAAATAGTTGGGAGGGCAGGAGCACGTTTAATGTAAAAACTACGCACGAGATGTTTAATTGACTATTTCCTCATTTCTCTTTTCCCCCTGAGCTCAAGACCTTGTCATACAAGACAAACCTGCCTCAATCTTGTACATATAGAAACTCACCCACTTTCATTTGTCCCAGTATCTTTGACTTTAAACTTTATTACAGATGCTTTCACTTGTGGTCTTGTGTTTTGTGTCAGCATATAAACTCACACAAGCTGCTCCTTGGGCCAGAGATGGGAAGAAGCAGACGAACGAGCGAGTGACTGATATTAGGAGAAACGTTAGAAGGTGTTTACGTTTCCCTCTCTGTGGTGCAGAACAGACGTCGTTTAAATCCCTCGCGGCCCGGATCAACACACGACGGGACGTGAAGGTCCAAGGAGCCCAGAGCTCAGAGAGCTGGTGGTCAGCACCACGAGAGCAGATCAGCCCAGGAGCAGCTAACCTCACTCCAACCGCAGCTTATTACAAGTGTGTTGGTGAACGGTCACGTAGTATTTAATGTGGATTGAATCTGAAATGAAACAGTAAGATCAGATCATTTGGCAGCTCTTGGGTTGTGGAATGAGGAAGTGGTGAAGTGCAAAGGTGTCGTCAGAACCGTGGAACTAGTGGCATCAGTTCTCTCACATGAGGGGAAGAAGAATCGTGTCTCCAGCTGCTTCCTCTTGTCTTGTAACTGCTGATGTCAGTCTACGTCAGATCTAAGTTGATGAAGTGGTGCAAGTCATGCTTGCACACAATTACTGGTTATTTACTGACTGACCACTGCTCCCATAAGACAAAGCGTCGGGTTGGGCCTCCAGCGTTTGTTTGCTTGCTTGTTTGGTATCTAACCAGCCGACACTCCTGAGGATGTTCTGGCTGGACGTATCATTAGCCCAGAGTCACGCATCGCTAATTAGCATCCACATACCTTGAGTTGTTTCGCTCTTAACAGCTGGCAGCTGATCATGGTATTAGTTGGCGCAGGGCCACACCTAAAACGTGCGAACAGGTCAGTCCCTGAGAGCAGCCACAGGCTAAAGCCCTGAGCCAACAAACAGTCTGACACCAAGCTGCTCAATTCATTGGCTGGACTTCCCTCATGTGCCTCTTCAGTTTTTCTTTCCTCTGCAAATTCCTGCACGTTCTGTCAGCGTAATATCAAAGGGCCTTTTCCCACGAGCCTGTTCCTGCAGGATTAAAGTCAATTCAGCTCCTGCATGTTAAAGTCAAGCGAGTGACTTGCGATGAGTTTTTCTTTGACTGTGCTTTTTTTGTGGAGCGAGGAAAATAAACTTGATTAAGCGGTGAAATGAAAGTTTTCTGTGACTTTACGTGACTTCAGCCACTTTGACTAAACGGTAGCGTCTGAAACTAATCCTGACTTGGCAGCGTTGAGCGTGAGATGCAGCTGCAGCTCCGGTGTCAGATGTCGCTAATGAAGCAGCTGTTGATTCGCTGCCACCAACCGTGAAGTCGCATCCAAGTTGTTGAGCTGTTTACACAACGTTGTGATTTAGACGAACATAAACATCAACAGAAACAAATGTCACTACAGCAGTAAACAAGGTTCATTATAAATAGTGTAACTTCACGTTGTTTCTGCTCTGGTTTCAACTATGAGAGATGAAAATTAGACGATTGTGTTTATCTCATTCATTCAGTTCTGCTCATTTCCTTCTTATATTAATCCATGAAACTCTGTAGCTGAACGTCTATGTTCCAACTAAAGCTGCCTGGGTTCTGTTTGATGCCTGGGTTCTGTTTGGTTCTGTGTGATGCCTGGGTTCTGTTTGGTTCTGTGTGATGCCTGGGTTCTGTTTGGTTCTGTGTGATGCCTTGGTTCTCTTTGGTCCGGTTTGATGCCTTGGTTCTGTTTGATGCCTGGGTTCTGTTTGTTGCCTTGGTTCTGTTTGTCGCTTGGTTCTGTTTGTTGCCTTGGTTCTGTTTGATGTCTTGGTTCTCTTTGGTTCTGTTTGATGCCTTGGTTCTGTTTGATGTCTGGGTTCTGTTTGATGCCTTGGTTCTGTTTGTTGCCTTGGTTCTGTTTGTTTCCTTGGTTCTGTTTGATGCCTTGGTTCTGTTTGTCGCTTGGTTCTGTTTGTTGCCTTGGTTCTGTTTGTCGCTTGGTTCTGTTTGTTGCCTGGGGTTCCGTTTGCTCTTGGGTCGATGACTCCGGCCCGGTTCTGCTGGAGGTCCCTTCTGCAGCTGGACTTCCTGGGCTTTCTGTACATATTTTGAAAGGTTGTGACATTTGTGTCTGGGAGCAGCTGCGTCCTGCTGACGAACGAGACGGGTAAAAGTACCAGCTAACATCATTATGGTTATGAAAAGAAGCCAATTAACATTCGCACACGTCAGTTAGCTTCTCCTCCCTCTGCACAAGCAACAACATGAGCTGAAGGTGGGTTTTCAGCCGGAGCCTCCTCTGGCAGAACCTCCCGTTGGACCTTCTGCGTGGGACTTGGCGTAGACGTGAACAACCTGAGCCCCAGGCTCCAGTTTACTCCGTGCGCACTTTATTAGCGACGTTAGATTAAACAGATCCGGGTCCTGTCCGGGGGGATGATACTTTACTGGTCTCACAGTGGGGAAATTCGGTTGCTACAGCTACCAACAGTGAAGTGCGAAAGAATGAAACCCTAACGCAAACGTGCAATTATGTGCACATACAAAATACATAATGTCCAAAAACCTGTGTGGGCACAGCCGAGGTCGTTGTGGGAAGGAACTGCGCTTCCGCGGGTTATTCTCAACGACCCATCACTTCCTGGAGGTGAATTTGTTATTTCTTGTTTCCGTGAGAGCTTAAAATCTCTCGGGAATCAAAGGAGGAAAAGTAAAACCTGACGTCATTTGCATTTTTAAGCAAATGTGGGCTTCGTTTAGTTAATTAGTACGTGATGGTGAGTTCCTGGAAACAGCCTGGGACACATTCTCTACATGCTGAGCTGATAGTGAGTGACTCTCCTCCATGGACGGTTCACACGTGACCGGCCTGGTTCTCAACATCACGCAGCCCGTCGAGCATCTGTGGCATTGACTCTGGCCCGACGCCCACGGGTGTCCGCCTAAACTAATTGCTCCAATTAGTTTGATGGGCCTGTGACAGACGCATGTACAGAGACGACTCCGTCCAGAGTAAACACGCTTCAGAGGATGGAGGCGGTTTTCATGCCACACCACTGGAATGCAGCGGCACAGTACCAGGTGGCTGATCCAGATCCAGGCGTGTGGGTGACAGACTCTGCAGCACGACGGGTGACCCACAATACACCGACTAGTGTCAAAAGCAGCTTTGAAATGGAGACAGTAGTCAGTCAGCAGATGTTTTGTTGGGGTTGAGTTCTGGCTTCTGGCTCGGTGGGTCTGAAGCCTTCCAGCGATCTTTGATGGGTCCTACGATGAGCAGCCACAGCCCAACACGCCAATAAACCCCAACACGATCTCTGCGCTGTGTGTCCTACGCGTCCAGACCACAGAAACCAGAATCTCTCATGTTTCCATTAATATAGTAAATATCATCTAATATGTCTGTGGAGATTCTCAGTCATCCAGGCGAAGTTGTCTGAAGGTTGAGTCATCTAACCTTGTTCATCTAATATTGTCCCTTTCTTCACATTCACGCATTCGATCATTGGTCCTCACCGTCCTACAGCGTCACCTGGTGACCACCTGCTTCTACCACTGGTCTGTGCTTTCAAACACTGATTTTTGGAAGCTACTAGATTGGTTTGTGCATCCTGTGTCTTCATTCAGTAGAAGGTTCAGACTGAAGGATGCTCAGATGAAGACTCTGGATTAGTTTGGTTGGGAGCAGAGACTGTGACCTGAGCTCAGACGGGAATAATTCGAAACAACAACAAATGACCAGAGAGAGAGACAGAAATGACTCGACAACACAGAACTAATGTTGCTGATTTCCATGGTTTGATCATTTTTGGTCCTTTCAATTGGTTTGGTCGTTGCAATTTAAGTTTAGCGCGCATTGACGTTGCTGCCAGTAGATGCCAGTAGATGCCAGTAGATGTCATCAAGTCCAAACATGACGCAGCAGGAGATGAGTCTGCATCAGTGAAACAGGTAAAACCCATGAACTGGATCCTTGAGTTGGACCTGGTTCAGTCCAGGTGTTGCATCCACGCTGCAGGGTCGGCTAAGGTCGTGTTGTGTGGGTGAATCGTGGCCGAGGGCTGTTTACACAAGCTCTCGTCTCGCCGCAGGTCAAAGGCCTCCTGGCGTCGGCTCGTTCCTGACTGACAACCTGCTCTGCAGCTTTCTGGATGCGCCACGTAACCGGGTCTCCTCCTGCTGCCTCCACCGGGTGGCGCCTTAATCCACGTTTCAGTGGATGCACGTTTGGCCGGTGAATCTGAGCCAGGTCAGAACTCGGGTCGGTGTTTTCTGAAAGAAAAACTTTAACTAATAAAAACAGTTTCCATTTATATCATCTGGACTTGACATAATATATCAGCACTTTCGCCTCACAGCGAGAAGGTCCCGGGTTCGATTCCCGGAGGTGACATGCAGCTAGGCTGATTGGAAAACTCTAATATGCCTGTAGTTGTGCGTCTATATGTGTGACCCCTGCCTCTTGACAGCTGGGACAGATGCAGCACAGCAGTGTATTCATGTTTATTAGTGGGTTTATTCATGTTTATTAGTGGGTTTATTTATGTTTATCAGTTTGTTTGTTTATTCATGTTTATTAGTGGGTTTATTCATGTTTATCAGTTTGTTTGTTTATTCATGTTTATTAGTGGGTTTATTCATGTTTATTAGTGGGTTTATTCATGTTTATTACTGGGTTTATTCATGTTTATCAGTTTGTTTATTCATGTTTATCAGTGGGTTTAGTCATGTTTATTATTGTGTTTATTCATGTTTATCAGTTTGTTTATTCATGTTTATTAGTGGGTTTATTCATGTTTATTACTGGGTTTATTCATGTTTATCAGTGGGTTTAGTCATGTTTATCAGTTTGTTTATTCATGTTTATTAGTGGGTTTATTATTGTTTATTAGTAGGGTTTATTATTGTTTGTTAGTGGGGTTTATTATTGTTTGTTAGTTGGTTTATTATTATTTATTAGTGGGTTTATTATTGTTTAATAGTGGGGTTTATTATTATTTATTAGTGGGTTTATTATTATTTATTAGTGGGGTTTTTTATTGTTTGTTAGTTGGTTTATTATTATTTATTAGTGGGTTTATTCATGTTTATTACTGGGTTTATTCATGTTTATCAGTGGGTTTAGTCATGTTTATTAGTGGGTTTATTCATGTTTATCAGTTTGTTTATTCATGTTTATTAGTGGGTTTATTATTGTTTATTAGTAGGGTTTATTATTGTTTGTTAGTGGGGTTTATTATTGTTTGTTAGTTGGTTTATTATTATTTATTAGTGGGTTTATTATTGTTTAATAGTGGGGTTTAATATTATTTATTAGTGGGTTTATTATTATTTATTAGTGGGGTTTTTTATTGTTTGTTAGTTGGTTTATTATTATTTATTAGTGGGTTTATTCATGTTTATCAGTGGGTTTAGTCATGTTTATTAGTGGGTTTATTCATGTTTATCAGTTTGTTTATTCATGTTTATTAGTGGGTTTATTATTGTTTATTAGTAGGGTTTATTATTGTTTGTTAGTGGGGTTTATTATTGTTTGTTAGTTGGTTTATTATTATTTATTAGTGGGTTTATTATTGTTTGTTAGTGGGGTTTATTATTGTTTGTTAGTTGGTTTATTATTATTTATTAGTGGGGTTTTTATTGTTTGTTAGTAGGGTTTATTATTGTTTGTTAGTTGGTTTATTATTATTTATTAGTGGGGTTTTTATTGTTTGTTAGTAGGGTTTATTATTGTTTGTTAGTGGGGTTTTTTATTGTTTGTTAGTTGGTTTATTATTATTTATTAGTGGGTTTATTATTGTTTATTAGTAGGGTTTATTATTGTTTGTTAGTGGGGTTTGTTATTGTTTGTTAGTTGGTTTATTATTATTTATTAGTGGGTTTATTATTGTTTATTAGTAGGGTTTATTATTGTTTATTAGTGGGTTTATTATTATTTATTAGTGGGTTTATTATTGTTTATTAGTAGGGTTTATTATTGTTTATTAGTGGGTTTATTATTATTTATTAGTGGGTTTATTATTGTTTATTAGTAGGGTTTATTATTGTTTATTAGTGGGTTTATTATTATTTATTAGTGGGGTTTGTTATTGTTTGTTAGTTGGTTTATTATTATTTATTAGTGGGTTTATTATTGTTTATTAGTAGGGTTTATTATTGTTTGTTAGTGGGGTTTGTTATTGTTTGTTAGTTGGTTTATTATTATTTATTAGTGGGTTTATTATTATTTATTAGTGGGGTTTTTTATTGTTTGTTAGTTGGTTTATTATTATTTATTAGTGGGTTTATTATTGTTTATTAGTAGGGTTTATTATTGTTTATTAGTGGGTTTATTATTATTTATTAGTGGGTTTATTATTGTTTATTAGTAGGGTTTATTATTGTTTATTAGTGGGTTTATTATTATTTATTAGTGGGTTTATTATTGTTTATTAGTAGGGTTTATTATTGTTTATTAGTGGGTTTATTATTATTTATTAGTGGGGTTTGTTATTGTTTGTTAGTTGGTTTATTATTATTTATTAGTGGGTTTATTATTGTTTATTAGTAGGGTTTATTATTGTTTGTTAGTGGGGTTTGTTATTGTTTGTTAGTTGGTTTATTATTATTTATTAGTGGGTTTATTATTGTTTATTAGTAGGGTTTATTATTGTTTGTTAGTGGGGTTTGTTATTGTTTGTTAGTTGGTTTATTATTATTTATTAGTGGGTTTATTATTATTTATTAGTGGGGTTTTTTATTGTTTGTTAGTTGGTTTATTATTATTTATTAGTGGGTTTATTATTGTTTATTAGTAGGGTTTATTATTGTTTATTAGTGGGTTTATTATTATTTATTAGTGGGTTTATTATTGTTTATTAGTAGGGTTTATTATTGTTTATTAGTGGGTTTATTATTATTTATTAGTGGGTTTATTATTGTTTATTAGTAGGGTTTATTATTGTTTATTAGTGGGTTTATTATTATTTATTAGTGGGGTTTGTTATTGTTTGTTAGTTGGTTTATTGTTATTTATTAGTGGGTTTATTATTGTTTATTAGTAGGGTTTATTATTGTTTGTTAGTGGGGTTTGTTATTGTTTGTTAGTTGGTTTATTATTATTTATTAGTGGGTTTATTATTGTTTATTAGTAGGGTTTATTATTGTTTGTTAGTGGGGTTTATTATTGTTTGTTAGTTGGGTTTATTATTGTTTATTAGTGGGTTTATTATTATTTATTAGTGGGTTTATTATTGTTTATTAGTAGGGTTTATTATTGTTTATTAGTGGGTTTATTATTATTTATTAGTGGGGTTTGTTATTGTTTGTTAGTTGGTTTATTGTTATTTATTAGTGGGTTTATTATTGTTTATTAGTAGGGTTTATTATTGTTTGTTAGTGGGGTTTGTTATTGTTTGTTAGTTGGTTTATTATTATTTATTAGTGGGTTTATTATTGTTTATTAGTAGGGTTTATTATTGTTTGTTACTGGGGTTTGTTATTGTTTGTTAGTTGGTTTATTATTATTTATTAGTGGGTTTATAAGTGGGTTCGTCAGGTGTTTTCTTGCTGTGTCATAGTTTAAGGAGGAGGAGCAGCTCTGAGGAATTCAGCTATGTCACCAAACACACGTCAATCCTGACATCTGACATCATAACAGAGGCCAGTCGGCATCGTTGGCATGTTTTAAGGCCTGAGAATCTGAGGTAAAACACACAAAGCAGCCGTACACGGCCCGACAGGCTGGGTTTCCACTGAGCCCTGGCTCCTAAAGGTGATTGTGTCCCTGCGACTCTAAACAAGCAGAGCAGTGCAAAAAGCTCTACGACACAAGCCAAGCAGACTGCACACACATTAAAGTAACCTGATCATAACCATCTTGCATCGACACAAACACACTTCAGAACACGAGCAGATTTGATTTGTTTAAAAGTAGTAGAAGGAAGGCGTGAAGGTCAGAGAACCTGGGTTCAGCTTATTACAGTTCATCTGTTGTATTTGAGTTGATCTTCTGCTGCTTTGATCCACTTTAATCATTTAAGTTGGAGCAGCGCTGAGAAAAGACGCAGGACCAACGCTCGACAGTGATTCCTGATTTCACACAACCAGACACCAGAGAAGGCTTTTTTTTGCATGTTGATCCTTCTCTGTCCCAGAGCCGACAAGTTCAAACCGGTATTTGCATATTTGTAATGGTGGTGTAATCACACAAGACAGTTCAGCATCACTCAAACCCAGCAGCGTGTCAGGCGATTCTGGACAGACAGCGTCACGTTTCCCACCACCTCCAACACGGCTCGCTAATGTGACGACAGACGTCTGGACAGGTGCCGTGTGACTAGACTGAAGCGGTTTATGGAAAGCAGGATTAAGTAAGAACCAAATGATCACAGAATCAGCACGATCAGCAACAAACCACAAGTTTAATTTTCAGCACAAATGAATATTTGTAGGGTTGTGTTCAGGAACTTCAGGACACCAGAGCACTGTCAGGAACTGTTTTTATGCAAATAGACACAGCCTGGGTCTATTCAACTGTGCATGAACTCAAATTTTAATCAAATGTAACCAAATCTCCAGAAAATCTAGTGAATGGATTCGTGAGAATGAGATGGACTGTGATGGATATTTGTGAAGTCACTTCCTTTTCATTTGAGTGGCAGAGACGCTTTCATAGCTGGGCTGACTGTAAGTTCCCCGTTTGTCTTTGCCCACTGGTGGCGTCTGTGTCCGTCCGCTGATGTGGACACGCCTGGTAACACTGAAAGTGAAAACAGTTACAGGACCGTTGACGCGGGGCTGTCGGGGTTCAGGCCCTGCATCGTGTAGTGTCCCCTAGAAAACTCAGGAAGGATTAGTTGACAAAAGCTCCACCGTGATTTATTCATCATAATCACCGACAGCTGTGGATGTGCAGAGGCTCTGGAACAAACGGACCGGCTGCATCACGGACACACACACTTTACCTTGTTCACCAGCCAGTCAGACCTGCGGGGTCCTGTAAACGGCCCTTCAGGGATAGTTGATAGTTGAAGTCGTTTGAAGGCCCTGAGGCCAGGCAGCGGATGAGCCGTCTGCTGAGGCCGTGGAGGCCTGTCAACGTCTGGAATAATGGATTTGTAGCTGTGTGGAAAGTTGCCACATAACAATTCAATCTACACGACAGGAGGAGAATGAAACAGACACAAGGACGTGACAGAGGCATAAATCCCTCAGGTTACGACGTTTGGTGGCTAAACGTCTTTTATGTTACGCCGAAGCTCAAACTTTATTTCCTCTTCCTCATAAGGGAAAACAGAAGTCACGCTGCAGCCTCCAACGTTAGGCAGCGTATTGACGTGGGGAGACGGACCATGACCTCTTCCTGCTTCCTGCTCTGTAGAGCCTTCGTGGCGATCACTGTTGTGCAGGATCGGCCTCGTGTGTCTCTGCGTCTGTTTGGACTCAGGTTCAGCCGTGACAACGAGCTGCTTGGAGCCCGGCAGAAAACAATGGAGTCGGTGCGTGTTCTGTTGCTCGGACATGTTTCAGCAGGTGCCATTTCATCAAAACACATTACGTCAGCGTTAATGAACAAAACAGCACCAGCGTCAGATCCCCTGCCGTGACTGAGGCTCCCAAACATTCTGACCCACATTAACGTCAGACCAGCGTTAGACTGAAACAAACTCGGTTTCATTTGCGTCCTCAGCTGGTTCGGAGCCGTCTTTTAGTGAATGTTGGATCGTCACAGCGAACCAACCCGGTTCCAGGCGGCAGCTTGAATAAACATCGGTATAAAAGCCAAATATTTAATGCCATTGTTCGCACAGAGACTCGGCCGAAACACAATGACAGGAGACACACCTGCTGGATCTGGGAACATCCTGCTCACAATGCACTATTCACCTGTCAGCTGCTCGTCAAGATCGAAATCACATGGCAGCGACTGTCACAAACAAACAGAGCAGAACCTCGTCACAGAGGTTCTGAAAGACGGGAACGAGAGGAATAAAAACCAATAAATAAAGGAGGATCTGAAGTTACCATCAGTGAAACTTCCCCCAGTCTGCAGATTTCACACGCTTTGTTTTGCCCACAGGAGGAATAAGGATCTCAGGCCCAAACAGAACTGTTCTGCTGTCCTGCCTCCAACCTGCAGCTGCAGGAGGCGCAACCCTGTTCCTCCGTGTCCTCTGGGACAATTTCCTTTCAAATATGTCTTTTTCAGAACGTTTGGGTCACAGCATCAGGCTCAGCTGCTGTGAGAATATGAGAAGCTGTAGGTTAAACGTGCTCGTGTCTATTCTCTCTCTTTGTATATTTAGCCTCAACAGCAGCTCAATTAAAACCAACAGATCCCACATGGAGCAAGCTTTTAATAAATCAATAAATTCAACCAAACACCTCAACCACAACCACAGCTGCTGCTACAACAACTACAACCAACTCAAACATGTATATTAGTAATAATGTCATTTCTTTAATTAAATGTTAATAGCAACAGTGGAAAAACTCCTCTATAGAGGAAGAAACCTCCAGCAGACCCAGGATCAGTGGGAGAACATCTGCCTTGACCGGTTGGAGTGAAGGGATAGAGAAGAGAGAAAACAACAACAGACTCAGGATGGTTGGACCATCAGCTGAACACTGAGACACACGACTCTGAGTCTGACGATACCTGGAGATGAGAATAGAGACAGAAAGAGAGAAACACAACTAGAGAGAACAGAGACAAAGTTAGTCACATGTGGACATGGAGGCATGTTAGTGGATGGAATAGATAGAAAACCAGAGGAGCTCAGTGAATGAAGGAGGTTCAGCATCTAAGCCTGTAGCAGCTTATTCCACCATTATTGGTTTTCTATAGATACTGATTCCTGTGCGACACAGATCTGCAGCCGCTGAGCAACCAGGCACCTGTCACATTTAATTTCATAGGATAAAAGGACATTATTGTGGTACCTGAGCAAACAAAGGAGAGGCTGCAGGTGGAGCCAAGTAAAATAAAGCCGTCGTGGGTGCAGCTCAAACTGTGTGCGACACTCCATCATCATCACCTGAGGCTGGATCACCAGAAAACACTGCGTCACAACACAGAGTTGGGCTAATTTAAGAGCCCGTGACCTCACCAGCTGTAAACATGTGCGACTCCTAAACTTGCTTGTATTTGCCTCCTGGCACTCACAAGGTTTCACATGACTGCCAGCAGCCAAAAGCAGCGGCACTGTCACACCCGGAGACATTTCCACTGCTTCAGCCCAGACATTAAACCTGAGACACAAGGCGTCTCGGTCAGCAACGTAAATACGAAGCTTCTCACGTCTCTGTATGACATCAGACACACGAGCAGTAGAAGCTGACGCGAGTCCTGGAGCAGAACATTCTGACCGTCACCGTCCAGGATGTTGAGGCCTGGAAAGTCGTTGACTGCATCAGCATGCTGTGTTGTGGCTGTTGACTCCTCATTACAATAATCACTGACAGCTGACAACAAAGATCTTGTTGAGATGCTCAGATCTTGGACTGTGGCGCTGGCTTTCTCCGACTGACGTGAAGGTCAACCAGCTGCCATCTGTGTCTCAGGGATCGTCACAACAAAGCAGCCAGAGACGCAAACAACACAGCGTACGAGCGTATTGGACTTGGAGGAATTTCGTTTGTTGGCAGCATTGTTAGACTCACCAATGTGATGAAACCCTGTTGTCTTAACGAGGAACAACCAGTCCTCAATCAAGAAGAGTTTGATCACGATTCATTTCCGCCCCAGTGGAAACCAACAATAACCAACAAAAAGAAATGTGGATTTGTTAAGTAGAGGGTGCAGACGTTGGGTGTGTATGGCTCCATCCATCCGGTAGGAAGCTTCACCCTGGACAAGTCTCTCATTTATCCACAGAGACACCTCCCAGACCTTTGATTTACGTTTTTACCTCAAAGCTAAACAATTTCAACGACACATTTGTTTACCACAGTGAACTGGAATCAATGAATGTGTAATTGAAAACATCATATTGTTGGTTGTTATGATAATTTGTTTTATTGTTCTGTGGCCTAATTTTAGCTGTGATAGACTCTGGCCTCTGCTCTCACTACGCTGTGTCTGTGGGGACCAGGCAGCAGGACACAAAGAGACTCCACCAGCTGCTCAGGAGGTTCTGTCCTGGCTCCACTGGACTCTGGAGGAGGACGTGGACAAGCTGACGTCCATCATGGACGATGCTTCTCACTGCGTCAGACAGTGGAGGCTCTGAGCAGCTCCTTCAGTGGAGACTGATCCAGAGTCAGTGGAGGAAGGAGCCACAGAGCCTTCAGTCCACTGTGGGGTCAGTAAACAATGATCTTATGTTAAATATTTCCCTGTGGTCGTTGCTGAGAGTCCAGACGTTATAAGACACATATGACGCATGCTGTTGATGCGCCTTCATAGTTTATGACTGACTCACAGCTTTATCAACCACAACAACCACAGCTACTACCATAGTTGCTGATCCAACAACAACCACAGCTGATCCAACAACAACAACCACAGCTGACCCAACAACAACAACAACAACCACAACTGATCCAACAACGACAACCACAGCTGATCCAACAATGACAACAACCACAGCTGATCCAACAACGACAACCACAGCTGACCCAACAACAACAACCACAGCTGATCCAACAACGACAACCACAGCTGACCCAACAACAACAACCACAGCTGATCCAACAACAACCACAGCTGATCCAACAACAACAACCACAGCTGACCCAACAACAACAACCACAGCTGACCCAACAACGACAACCACAGCTGATCCAACAACGACAACCACAGCTGATCCAACAATGACAACAACCACAGCTGATCCAACAACGACAACCACAGCTGATCCAACAATGACAACAACCACAGCTGATCCAACAACGACAACCACAGCTGATCCAACAACTACAACCACAGCTGACCCAACAACGACAACCACAGCTGACCCAACAACAACAACCACAGCTGACCCAACAACAACAACCACAGCTGATCCAACAACAACAACCACAGCTGACCCAACAACAACAACCACAGCTGACCCAACAACGACAACCACAGCTGATCCAACAACGACAACCACAGCTGATCCAACAACGACAACCACAGCTGATCCAACAACGACAACCACAGCTGATCCAACAACGACAACCACAGCTGATCCAACAACAACAACCATAGCTGATCCAACAACAACCACAGCTGATCCAACAACAACAACCACAGCTGACCCAACAACGACAACCACAGCTGATCCAACAACGACAACCACAGCTGACCCAACAACAACAACCACAGCTGATCCAACAACAACCACAGCTGATCCAACAACAACAACCACAGCTGACCCAACAACAACAACCACAGCTGACCCAACAACGACAACCACAGCTGATCCAACAACGACAACCACAGCTGATCCAACAACGACAACCACAGCTGATCCAACAACGACAACCACAGCTGATCCAACAACGACAACCACAGCTGATCCAACGACAACCACAGCTGATCCAACAACTACAACCACAGCTGATCCATCAACGACAACCACTGCTGATCCAACAACGACAACCACAGCTGATCCAACAACTACAACCACAGCTGATCCAACAACGACAACCACAGCTGATCCAACAACGACAACCACAGCTGATCCAACAACGACAACCACAGCTGATCCAACAACGACAACCACAGCTGATCCAACAATGACAACAACCACAGCTGATCCTACAACTACAACCACAGCTGATCCAACAACGACAACCACAGCTGATCCAACAATGACAACAACCACAGCTGATCCAACAACGACAACCACAGCTGATCCAACAACGACAACCACAGCTGATCCAACAACGACAACCACAGCTGATCCAACAACGACAACCACAGCTGATCCAACAATGACAACAACCACAGCTGATCCAACAATGACAACCACAGCTGATCCAACAATGACAACAACCACAGCTGATCCAACAACGACAACCACAGCTGATCCAACAACAACAACCACAGCTGACCCAACAACGACAACCACAGCTGACCCAACAACGACAACCACAGCTGATCCAACAATGACAACAACCACAGCTGATCCAACGACAACCACAGCTGATCCAACAACGACAACCACAGCTGATCCAACGACAACCACAGCTGATCCAACAACTACAACCACAGTTGATCCAACGACAACCACAGCTGACCCAACAACGACAACCACAGCTGATCCAACAATGACAACAACCACAGCTGATCCAACAACGACAACCACAGCTGATCCAACAATGACAACAAGCACAGCTGATCCAACAACTACAACCACAGCTGATCCAACAACGACAACCACAGCTGATCCAACAACGACAACCACAGCTGATCCAACAACGACAACCACAGCTGATCCAACAACAACAACCACAGCTGACCCAACAACGACAACCACAGCTGATCTAACAATGACAACAACCACAGCTGATCCAACGACAACAACCACAGCTGATCCAACAACGACAACCACAGCTGATCCAACGACAACCACAGCTGATCCAACGACAACCACAGCTGATCCAACAACGACAACCACAGCTGATCCAACGACAACCACAGCTGATCCAACGACAACCACAGCTGATCTAACAATGACAACAACCACAGCTGATCCAACAACAACAACCACAGCTGATCCAACAACGACAACCACAGCTGATCCAACGACAACCACAGCTGATCCAACAACGACAACCACAGCTGATCCATCAACGACAACCACTGCTGATCCAACAATGACAACAACCACAGCTGATCCAACGACAACCACAGCTGATCCAACAACGACAACAACAGCTGATCCAACGACAACCACAGCTGATCCAACAACTACAACCACAGCTGATCCAACAACGACAACCACAGCTGATCCAACAACGACAACCACAGCTGATCCAACAATGACAACAACCACAGCTGATCCAACAACTACAACCACAGCTGATCCAACAACGACAACCACAGCTGATCCAACAATGACAACAACCACAGCTGATCCAACAACGACAACCACAGCTGATCCAACAACGACAACCACAGCTGATCCAACAATGACAACCACAGCTGATTCAACAATGACAACAACCACAGCTGATCCAACAACGACAACCACAGCTGATCCAACAACGACAACCACAGCTGATCCAACAACAACAACCACAGCTGATCCAACAACGACAACCACAGCTGACCCAACAACGACAACCACAGCTGACCCAACAACGACAACCACAGCTGATCCAACAATGACAACAACCACAGCTGATCCAACGACAACCACAGCTGATCCAACAACGACAACCACAGCTGATCCAACAACGACAACCACAGCTGATCCAACAATGACAACAACCACAGCTGATCCAACAATGACAACCACAGCTGATCCAACAATGACAACAACCACAGCTGATCCAACAACGACAACCACAGCTGATCCAACAACAACAACCACAGCTGACCCAACAACGACAACCACAGCTGACCCAACAACGACAACCACAGCTGATCCAACAATGACAACAACCACAGCTGATCCAACGACAACCACAGCTGATCCAACAACGACAACCACAGCTGATCCAACGACAACCACAGCTGATCCAACAACTACAACCACAGTTGATCCAACGACAACCACAGCTGACCCAACAACGACAACCACAGCTGATCCAACAATGACAACAACCACAGCTGATCCAACAACGACAACCACAGCTGATCCAACAATGACAACAAGCACAGCTGATCCAACAACTACAACCACAGCTGATCCAACAACGACAACCACAGCTGATCCAACAACGACAACCACAGCTGATCCAACAACGACAACCACAGCTGATCCAACAACAACAACCACAGCTGACCCAACAACGACAACCACAGCTGATCTAACAATGACAACAACCACAGCTGATCCAACGACAACCACAGCTGATCCAACAACAACAACCACAGCTGATCCAACAACGACAACCACAGCTGATCCAACGACAACCACAGCTGATCCAACAACGACAACCACAGCTGATCCATCAACGACAACCACTGCTGATCCAACAATGACAACAACCACAGCTGATCCAACGACAACCACAGCTGATCCAACAACGACAACAACAGCTGATCCAACGACAACCACAGCTGATCCAACAACTACAACCACAGCTGATCCAACAACGACAACCACAGCTGATCCAACAACGACAACCACAGCTGATCCAACAATGACAACAACCACAGCTGATCCAACAACTACAACCACAGCTGATCCAACAACGACAACCACAGCTGATCCAACAACGACAACCACAGCTGATCCAACAACAACAACCACAGCTGATCCAACAACGACAACCACAGCTGACCCAACAACGACAACCACAGCTGACCCAACAACGACAACCACAGCTGATCCAACAATGACAACAACCACAGCTGATCCAACGACAACCACAGCTGATCCAACAACGACAACCACAGCTGATCCAACAACGACAACCACAGCTGATCCAACGACAACCACAGCTGATCCAACAACGACAACCACAGCTGATCCAACAACGACAACCACAGCTGATCCAACAACGACAACCACAGCTGATCCAACAACGACAACCACAGCTGATCCAACAACGACAACCACTGCTGATCCAACAACGACAACCACAGCTGATCCAACAACTACAACCACAGCTGATCCAACAACGACAACCACAGCTGATCCAACAATGACAACAACCACAGCTGATCCAACAATGACAACAACCACAGCTGACCCAACAACGACAACCACAGCTGATCCAACAATGACAACAACCACAGCTGCTGCGGCAATCACTTCATCCTCTGCAGTCACCACCCAAATAAGTGTAATTACTCTTGTAGCAATTGCTGCAACAGTACTTTTTAATTATTATCTAGAAGAGAGTCTACCAGTAAATGTTCAGTTCAATGAATAACAAAAAAAATGCTTTTTGTTAATTGTGTGTCTGAGTTTTCTTCTTGTTGTTTTGTTTGTAAAAACACTTTTGAGGATGATGGATTTTATTATATTTGGGTGAATTGACAGGTTTGATGTTTTTGAGTGAGTCTTAATATTATATTATTATTTATTCTTTAACAACTTGTACAAAGTGTGAGCTAAGTGTCTGTGATGAAAATATACCAATAAAGTATTTATATTGTATTTACATGAACAACAAATAAAACTTTGTTTGAAGTCATTATGGTGTGGTCTGGGTGACAATTATTATTGTTCAAGTTTGAAATAAAAGTGAGATTGAATTTATCAGAAGTTGCTCCTCATCGAACTCGCAGAGCTGGGATTGGGAGCAGCTCAATAAACTTGGTGACCCCGACGTGATGGTGAAGGAGAGACAGATTCTGAACGAGAACTGAGGACCTGTTTGTGACACAGTTGCCCGAGCAAAGACGAGGTAAGCAAAAAAACTGTTAAGATTCAAATTTCTGCATATTGAAAACGCTAAAATAAGTTCTGTGAATAAAAACTTGAAGTATAAGAATAATAAAAATTTAAAAAAAGATAAATTAAAGAGTAAAAAGGATAAGAGAGAAGTGAAATCACGGGTGTGGTGCCTATAATATATAAATTAAAATACTGATTTGTGAGCCTCTGTTGTGATACAACAAAAAAAACGGCCACTAGTTGGAAAACTGCAGACACAAATAAAAAAAGGTGACGTGTAGGACCCCTAGAGATGTGGTGCCTCCCCTAAATAATATTGTAAGTTAGTGGAATAGTTGTTGACGTGTTGAAGAGTTGAAAGGTCACCGGTGAGAGAGTGGAAACGGTGATAACAAAGCTTTTTTAAAATTTTTTAATCTCTCCTGTGAGTGACAGAAGTAAAATCTCAGGAGGAGAAAATGGAGAGTGAATTTGATCGAGAGTGTGTTGATGACGGCGGCTGCAGGCCACTGACAATGTTGAATCAGTGGGAAAAAGCATGTGAACAGTTGATAAGTGGTTTTGAACAGAAGGATCGAAATCGAAAAAGAAAAATGTATGATGGTAAATATGAAGAATTGAAAAAGAAGGGAGTTTGCAAAGATGAGGACAGAGAAGATCGAGCAGAAGTTTTAGCCAGAGAGGATGTGGCTGCATTACAGGCAACAAAAGAACAAAGAAGTAAAAGGTTTGATGGGGAAGCGGAAGTGGACAAAAAGAATTAGAACAAAAAGAGGAAAATAGGCGAATAGTGCACAATATGGCAGCATGGGGAACTAAAATCATTACACAAAGAGGGAAAGACAAACAACAGGAACTCACTGATAGTTCAGTGAAAAAACAGGAGACAGAGTTAACACCACACACCACAGTAGGGCAGACACGACCACCGACACATGTAAACATCCATCCTGATTTAAAGCACACATCTGCACTTACTACGCTGCCCCCACCGTATAAACAGATGCCTCTGTGGAATGTGAAGGAGGCCAGTTAGATGTAGAGGAGCAGCAGGACAGTGGAGGAGCCAGTGGAGTAGATTGGAGCAGAGACAACGAGACTAGAGAAACGATGCGTGTGCTCAGGAATGAATCAAGAGAAAAGAGACGAGGAAGGAGCAACAGGCAACAGGATGAAGTCAGGGGTAGAGTCAGAAAGTAGAAGCAAAGTGACGAAGAAGGAGAGGAAGCTTTTAGAAACAGGAGAAGAAGGGAAAGCAGGAGACAAGAGGAGAGTGAAAGGAGGAGTCAAGCAGGGATTGACGTCACCATTAAGGGAAAACTGACAACACACACAGACGAGCCACCCGTGTCCCATAGATATGACCTTAGACCTGGACGTAATTCAGCACCAGGTGGTGACCACATACACCACCAATACCCCTTGCTTTCAAAAGGGGGAGGATCCAATATGAACCATGGCAGTTTGGGGATATGACAGCAATTTTAGAGAAACTTCCACATCCTACAGAGGGTGGGGGAAGGTGGTTGAGCAAGTTGGAGCAGTTTACCATGGGCCAGAGACTGGGAGTAGGTGACTGGAGGCCCTGATGGGGCAGATTATGTCCACCTGGGAAGTAGAACAAATGGAGGCGAGACAGGACTGTTGATGGTGAGAGAACGTTCATCAGATCACGTGCAAACCTAAGAAGGGGGAGAAACCGGCCACTTTTTTACATAGGTGTAAAACAGAATGGGTTGATGCTACGGGGTGAACCACACTCCAGTTGTTCAGGCGAGCAGTGTTAAAGGGAGTCAAAAGAAGCGAGACAGAGCATGGAAGATAATCCAGACGCACCGGGAGGTTCCACCGAGACGTGGGAACGCCACCTGTTGCATTTACATAAGGCCCAGCAGAAAAAGAAGAGGAAGGTTCAGAAATGGAGGAATTGAAAAAACAGCTGCTTAGGTTACAGTTACAGAAGGTAAGACAAGAGACTAATGATGTTAAGAAGAACAGGCTACACAGGTTCCTGATAACCCAGATTTATTGCCCTCTCCATCCTGGGTTCCAGGCCACCCTCAGTATGGACACGGGCCATCCAATACACAAGGCTCATATTACCCACAGCAGTAGGGTAGGGGTCAACCCAGGGGGGGCCGTGGCTATCTGGGACGGGGATCTGGGAGGGGAAGGGGCATGTCGGGGGAGTGGACATGCTACTGCTGCGGTCAGCCGGGGCATTTCGCCAGAGAATGTCCCATGACTCATGCAACCATGGGACCTGGTCCGAGGGGACGAGGACAGCGTGGAAGAGGTCGACCAAATAGAGGATCACATGTTGCACCTCACGCCAGTCTTGCACCAGGGGGTCAGTTTCCTGTGTGGGAACCAGAGGATTTCCCCCAACAATGAAGAAGCCCACAGAGAAGCCTAGACGACGGGAGGGCAGACCCGTTGTTAAGCTTGACAATAAAACAGACAAAACTGCCCTTTCTGGTGGACACAGGCGCGACTTTCTCCACTCTGAATGTGGGAGTGGAGAAGAAGGACCTATCATCTAAGACTGTTGAACTAGTTGGTTTCTCTGGGGAACCTGTCAAACTGCCATTAACTCAACCTCTGCCGGTCCGAGTGGCCGCCAATCCATACGGCATCGTTTTGTTGTTTCAAGTGGCCCCAGTCAATTTGATGGGGAGAGACTTGTTGGTTCGACTGGGCGTTTCAACTCTTTGTTCACCTGACGGTGTGACTGTATCGTTTCCCAACGGTTAATCCACTAATTGCTCCAAGAAAAGTTTGATAGTGGCTGGTCAGTGGCTGGCTCCGGGCTCTAGAGAGTGAAATATATAGATAAAAAAGGAAAAAAAGGAGGCAGTAGAAGGTCTGGCAGACCAAGTAGCTCCCACATCTCTGATGGTGCCGGACCGTATGGCCTTGGATATGTTGCTGGTGGAAAAGGGGGGAGTGTGTCTCTATGTTTGGTGAGCAATGCTGCACGTTCATTCCTAACAGTACGGCTCCTGATGGCTCCGTCACCAAAGCATTAGAGGGACGACGGACGATATCTAAGGAAATGCATGAAAATTCAGGGATTAATAATCCTCTTGATCATTGGATGAACACAATGTTTGTGTTACGGTTACGGCGACAGAATTCAGGTGAGAGAAATGGAACGAGCTAAACCAAGTCGAGAGTGAATTTGAACGGGTTTATTGCACAGATTAACAAAGTGATAGAGAATACTGGTGACGAGGACGGTGGTCGGGTCTCCAGGCACTTCCGGATCTGAGGAGCAGAGTGGCAGGTCAAGGAGAAGGGATGCTCCTGCTACACAGATGCCACTGCTTAGAGGAGGACGAACAGGAAGACATAGCAGTCATGTCGGCGTTGTAAGTGGTCTCTCGGATGAGAGACCAAAAGGGGGAATTGAAGGAATCTAAATAGTTAAGCAGTAGTTAAAATAGGAGTTGAAAGCCAAATGCATTAAAGTATAGTTTAAACACACACATCAAGTTTAGAGAATAGTTTAGAGAAGAGCAGACACAGGTCATAAAACAGTATGTGGAAAATCTGATAAGTTGGGAGTGAAACATGTGATTGTCTGTAGAAGGAATGTGCTTAGATCCATAGGTTATGGGACCACAAAGCAACGGAGCAGATCAGACCAACAATAAAGCACCGAGGAGACCAACACCAGACCACGGCATCCAGCATAAAGTGTGGGTGGAGGGACAGACGGTGTCAGTCAGACTTCGTGCCCTGACTATATGCTGTATAGTACAGGGACAGACTGACCAGGCCTGTACATTACTACTGTTCAAGTTTGAAATAAAAGTAAGATTGAATTTATCAGACGTTTCTCCTCATCATTCAACGAACGCGCAGAGCTGGGACTGGGAGCAGCTCAACAGTGTAGAATCCAAAAAGCAGCACGGAGACGCACTAACACATTCAGACACGCTTTGAATCCATTTTTCCTTTAGATTCAACATGTGAACTTTGCAGACGTTGATGAAACAGCGATGAAACTACTAGTGACTCTACCGGCAGCAGTTTTCTGGCTGTGGTGCGTCGATGAGGATGATGCAGCTGGTCTGAACTTTACACCCCATGTTCAAGCTGTTCTCCCATATATCACTACTACTAATACTCCCTGACATAAAAGATGTTATTGTCTGTGTTTATCTATTTAAAAATATATTCTCACGCAATTTTCAGACTCAAGAAGGCAGAAGAGTTTATAGTATTTAATGAAATGAGCTTCATGATCTGTCCAGTGTTGTCAGAACATGAGGTTCAGACCTGGATGACTGCCAGCAGGTAAGACTGGAGGCCAGAAGAACGCAGACGGAAAATTAACTCTTAGAATTGGCATATTTGTGTTTGATAATGTTATAAACGTTAAAGCTTCTGAAAATTGGACTAGACTTCGTTTCTCAGCTGCTCCAGGTGGTTGTGTGTGTTACTCTCTGGGCTCCTGTCATAGAATTAACTACATGTGATTTTTATGTTGGCATCATTTCAGACCTTGTTTCATGTCATTTCGTGTCGTCCATTTCATCTAACAATACAAACTTTAGGAACTTTAGAAACGAACGTTCTGTTAACAGTAAACGACCAGCTGCAGGAACAGAGCGTCGACTTCCAGGCTGCTGACAGTGACGACCTGCGTATGATGGCACAACATGACGCTACGAGGACGCGCTGGAATCACTGAGCAGCCAAAAATAGTCCACGCAGCAGTGAATGCAGCCGGTGCTGCCCTGGAGACCGGACACAATACAGACTGGGATGATTTCTGTTGTTGTAAACGGCTTGAACCGTGTTGCTCCGGTGCGCGTAGCGCGTCTCCTGATACAATATCTGCCGTGTGTCACCTGATTTGGCGCAGAAACGCTGGAGCTTACACGAGGTTCTGCTCCAAATCCGATCCGGCTTTCACGGTCCTGGACCGCGTTAAAGGGCTGATGCCTGTTTTCTGCCGAATCCTGCACCGTTTACAACAGAAAGGTGCTTCTACAACAACTGTAACAACCATCTCTACTGTGGGAAGGTGTCTGTGAACAGGACTTAGTTTTGAATAAACCTTCTGCCACTGAAACAAATGTATTTGACTGTCACCAAACTGCACCTGATACATTTACACACAGTCAAAGTCATGACCTGAACGTCACTGACACAAAGAGATCAGCTCCTTATGAAAACGGGACGAACCGCTGAAGTTTAGTTTTATGACGGATGAACGGAAAAGTCCATCATTCCAAACTCGTTATACCCGCAAAACTGTCCCCGCTGGCACAAGACGCAGGACGCGCCCTGAACGGACAGCTGTCATCCAGAGACAAATCCAAACCAAGAACAACATTCACACCTATTAGACGTAGTCATCATTTATCCCAAGCCGCCATGAAGCAGGCGCATGACGGTACAATGTCACAAAACCCGTTTCTTAAAACATGGGTCCGACCACACCTGACGCAGCACGAAGCGCTTAGTCACGAAGCCGCATCTCTGCCCGCTGCGATATAAAAGCTGCAGGTGTTTGTTCAGTCAGACACAAGTTGGTGAGGGAGCAGCAGCATCGCACGGAGACGCTTCCCAGGACAAAGCAGTGAGTGTTTGCTACTTAAACATCGTGTCATTAGTTCTACAACATCATTTTTACCAGTTGCTCATGATTAAACTTCCTTTTCTATTATTATTTCAATAGTTGAGTTAAAAATGTTTCATTTAAATATTATTGACATTATTTTTATTTGGACTTTAAAACTGACTTTTTCTTTTTCCAAGAGTAAAAAACCTTTTTTCACAATGATGAAAACCGGTGTTGTTCTTCTGCTTCTGTTTGTTGGTAAGTTAAAGTTATTTGTTACCAATAAAGTTTTGGGTTTGTTACCAATAAAGTTTTGCGGAATCAAAACTAAATATTTTACATCTATGTTGTTGTCAAACAGCCTCAGGCAACACGCAAACAACCACGGTACCACCAACAACCACCACAGGGGAAACAACAACCACCACAGGGGCAGCAACAACCACCACGGCGGCAGCAACAACAACCACGGGGGCAGCAACAACCACCACCACGGCGGCAGCAACAACAACCACGGGGGCAGCAACAACAACCACGGCGGCAGCAACAACCACCACGGCGGCAGCAACAACCACCACGGGGGCAGCAACAACCACCACGGCGGCAGCAACAACCACCACGGCGGCAGCAACAACAACCACGGGGGCAGCAACAACCACCACGGGGGCAGCAACAACCAACACCGGGTCAACCAACACCGGGTCAACCACCACTGGAGCAACTACTGTATCCACCACCTCTTCAGCCGCCAACAACGAAACAAGCTTTCTTCTGCTCACAGCGGCTGTTGCCTCACTTCTTTGGAAATGAAGAATGTTCTTGGAACCAGGGACTAAACAACAGTTTCTAGTCTGTAAACTGATGTTTTTTATGAAGGCTCAGCCTGATTTTCAAGGCTTTATTGTGAAGTTGAAATGGTTTCTTCAGCTAATATTAACCATGTAGAAAGGCTCCGTTTGACAGAACTAGGTGACCCACGGGCTGTGGTGAGAGCTCTGTAGAACACTGCATATTAACATGTCAAATATTAAAAGCACATAAACAAGTCGCTGTTTTCTTTTCTCATGTGTCATCACTGTCTTCAACTTGACGGTGAGTCAGTCTTGGGTCTACATGTCACCAACTGTTTACTGTGAAGAATCTGGACAAAAATGAAATAAAGAGTCAACCTGCAGCTGCTCTCGCTTTACTGTTACAAACACATTCATTGACAAATTATGATCTAAATGTGAAATCAACCTCGGTTGCTGTCAGATTTATTCGACGGTGAGGACGCGCAACGTTTGGTGAGGGCGGAGCTGGGACCAGGTACCGATACGGCTTCATGAGAGTCACGTGTCAACGGAAGGCGTGACTACAGTGACATCTGCCTTCAGCTCTAAAAGTCAGAAAGTAGGATTGGGAGTGAAAACAAGTCCTCAGGTGACACAGCGACGTGGCAGAACCACGGAAACACAAACAGCGGCTGCTCCAAAGGACCCTGAATGCTGAACGGCAGAAATGAGAAGCGTTCAGCAAAGCAAAGTTGGGTTCCATCACGAGGGAAAACGGTTCAGGCAGATCCACAGGCACCAGTGAACTGAGCTGCTGGCTTTGGACTGAGGGAGACGCTCAAAGTCAAGTTGAGTCTCAGGGGTCCTGTGGTTGTTTGCTGCTGCCTGGGTCCGTGCGCTGCTGTTTCAGGTCAGAGTACAGACATGACAAGACACAGGTTTGGTCCGACACCCAGTGAGGAAAAATAATATTAACCAAAGGTTAGTTCCTGCTGGGTGACGCAGCTGCAGTCTGACGTTATTAATAAAGACACGTATCAACACTCAGCTCTGCTCTACCAGCTCGGAGGTGGCTTGAGTTAGTTAAGCGTCTGGTTCTGTGGTTCTGGATGAGTTCATGGTCTGAGGCTTTGACTTCATGGGTGAAACTTGTTTAAGGCAGTGTTTTTAGAGCGATATTGAAAAATGTCCCTTTTTATCAGCTCATGGCTCCTTCACAGCAGAGCACGGCCTCAGGCACCAACCTTGTCCAAACTCAGCGTTCAGTCTAATGGTGGAAATGTGATGCTTTCACATTTCAACCACATGTCGACACTCATGCACAGGCTGACACGCGGACGCATCACGTGACACATTCACGACATCTTAGTGACGGAAGAACCAGATGCTGACATGGAATCGTCCTGATAACAGCAATGTCACGTCTGAAATCAACGCCACTCAACCGGTTCCTTCTAGACCTGAAAGCAGTTCCGACAGAAAGCACAAGTCAACGGACAAGAGCTGTGAACATGACACGAAGGCGTGTGAAGCTGCGAAGCTCGTCTTATTGTCCAGCTATTGTCCTCGGTTGCAGGTGAGTAAATTATTACCACGCCCTGATCTGAAGCTGCTAACATTCTTCAGCCTCTTCTCATCCACATACTTCATACAGATAATTAATACGCATTATGACCGAGCCTCACATTGTCAGGCTCAACGTGCAGTCGCTGGCCTAAGACGCGCTTCACATAATTACTGGGTATTGTCATAAATCACAAGAGAAACATCGCAAACATCTTTAAATAGCAAAGTTAATCCCAACAAAATCCCCTTGAGTATCTGTTGAAAACAAAAATAGACTAAATGGGGATTTTATAGGCATTTCCCATTATTATTATTATTACTACACATTTTTACACTGTTCACTTTTCCTGGCTTTGATCTGAACAGAAATCAAACCCTCCTTTGTAGAAACAGTTCTTTTAATTTGAAGCAAACGGTTCAAACCTGGACCTCGTGACACTGTGACGACCTTCACTGTGATTTGGTGATAAACAACTAAACAGACCAGAAGTGAACTGATTTATTGGACGTCTCGCTTCTGATCTAAGCAAACTGCAACAGATGCTGTTTCGGGTTTTTCTGCATTGTTTTCCAGATTCAAACTAATGAGCGACTCCACACAAACTGAACTGTGGCTGGAAGGCAGCGCTTCTCATTCCACACACTCATCGGACCACCCGTCGCCCTTAACGAGAATTAAAAGCTCTGTTTGTTGCAGGTTGCAGGGTGTCCAGGTGATGCTCCATCAGGTGGCTGCAGCGCGTGAGATTTCCCCACAGCTCTTTCTTTATTGTTGGTTTGTCATTGTGAGGGAACTTGAAACAAAACCTTGTATAATGTACTTGCAGGAGGAGACAATGTGAAGATGTTTAAATATAGACGAGTCCACACCCAGGACGTGTGTTACGCTGCTGGTTTGTTGAGTAAGTTAATGGTAAACACTTGTTATTCGTGTGTAAGACACAACTTCATACCGTGTATCCATCGGTTCAGTAGCTGTGGGGGCTCGTCCTTATCCAAACACTGGATACCTGCCAAACACCCTTCACCAAAGATCCTGTGTCCTGTAACATATTACACCAATCAACAAAGTAGCAAAGTCATGAGTCCGACGTCAGAATAAAAACCGACTCAACCTGTTTTCTTCAGCCCTGAACTTTTGAATTATGACCACACCTAAAAGACAAAAACATTAGTCAGAAAAAAATTATTTCTGCTTTTGAATCAGAGGTGACTGAACCTGCTCCGTATGGATATAAGAGCTGCTGTTTGTTCAGTGGCCAGCATCAAACAAGACAAGAAACCGAGCAGCTGGAATCACAGACATCTCTCCAGAAGCACCGGTAAGTGTTTTAGTTACGGAATTAAAAGGCGCCAACAAACCTGACGTCCACAAACTGCCAGTAGAAGCTTTACTTGTTCATTGTATTGCATGAACGTAGTAACAGAAAGATTTGATCTCAATACTGTTAAATACTGTATGTGACTCTAATATTAGATTCATAGAACCTGACGTACTCAGTCAGATTTGTCTTGGTTCAAGAAGATGGAGCAAACACACATTTATAACATTCTCACTCGTGACAACATGTGGTTCCTTTGACTGGAATATAGAGAAAAGTCCAAGAAGCATCATGAAGAACGACGTCGTCCTGCTTCTGCTACTCTGTGAGTTTGATCCTGACTTTTATCAACATGGTGACGGTTTCAAAAATGAGCAAAGTAGAATAAAATGTATTAATTCATGAAACAATCTACCAGTGACAAGCGTCGCAAACACAGCTACACAATCAGCAACAACGACCACAGATGTGACAACTACAACTACACCAGTGACGACAACCACAGATGTGACAACTACAACTACACCAGTGACGACAACCACAGATGTGACAACTACAACTACACCAGTGACGACAACCACAGATGTGACAACTACACCAGTGACGACAACCACAGATGTGACAACTACACCAGTGACGACAACCACAGATGTGACAACTACACCAGTGACGACAACCACAGATGTGACAACTACAACTACACCAGTGACAACAACCACAGATGTGACAACTACACCAGTGACGACAACCACAGATGTGACAACTACACCAGTGACGACAACCACAGATGTGACAACTACAACTACACCAGTGACGACAACCACAGATGTGACAACTACAACTACACCAGTGACGACAACCACAGATGTGACAACTACACCAGTGACGACAACCACAGATGTGACAACTACACCAGTGACGACAACCACAGATGTGACAACTACAACTACACCAGTGACGACAACCACAGATGTGACAACTACACCAGTGACAACAACCACAGATGTGACAACTACAACTACACCAGTGACGACAACCACAGATGTGACAACTACAACTACACCAGTGACAACAACCACAGATGTGACAACTACAACTACACCAGTGACGACAACCACAGATGTGACAACTACAACTACACCAGTGACAACAACCACAGATGTGACAACTACAACTACACCAGTGACGACAACCACAGATGTGACAACTACACCAGTGACAACAACCACAGATGTGACAACTACATCTACACCAGCGACGACAACCACAGATGTGACAACTACAACTACACCAGTGACAACAACCACAGATGTGACAACTACATCTACACCAATGACGACAACGACAGATGTGACAACTACAACTACACCAGTGACAACAACCACAGATGCGACAACTACAACTACACCAGTGACAACAACCACAGATGCGACAACTACAACTACACCAGTGACGACAACCACAGATGTGACAACTACACCAGTGACGACAACCACAGATGTGACAACTACAACTACACCAGTGACGACAACCACAGATATAACAACTACAACTACACCAGTGACGACAACCACAGATGTGACAACTACAACTACACCAGTGACAACAACCACAGATGTGACAACTACACCAGTGACGACAACCACAGATGTGACAACTACAACTACACCAGTGACGACAACCACAGATGTGACAACTACAACTACACCAGTGACGACAACCACAGATGCGACAACTACACCAGTGACGACAACCACAGATGTGAAAACTACAACTACACCAGTGACGACAACCACAGATGTGACAACTACAACTACACCAGTGACGACAACCACAGATGTGACAACTACAACTACACCAGTGACGACAACCACAGATGTGACAACTACACCAGTGACGACAACCACAGATGTGACAACTACACCAGTGACGACAACCACAGATGTGACAACTACAACTACACCAGTGACAACAACCACAGACGTGACAACTACAACTACACCAGTGACGACAACCACAGATGTGACAACTACAACTACACCAGTGACAACAACCACAGATGTGACAACTACAACTACACCAGTGACAACAACCACAGATGTGACAACTACAACTACACCAGTGACAACAACCACAGATGTGACAACTACAACTACACCAGTGACAACAACCACAGATGTGACAACTACAACTACACCAGTGACAACAACCACAGATGTGACAACTACAACTACACCAGTGACGACAACCACAGATGTGACAACTACAACTACACCAGTGACAACAACCACAGATGTGACAACTACAACTACACCAGTGACAACAACCACAGATGTGACAACTACAACTACACCAGTGACAACAACCACAGATGTGACAACTACAACTACACCAGTGACAACAACCACAGATGTGACAACTACAACTACACCAGTGACAACAACCACAGATGTGACAACTACAACTACACCAGTGACGACAACCACAGATGTGACAACTACAACTACACCAGTGACAACAACCACAGATGTGACAACTACAACTACACCAGTGACGACAACCACAGATGTGACAACTACAACTACACCAGTGACGACAACCACAGATGTGACAACTACACCAGTGACAACAACCACAGATGTGACAACTACAACTACACCAGTGACGACAACCACAGATGTGACAACTACACCAGTGACAACAACCACAGATGCGACAACTACATCTACACCAGCGACGACAACCACAGATGTGACAACTACAACTACACCAGTGACAACAACCACAGATGTGACAACTACATCTACACCAATGACGACAACGACAGATGTGACAACTACAACTACACCAGTGACAACAACCACAGATGCGACAACTACAACTACACCAGTGACAACAACCACAGATGCGACAACTACAACTACACCAGTGACGACAACCACAGATGCGACAACTACAACTACACCAGTGACAACAACCACAGATGCGACAACTACAACTACACCAGTGACAACAACCACAGATGTGACAACTACAACTACACCAGTGACAACAACCACAGATGTGACAACTACATCTACACCAATGACGACAACGACAGATGTGACAACTACAACTACACCAGTGACAACAACCACAGATGCGACAACTACAACTACACCAGTGACGACAACCACAGATGTGACAACTACAACTACACCAGTGACAACAACCACAGATGTGACAACTATTCCAGTGACGACAACCACAGATGTGACAACTACATCTACACCAGTGACGACAACCACAGATGTGACAACTACAACTACACCAGTGACGACAACCACAGATGTGACAACTACAACTACACCAGTGACAACAACCACAGATGTGACAACTACACCAGTGACGACAACCACAGATGTGACAACTACAACTACACCAGTGACGACAACCACAGATGTGACAACTACACCAGTGACGACAACCACAGATGTGACAACTACAACTACACCAGTGACAACAACCACAGATGTGACAACTACATCTACACCAGTGACAACAACCACAGATGTGACAACTACACCAGTGACAACAACAACAGATGTGACAACTACAACTACACCAGTGACAACAACCACAGATGTGACAACTACAACTACACCAGTGACGACAACCACAGATGTGACAACTACAACTACACCAGTGACAACAACCACAGATGTGACAACTACAACTACACCAGTGACGACAACCACAGATGTGACAACTACAACTACACCAGTGACAACAACCACAGATGTGACAACTACAACTACACCAGTGACGACAACCACAGATGTGACAACTACAACTACACCAGTGACAACAACCACAGATGTGACAACTACAACTACACCAGTGACGACAACCACAGATGTGACAACTACAACTACACCAGTGACGACAACCACAGATGTGACAACTACACCAGTGACAACAACCACAGATGTGACAACTACAACTACACCAGTGACGACAACCACAGATGTGACAACTACACCAGTGACAACAACCACAGATGCGACAACTACATCTACACCAGCGACGACAACTACAGATGTGACAACTACAACTACACCAGTGACAACAACCACAGATGTGACAACTACATCTACACCAATGACGACAACGACAGATGTGACAACTACAACTACACCAGTGACAACAACCACAGATGCGACAACTACAACTACACCAGTGACAACAACCACAGATGCGACAACTACAACTACACCAGTGACGACAACCACAGATGCGACAACTACAACTACACCAGTGACAACAACCACAGATGCGACAACTACAACTACACCAGTGACAACAACCACAGATGTGACAACTACAACTACACCAGTGACGACAACCACAGATGTGACAACTACAACTACACCAGTGACGACAACCACAGATGTGACAACTACAACTACACCAGTGACAACAACCACAGATGTGACAACTACACCAGTGACGACAACCACAGATGTGACAACTACATCTACACCAGTGACAACAACCACAGATGTGACAACTACATCTACACCAGTGACAACAACCACAGATGTGACAACTACACCAGTGACAACAACAACAGATGTGACAACTACAACTACACCAGTGACGACAACCACAGATGTGACAACTACAACTACACCAGTGACGACAACCACAGATGTGACAACTACAACTACACCAGTGACAACAACCACAGATGTGACAACTACAACTACACCAGTGACGACAACCACAGATGTGACAACTACAACTACACCAGTGACAACAACCACAGATGTGACAACTACAACTACACCAGTGACGACAACCACAGATGTGACAACTACAACTACACCAGTGACGACAACCACAGATGTGACAACTACACCAGTGACAACAACCACAGATGTGACAACTACAACTACACCAGTGACGACAACCACAGATGTGACAACTACACCAGTGACGACAACCACAGATGTGACAACTACAACTACACCAGTGACGACAACCACAGATGTGACAACTACAACTACACCAGTGACAACAACCACAGATGTGACAACTACACCAGTGACGACAACCACAGATGTGACAACTACAACTACACCAGTGACGACAACCACAGATGTGACAACTACAACTACACCAGTGACAACAACCACAGATGTGACAACTACAACTACACCAGTGACGACAACCACAGATGTAACAACTACAACTACACCAGTGACGACAACCACAGATGTGACAACTACAACTACACCAGTGACAACAACCACAGATGTGACAACTACACCAGTGACAACAACCACAGATGTGACAACTACAACTACACCAGTGACGACAACCACAGATGTGACAACTACAACTACATCAGTGACAACAACCACAGATGTGACAACTACAACTACACCAGTGACAACAACCACAGATGTGACAACTACAACTACACCAGTGACGACAACCACAGATGTAACAACTACAACTACACCAGTGACGACAACCACAGATGTGACAACTACAACTACACCAGTGACAACAACCACAGATGTGACAACTACAACTACACCAGTGACGACAACCACAGATGTGACAACTACAACTACACCAGTGACAACAACCACAGATGTGACAACTACAACTACACCAGTGACGACAACCACAGATGTGACAACTACAACTACACCAGTGACGACAACCACAGATGTGACAACTACACCAGTGACAACAACCACAGATGTGACAACTACAACTACACCAGTGACGACAACCACAGATGTGACAACTACACCAGTGACAACAACCACAGATGTGACAACTACAACTACACCAGTGACAACAACCACAGATGTGACAACTACATCTACACCAGTGACAACAACCACAGATGTGACAACTACACCAGTGACGACAACCACAGATGTGACAACTACAACTACACCAGTGACGACAACCACAGATGTGACAACTACAACTACACCAGTGACAACAACCACAGATGTGACAACTACAACTACACCAGTGACAACAACCACAGATGTGACAACTACAACTACACCAGTGACGACAACCACAGATGTGACAACTACAACTACACCAGTGACGACAACCACAGATGTGACAACTACAACTACACCAGTGACGACAACCACAGATGCGACAACTACAACTACACCAGTGACAACAACCACAGATGCGACAACTACAACTACACCAGTGACAACAACCACAGATGTGACAACTACAACTACACCAGTGACGACAACCACAGATGTGACAACTACACCAGTGACAACAACCACAGATGTGACAACTACAACTACACCAGTGACGACAACCACAGATGTGACAACTACACCAGTGACAACAACCACAGATGTGACAACTACAACTACACCAGTGACAACAACCACAGATGTGACAACTACATCTACACCAGTGACAACAACCACAGATGTGACAACTACACCAGTGACGACAACCACAGATGTGACAACTACAACTACACCAGTGACGACAACCACAGATGTGACAACTACAACTACACCAGTGACAACAACCACAGATGTGACAACTACAACTACACCAGTGACAACAACCACAGATGTGACAACTACAACTACACCAGTGACGACAACCACAGATGTGACAACTACAACTACACCAGTGACGACAACCACAGATGTGACAACTACAACTACACCAGTGACGACAACCACAGATGCGACAACTACAACTACACCAGTGACAACAACCACAGATGCGACAACTACAACTACACCAGTGACAACAACCACAGATGTGACAACTACAACTACACCAGTGACAACAACCACAGATGTGACAACTACAACTACACCAGTGACGACAACCACAGATGTGACAACTACAACTACACCAGTGACGACAACCACAGATGTGACAACTACAACTACACCAGTGACGACAACCACAGATGTGACAACTACAACTACACCAGTGACAACAACCACAGATGTGACAACTACAACTACACCTGTGACGACAACCACAGATGTGACAACTACAACTACACCAATGACGACAACCACAGATGTGACAACTACAACTACACCAGTGACGACAACCACAGATGTGACAACTACAACTACACCAGTGACAACAACCACAGATGTGACAACTACAACTACACCAGTGACGACAACCACAGATGTGACAACTACAACTACACCAGTGACGACAACCACAGATGTGACAACTACAACTACACCAGTGACGACAACCACAGATGTGACAACTACACCAGTGACAACAACCACAGATGTGACAACTACATCTACACCAATGACGACAACCACAGATGCGACAACTACAACTACACAAGTGACAACAACCACAGATGCGACAACTACAACTACACCAGTGACGACAACCACAGATGTGACAACTACAACTACACCATTGACGACAACCACAGATGTGACAACTACAACTACACCAGTGACGACAACCACAGATGTGACAACTACACCAGTGACAACAACCACGGATGTGACAACTACATCTACACCAATGACGACAACCACAGATGCGACAACTACAACTACACAAGTGACAACAACCACAGATGCGACAACTACAACTACCCCAGTGACAACAACCACAGATGCGACAACTACACCAGTGACAACAACCACAGATGCGACAACTACAACTACACAAGTGACAACAACCACAGATGTGACATCTACAACTACACCAGTGACAACAACCACAGATGTGACAACTACAACTACACCAGTGAAGACAACCACAGATGTGACAACTACAACTACACCAGTGACGACAACCACAGATGTGACAACTACAACTACACCAGTGACAACAACCACAGATGTGACAACTACACCAGTGACGACAACCACAGATGTGACAACTACACCAGTGACAACAACCACAGATGTGACAACTACAACTACACCAGTGACAACAACCACAGATGTGACAACTACAACTACACCAGTGACGACAACCACAGATGTGACAACTACAACTACACCAGTGACAACAACCACAGATGTGACAACTACACCAGTGAAGACAACCACAGATGTGACAACTACAACTACACCAGTGACAACAACCACAGATGTGACAACTACAACTACACCAATGACGACAACCACAGATGTGACAACTACAACTACACCAGTGACGACAACCACAGATGTGACAACTACAACTACACCAGTGACAACAACCACAGATGTGACAACTACAACTACACCAGTGACGACAACCACAGATGTGACAACTACAACTACACCAGTGACAACAACCACAGATGTGACAACTACACCAGTGACGACAACCACAGATGTGACAACTACAACTACACCAGTGACAACAACCACAGATGCGACAACTACAACTACACCAATGACGACAACCACAGATGTGACAACTACAACTACACCAGTGACGACAACCACAGATGTGACAACTACAACTACACCAGTGACAACAACCACAGATGTGACAACTACACCAGTGACAACAACCACAGATGTGACAACTACAACTACACCAATGACGACAACCACAGATGTGACAACTACAACTACACCAGTGACGACAACCACAGATGTGACAACTACAACTACACCAGTGACAACAACCACAGATGTGACAACTACAACTACACCAGTGACGACAACCACAGATGTGACAACTACAACTACACCAGTGACGACAACCACAGATGTGACAACTACAACTACACCAGTGACGACAACCACAGATGTGACAACTACAACTACACCAGTGACGACAACCACAGATGTGACAACTACAACTACACCAGTGACGACAACCACAGATGTGACAACTACAACTACACCAGTGACGACAACCACAGATGTGACAACTACAACTACACCAGTGACGACAACCACAGATGTGACAACTACAACTACACCAGTGACGACAACCACAGATGTGACAACTACAACTACACCAGTGACAACAACCACAGATGTGACAACTACAACTACACCAGTGACGACAACCACAGATGTGACAACTACAACTACACCAGTGACGACAACCACAGATGTGACAACTACACCAGTGACAACAACCACAGATGTGACAACTACAACTACACCAGTGACGACAACCACAGATGTGACAACTACAACTACACCAGTGACAACAACCACAGATGCGACAACTACAACTACACCAGTGACGACAACCACAGATGTGACAACTACAACTACACCAGTGACGACAACCACAGATGTGACAACTACAACTACACCAGTGACGACAACAACAGATGTGACAACTACAACTACACCAGTGACGACAACCACAGATGTGACAACTACACCAGTGACAACAACCACAGATGCGACAACTACAACTACACCAGTGACGACAACCACAGATGTGACAACTACAACTACACCAGTGACGACAACCACAGATGTGACAACTACACCAGTGACGACAACCACAGATGTGACAACTACAACTACACCAGTGACGACAACCACAGATGTGACAACTACAACTACACCAGTGACGACAACCACAGATGTGACAACTACAACTACACCAGTGACGACAACCACAGATGTGACAACTACAACTACACCAGTGACGACAACCACAGATGTGACAACTACAACTACACCAGTGACGACAACCACAGATGTGACAACTACAACTACACCAGTGACAACAACCACAGATGCGACAACTACAACTACACCAGTGACGACAACCACAGATGTGACAACTACAACTACACCAGTGACGACAACCACAGATGCGACAACTACACCAGTGACAACAACCACAGATGTGACAACTACAACTACACCAGTGACAACAACCACAGATGCGACAACTACAACTACACCAGTGACGACAACCACAGATGTGACAACTACAACTACACCAGTGACGACAACCACAGATGTGACAACTACACCAGTGACGACAACCACAGATGTGACAACTACAACTACACCAGTGACAACAACCACAGATGTGACAACTACAACTACACCAGTGACAACAACCACAGATGTGACAACTACATCTACACCAGTGACAACAACCACAGATGTGACAACAACCACAGATGTGACAACTACATCTACACCAGTGACAACAACCACAGATGTGACAACTACAACTACACCAGTGACGACAACCACAGATGTGACAACTACAACTACACCAGTGACAACAACCACAGATGTGACAACTACAACTACACCAGTGACGACAACCACAGATGTGACAACTACAACTACACCAGTGACGACAACCACAGATGTGACAACTACACCAGTGACGACAACCACAGATGTGACAACTACAACTACACCAGTGACGACAACCACAGATGTGACAACTACAACTACACCAGTGACAACAACCACAGATGTGACAACTACAACTAAACCAGTGACAACAACCACAGATGTGACAACTACATCTACACCAGTGACAACAACCACAGATGTGACAACTACATCTACACCAATGACGACAACCACAGATGTGACAACTACAACTACACCAGTGACGACAACCACAGATGTGACAACTACACCAGTGACGACAACCACAGATGTGACAACTACAACTACACCAGTGACAACAAAAACAGATGTGACAACTACATCTACACCAGTGACAACAACCACAGATGTGACAACTACAACTACACCAGTGACGACAACCACAGATGTGACAACTACACCAGTGACGACAACCACAGATGTGACAACTACAACTACACCAGTGACGACAACCACAGATGTGACAACTACACCAGTGACGACAACCACAGATGTGACAACTACAACTACACCAGTGACAACAAAAACAGATGTGACAACTACATCTACACCAATGACGACAACCACAGATGTGACAACTACAACTACACCAGTGACGACAACCACAGATGTGACAACTACAACTACACCAGTGACGACAACCACAGATGTGACAACTACACCAGTGACGACAACCACAGATGTGACAACTACAACTACACCAGTGACAACAACCACAGATGTGACAACAACCACAGATGTGACAACTACATCTACACCAGTGACAACAACCACAGATGTGACAACTACAACTACACCAGTGACGACAACCACAGATTCGACAACTACACCAGTGACGACAACCACAGATGTGACAACTACAACTACACCAGTGACAACAACCACAGATGTGACAACTACAACTACACCAGTGACGACAACCACAGATTCGACAACTACACCAGTGACGACAACCACAGATGTGACAACTACAACTACACCATTGACGACAACCACAGATGTGACAACTACAACTACACCAGTGACGACAACCACAGATGTGACAACTACAACTACACCAGTGACAACAACCACAGATGTGACAACTACATCTACACCAGTGACAACAACCACAGATGTGACAACTACAACTACACCAGTGACAACAACCACAGATGCGACAACTACACCAGTGACAACAACCACAGATGTGACAACTACAACTACACCAATGACGACAACCACAGATGTGACAACTACAACTACACCTGTGACAACAACCACAGATGTGACAACTACAACTACACCAGTGACAACAACCACAGATGTGACAACTACAACTACACCAGTGACGACAACTACACCAGTGACGACAACCACAGATGTGACAACTACAACTACACCAGTGATGACAACCACAGATGTGAAAACTACAACAACACCAGTGACGACAACAACAGATGCGACAACTACAACTACACCAGTGACAACAACCACAGATGCGACAACTACAACTACACCAGTGACGACAACCACAGATGTGACAACTACAACTACACCAGTGACGACAACCACAGATGTGACAACTACAACTACACCAGTGACGACAACCACAGATGTAACAACTACAACTACACCAGTGACGACAACCACAGATGTGACAACTACAACTACACCAGTGACGACAACTACACCAGTGACGACAACCACAGATGTGAAAACTACAACAACACCAGTGACAACAACAGATGCGACAACTACAACTACACCAGTGACAACAACCACAGATGCGACAACTACAACTACACCAGTGACGACAACCACAGATGTGACAACTACAACTACACCAGTGACGACAACCACAGATGTGACAACTACAACTACACCAGTGACGACAACCACAGATGTGACAACTACAACTACACCAGTGACGACAACTACACCAGTGACGACAACCACAGATGTGACAACTACAACTACACCAGTGACAACAACCACAGATGCAATAACTACACCAGTGACGACAACCACAGATATGACAACTACAACTACACCAGTGACGACAACCACAGATGTGACAACTACACCAGTGGCAACAACCACAGATGCGACAACTACATCTACACCAGCGACGACAACCACAGATGTGACAACTACAACTACACCAGTGACGACAACCACAGATGCGACAACTACAACTACACCAGTGACAACAACCACAGATGCGACAACTACAACTACACCAGTGACGACAACCACAGATGTGACAACTACACCAGTGACGACAACCACAGATGTGACAACTACATCTACACCAGTGACGACAACCACAGATGTGACAACTACAACTACACCAGTGACGACAACCACAGATGTGACAACTACAACTACACCAGTGACAACAACCACAGATGTGACAACTACACCAGTGACGACAACCACAGATGTGACAACTACATCTACACCAGTGACGACAACCACAGATGTGACAACTACAACTACACCAGTGACGACAACCACAGATGTGACAACTACAACTACACCAGTGACAACAACCACAGATGTGACAACTACACCAGTGACGACAACCACAGATGTGACAACTACAACTACACCAGTGACGACAACCACAGATGTGACAACTACACCAGTGACGACAACCACAGATGTGACAACTACACCAGTGACGACAACCACAGATGTGACAACTACAACTACACCAGTGACAACAACCACAGATGTGACAACTACAACTACACCAATGACGACAACCACAGATGTGACAACTACAACTACACCAGTGACGACAACCACAGATGTGACAACTACAACTACACCAGTGACAACAACCACAGATGTGACAACTACAACTACACCAGTGACAACAACCACAGATGTGAAAACTACACCAGTGACAACAACCACAGATGTGACAACTACATCTACACCAGCGACGACAACCACAGATGTGACAACTACAACTACACCAGTGACAACAACCACAGATGTGACAACTACAACTACACCAGTGACAACAACCACAGATGTGACAACTACACCAGTGACAACAACCACAGATGTGACAACTACATCTACACCAGCGACGACAACCACAGATGTGACAACTACAACTACACCAGTGACAACAACCACAGATGTGACAACTACATCTACACCAATGACGACAACGACAGATGTGACAACTACAACTACACCAGTGACAACAACCACAGATGCGACAACTACAACTACACCAGTGACAACAACCACAGATGTGACAACTACAACTACACCAGTGACGACAACCACAGATGTGACAACTACACCAGTGACGACAACCACAGATGTGACAACTACACCAGTGACGACAACCACAGATGTGACAACTACAACTACACCAGTGACAACAACCACAGATGTGACAACTACAACTACACCAATGACGACAACCACAGATGTGACAACTACAACTACACCAGTGACGACAACCACAGATGTGACAACTACAACTACACCAGTGACAACAACCACAGATGTGACAACTACAACTACACCAGTGACAACAACCACAGATGTGAAAACTACACCAGTGACAACAACCACAGATGTGACAACTACACCAGTGACAACAACCACAGATGTGACAACTACATCTACACCAGTGACGACAACCACAGATGTGACAACTACAACTACACCAGTGACGACAACCACAGATGTGACAACTACAACTACACCAGTGACAACAACCACAGATGTGACAACTACACCAGTGACGACAACCACAGATGTGACAACTACAACTACACCAGTGACGACAACCACAGATGTGACAACTACACCAGTGACGACAACCACAGATGTGACAACTACACCAGTGACGACAACCACAGATGTGACAACTACAACTACACCAGTGACAACAACCACAGATGTGACAACTACAACTACACCAATGACGACAACCACAGATGTGACAACTACAACTACACCAGTGACGACAACCACAGATGTGACAACTACAACTACACCAGTGACAACAACCACAGATGTGAAAACTACACCAGTGACAACAACAACAGATGTGACAACTACACCAGTGACAACAACCACAGATGTGACAACTACATCTACACCAGCGACGACAACCACAGATGTGACAACTACAACTACACCAGTGACAACAACCACAGATGTGACAACTACATCTACACCAATGACGACAACGACAGATGTGACAACTACAACTACACCAGTGACAACAACCACAGATGCGACAACTACAACTACACCAGTGACAACAACCACAGATGCGACAACTACAACTACACCAGTGACGACAACCACAGATGCGACAACTACAACTACACCAGTGACAACAACCACAGATGCGACAACTACAACTACACCAGTGACAACAACCACAGATGTGACAACTACAACTACACCAGTGACAACAACCACAGATGTGACAACTACAACTACACCAGTGACGACAACCACAGATGTGACAACTACAACTACACCAGTGACAACAACCACAGATGTGACAACTACAACTACACCAGTGACGACAACCACAGATGTGACAACTACAACTACACCAGTGACAACAACCACAGATGTGACAACTACAACTACACCAGTGACGACAACCACAGATGTGACAACTACAACTACACCAGTGACGACAACCACAGATGTGAAAACTACACCAGTGACAACAACCACAGATGTGACAACTACACCAGTGACAACAACCACAGATGTGACAACTACATCTACACCAGTGACGACAACCACAGATGTGACAACTACAACTACACCAGTGACGACAACCACAGATGTGACAACTACAACTACACCAGTGACAACAACCACAGATGTGACAACTACACCAGTGACGACAACCACAGATGTGACAACTACAACTACACCAGTGACGACAACCACAGATGTGACAACTACACCAGTGACGACAACCACAGATGTGACAACTACACCAGTGACGACAACCACAGATGTGACAACTACAACTACACCAGTGACAACAACCACAGATGTGACAACTACAACTACACCAATGACGACAACCACAGATGTGACAACTACAACTACACCAGTGACGACAACCACAGATGTGACAACTACAACTACACCAGTGACAACAACCACAGATGTGAAAACTACACCAGTGACAACAACAACAGATGTGACAACTACACCAGTGACAACAACCACAGATGTGACAACTACATCTACACCAGCGACGACAACCACAGATGTGACAACTACAACTACACCAGTGACAACAACCACAGATGTGACAACTACATCTACACCAATGACGACAACGACAGATGTGACAACTACAACTACACCAGTGACAACAACCACAGATGTGACAACTACATCTACACCAATGACGACAACGACAGATGTGACAACTACAACTACACCAGTGACAACAACCACAGATGCGACAACTACAACTACACCAGTGACAACAACCACAGATGCGACAACTACAACTACACCAGTGACGACAACCACAGATGCGACAACTACAACTACACCAGTGACAACAACCACAGATGCGACAACTACAACTACACCAGTGACAACAACCACAGATGTGACAACTACATCTACACCAATGACGACAACGACAGATGTGACAACTACAACTACACCAGTGACAACAACCACAGATGCGACAACTACAACTACACCAGTGACAACAACCACAGATGCGACAACTACAACTACACCAGTGACGACAACCACAGATGCGACAACTACAACTACACCAGTGACAACAACCACAGATGCGACAACTACAACTACACCAGTGACAACAACCACAGATGTGACAACTACAACTACACCAGTGACAACAACCACAGATGTGACAACTACAACTACACCAGTGACGACAACCACAGATGTGACAACTACAACTACACCAGTGACAACAACCACAGATGTGACAACTACACCAGTGACGACAACCACAGATGTGACAACTACAACTACACCAGTGACGACAACCACAGATGTGATAACTACAACTACACCAGTGACAACAACCACAGATGTGACAACTACACCAGTGACGACAACCACAGATGTGACAACTACAACTACACCAGTGACGACAACCACAGATGTGACAACTACACCAGTGACGACAACCACAGATGTGACAACTACAACTACACCAGTGACAACAACCACAGATGTGACAACTACATCTACACCAGTGACAACAACCACAGATGTGACAACTACACCAGTGACGACAACCACAGATGTGACAACTACAACTACACCAGTGACGACAACCACAGATGTGATAACTACAACTACACCAGTGACAACAACCACAGATGTGACAACTACAACTACACCAGTGACGACAACCACAGATGTGATAACTACAACTACACCAGTGACGACAACCACAGATGTGATAACTACAACTACACCAGTGACAACAACCACAGATGTGACAACTACACCAGTGACGACAACCACAGATGTGACAACTACAACTACACCAGTGACGACAACCACAGATGTGACAACTACACCAGTGACGACAACCACAGATGTGACAACTACAACTACACCAGTGACAACAACCACAGATGTGACAACTACATCTACACCAGTGACAACAACCACAGATGTGACAACTACAACTACACCAGTGACAACAACCACAGATGTGACAACTACAACTACACCAGTGACGACAACCACAGATGTGACAACTACAACTACACCAGTGACGACAACCACAGATGTGACAACTACAACTACACCAGTGACGACAACCACAGATGTGACAACTACATCTACACCAGCGACGACAACCACAGATGCGACAACTACAACTACACCAGTGACAACAACCACAGATGTGACAACTACATCTACACCAATGACGACAACCACAGATGTGACAACTACAACTACACCAGTGACGACAACCACAGATGTGATAACTACACCAGTGACAACAACCACAGATGTGACAACTACATCTACACCAGTGACAACAACCACAGATGTGACAACTACACCAGTGACGACAACCACAGATGTGACAACTACAACTACACCAGTGACGACAACCACAGATGTGACAACTACAACTACACCAGTGACAACAACCACAGATGTGACAACTACAACTACACCAGTGACAACAACCACAGATGTGACAACTACAACTACACCAGTGACAACAACCACAGATGTGACAACTACATCTACACCAGTGACAACAACCACAGATGTGACAACTACACCAGTGACGACAACCACAGATGTGACAACTACACCAGTGACGACAACCACAGATGTGACAACTACAACTACACCAGTGACGACAACCACAGATGTGACAACTACAACTACACCAGTGACGACAACCACAGATGTGACAGTGACGACAACCACAGATGTGACAACTACAACTACACCAGTGACGACAACCACAGATGTGACAACTACAACTACACCAGTGACGACAACCACAGATGCGACAACTACAACTACACCAGTGACAACAACTACAGATGCGACAACTACAACTACACCAGTGACAACAACCACAGATGTGACAACTACAACTACACCAGTGACGACAACCACAGATGTGACAACTACAACTACACCAGTGACGACAACCACAGATGTGACAACTACAACTACACCAGTGACGACAACAACACCAGTGACGACAACCACAGATGTGACAACTACAACTACACCAGTGACAACAACCACAGATGCAACAACTACACCAGTGACGACAACCACAGATGTGACAACTACACCAGTGGCGACAACCACAGATGCGACAACTACATCTACACCAGCGACGACAACCACAGATGTGACAACTACAACTACACCAGTGACGACAACCACAGATGCGACAACTACAACTACACCAGTGACAACAACCACAGATGCGACAACTACAACTACACCAGTGACGACAACCACAGATGTGACAACTACACCAGTGACGACAACCACAGATGTGACAACTACATCTACACCAGTGACGACAACCACAGATGTGACAACTACAACTACACCAGTGACGACAACCACAGATGTGACAACTACAACTACACCAGTGACAACAACCACAGATGTGACAACTACACCAGTGACGACAACCACAGATGTGACAACTACATCTACACCAGTGACGACAACCACAGATGTGACAACTACAACTACACCAGTGACGACAACCACAGATGTGACAACTACAACTACACCAGTGACAACAACCACAGATGTGACAACTACAACTACACCAGTGACAACAACCACAGATGTGACAACTACACCAGTGACGACAACCACAGCTGTGACAACTACACCAGTGACGACAACCACAGATGTGACAACTACACCAGTGACGACAACCACAGATGTGACAACTACAACTACACCAGTGACAACAACCACAGATGTGACAACTACAACTACACCAATGACGACAACCACAGATGTGACAACTACAACTACACCAGTGACAACAACCACAGATGTGACAACTACAACTACACCAGTGACAACAACCACAGATGTGACAACTACACCAGTGACAACAACCACAGATGTGACAACTACACCAGTGACAACAACCACAGATGCGACAACTACATCTACACCAGCGACGACAACCACAGATGTGACAACTACAACTACACCAGTGACAACAACCACAGATGTGACAACTACATCTACACCAATGACGACAACGACAGATGTGACAACTACAACTACACCAGTGACAACAACCACAGATGCGACAACTACAACTACACCAGTGACAACAACCACAGATGCGACAACTACAACTACACCAGTGACGACAACCACAGATGCGACAACTACAACTACACCAGTGACAACAACCACAGATGCGACAACTACAACTACACCAGTGACAACAACCACAGATGTGACAACTACAACTACACCAGTGACAACAACCACAGATGTGACAACTACAACTACACCAGTGACGACAACCACAGATGTGACAACTACAACTACACCAGTGACAACAACCACAGATGTGACAACTACACCAGTGACGACAACCACAGATGTGACAACTACATCTACACCAGTGACGACAACCACAGATGTGACAACTACAACTACACCAGTGACGACAACCACAGATGTGACAACTACAACTACACCAGTGACAACAACCACAGATGTGACAACTACACCAGTGACGACAACCACAGATGTGACAACTACAACTACACCAGTGACGACAACCACAGATGTGACAACTACATCTACACCAGCGACGACAACCACAGATGCGACAACTACAACTACACCAGTGACAACAACCACAGATGTGACAACTACATCTACACCAATGACGACAACCACAGATGTGACAACTACAACTACACCAGTGACGACAACCACAGATGTGACAACTACACCAGTGACGACAACCACAGATGTGATAACTACACCAGTGACGACAACCACAGATGTGACAACTACACCAGTGACAACAACCACAGATGTGACAACTACATCTACACCAGTGACAACAACCACAGATGTGACAACTACACCAGTGACGACAACCACAGATGTGACAACTACAACTACACCAGTGACGACAACCACAGATGTGACAACTACAACTACACCAGTGACAACAACCACAGATGTGACAACTACAACTACACCAGTGACAACAACCACAGATGTGACAACTACAACTACACCAGTGACAACAACCACAGATGTGACAACTACATCTACACCAGTGACAACAACCACAGATGTGACAACTACACCAGTGACGACAACCACAGATGTGACAACTACAACTACACCAGTGACAACAACCACAGATGTGACAACAACCACAGATGTGACAACTACAACTACACCAGTCACAACAACCACAGATGTGACAACTACATCTACACCAGTGACAACAACCACAGATGTGAAAACTACACCAGTGACGACAACCACAGATGTGACAACTACAACTACACCAGTGACAACAACCACAGATGTGACAACTACACCAGTGACGACAACCAGAGATGTGACAACTACAACTACACCAGTGACAACAACCACAGATGTGACAACTACAACTACACCAGTGACGACAACCACAGATGCGACAACTACAACTACACCAGTGACAACAACCACAGATGCGACAACTACAACTACACCAGTGACAACAACCACAGATGTGACAACTACAACTACACCAGTGACAACAACCACAGATGTGACAACTACAACTACACCAGTGACGACAACCACAGATGTGACAACTACAACTACACCAGTGACGACAACCACAGATGTGACAACTACAACTACACCAGTGACGACAACCACAGATGTGACAACTACAACTACACCAGTGACGACAACCACAGATGTGATAACTACACCAGTGACAACAACCACAGATGTGACAACTACATCTACACCAATGACGACAACCACAGATGTGACAACTACAACTACACCAGTGACAACAACCACAGATGTGATAACTACACCAGTGACGACAACCACAGATGTGACAACTACAACTACACCAGTGACAACAACCACAGATGTGACAACTACAACTACACCAGTGACAACAACCACAGATGTGACAACTACATCTACACCAGTGACAACAACCACAGATGTGACAACTACAACTACACCAGTGACGACAACCACAGATGTGACAACTACAACTACACCAGTGACGACAACCACAGATGTGACAACTACAACTACACCAGTGACAACAACCACAGATGTAAAAACTACAACTACACCAGTGACGACAACCACAGATGTGACAACTACAACTACACCAGTGACGACAACCACAGATGTGACAACTACAACTATACCAGTGACGACAACCACAGATGTGACAACTACAACTACACCAGTGACGACAACCACAGATGTGACAACTACACCAGTGACGACAACCACAGATGTGACAACTACAACTACACCAGTGACAACAACCACAGATGTGACAACAACCACAGATGTGACAACTACATCTACACCAGTGACAACAACCACAGATGTGACAACTACAACTACACCAGTGACAACAACCACAGATGTGACAACAACCACAGATGTGACAACTACATCTACACCAGTGACAACAACCACAGATGTGACAACTACATCTACACCAGTGACAACAACCACAGATGTGACAACTACAACTACACCAGTGACAACAACCACAGATGTGACAACTACAACTACACCAGTGACAACAACCACAGATGTGACAACTACAACTACACCAGTGACGACAACCACAGATGTGACAACTACAACTACACCAGTGACGACAACCACAGATGTGATAACTACAACTACACCAGTGACAACAACCACAGATGTGACAACTACAACTACACCAGTGACAACAACCACAGATGTGACAACTACAACTACACCAGTGACGACAACCACAGATGTGACAACTACAACTACACCAGTGACAACAACCACAGATGTGACAACTACACCAGTGACGACAACCACAGATGTGACAACTACAACTACACCAGTGACGACAACCACAGATGTGACAACTACACCAGTGACAACAACCACAGATGTGACAACTACATCTACACCAATGACGACAACCACAGATGTGACAACTACAACTACACCAGTGACGACAACCACAGATGTGATAACTACACCAGTGACGACAACCACAGATGTGACAACTACAACTACACCAGTGACAACAACCACAGATGTGACAACTACAACTACACCAGTGACAACAACCACAGATGTGACAACTACATCTACACCAGTGACAACAACCACAGATGTGACAACTACACCAGTGACGACAACCACAGATGTGACAACTACAACTACACCAGTGATGACAATCACAGATGTGACAACTACAACTACACCAGTGACGACAACCACAGATGTAATAACTACAACTACACCAGTGACAACAACCACAGATGTGACAACTACAACTACACCAGTGACGACAACCACAGATGTGACAACTACAACTACACCAGTGACGACAACCACAGATGTGACAACTACAACTATACCAGTGACGACAACCACAGATGTGACAACTACAACTACACCAGTGACGACAACCACAGATGTGACAACTACACACGTGACAACAACCACAGATGTGACAACTACATCTACACCAGTGACAACAACCACAGATGTGACAACTACACCAGTGACAACAACCACAGATGTGACAACTACATCTACACCAGCGACGACAACCACAGATGTGACAACTACAACTACACCAGTGACGACAACCACAGATGTGACAACTACATCTACACCAATGACGACAACCACAGATGTGACAACTACACCAGTGACGACAACCACAGATGTGACAACTACATCTACACCAATGACGACAACCACAGATGTGACAACTACACCAGTGACGACAACCACAGATGTGACAACTACAACTACACCAGTGACGACAACCACAGATGTGACAACTACAACTACACCAGTGACGACAACCACAGATGTGACAACTACAACTATACCAGTGACGACAACCACAGATGTGACAACTACAACTACACCAGTGACGACAACCACAGATGTGACAACTACAACTACACCAGTGACGACAACCACAGATGTGACAACTACACACGTGACAACAACCACAGATGTGACAACTACATCTACACCAGTGACAACAACCACAGATGTGACAACTACACCAGTGACGACAACCACAGATGTGACAACTACAACTACACCAGTGACGACAACCACAGATGTGACAACTACATCTACACCAATGACGACAACCACAGATGTGACAACTACACCAGTGACGACAACCACAGATGTGACAACTACATCTACACCAATGACGACAACCACAGATGTGACAACTACAACTACACCAGTGACAACAACCACAGATGTGACAACTACACCAGTGACGACAACCACAGATGTGACAACTACAACTACACCAGTGACGACAACCACAGATGTGACAACTACATCTACACCAATGACGACAACCACAGATGTGACAACTACAACTACACCAGTGACGACAACCACAGATGTGACAACTACACCAGTGACAACAACCACAGATGTGACAACTACATCTACACCAATGACGACAACCACAGATGTGACAACTACAACTACACCAGTGACAACAACCACAGATGTGACAACTACACCAGTGACAACAACCACAGATGTGACAACTACAACTACACCAGTGACGACAACCACAGATTCGACAACTACACCAGTGACAACAACCACAGATGTGACAACTACACCAGTGACAACAACCACAGATGTGACAACTACATCTACACCAATGACGACAACCACAGATGCGACAACTACAACTACACCAGTGACAACAACCACAGATGCAACAACTACAACTACACCAGTGACAACAACCACAGATGCGACAACTACAACTACACAAGTGACGACAACCACAGATGCGACAACTACAACTACACCAGTGACAACAACCACAGATGTGACAACTACAACTACACCAGTGACAACAACCACAGATGTGACAACTACAACTACACCAGTGACGACAACCACAGATGTGACAACTACAACTACACCAGTGACAACAACCACAGATTCAACAACTACACCAGTGACAACAACCACAGATGTGACAACTACAACTACACCAGTGACGACAACCACAGATGTGACAACTACAACTACACCAGTGACAACAACCACAGATGTGACAACTACACCAGTGACAACAACCACAGATGTGACAACTACAACTACACCAGTGACGACAACCACAGATTCGACAACTACAACTACACCAATGACGACAACCACAGATGTGACAACTACAACTACACCAGTGACAACAACCACAGATGTGACAACTACACCAGTGACAACAACCACAGATGTGACAACTACAACTACACCAGTGACGACAACCACAGATTCGACAACTACACCAGTGACAACAACCACGGATGTGACAACTACAACTACACCAGTGACGACAACCACAGATGTGACAACTACAACTACACCAGTGACAACAACCACAGATGTGACAACTACAACTACACCAGTGACGACAACCACAGATGTGACAACTACAACTACACCTGTGACGACAACCACAGATGTGACAACTACAACTACACCAGTGACAACAACCACAGATGCGACAACTACACCAGTGACAACAACCACAGATGTGACAACTACATCTACACCAATGACGACAACCACAGATGTGACAACTACAACTACACCAGTGACAACAACCACAGATGTGACAACTACACCAGTGACAACAACCACAGATGTGACAACTACAACTACACCAGTGACGACAACCACAGATGTGACAACTACAACTACACCAGTGACAACAACCACAGATGCGACAACTACACCAGTGACAACAACCACAGATGTGACAACTACATCTACACCAATGACGACAACCACAGATGTGACAACTACAACTACACCAGTGACAACAACCACAGATGTGACAACTACACCAGTGACAACAACCACAGATGTGACAACTACAACTACACCAGTGACGACAACCACAGATGTGACAACTACAACTACACCAGTGACAACAACCACAGATGTGACAACTACAACTACACCAGTGACAACAACCACAGATGCGACAACTACACCAGTGACAACAACCACAGATGTGACAACTACAACTACACCAATGACGACAACCACAGATGTGACAACTACAACTACACCAGTGACAACAACCACAGATGTGACAACTACAACTACACCAGTGACGACAACCACAGATGTGACAACTACAACTACACCAGTGACAACAACCACAGATGTGACAACTACACCAGTGACAACAACCACAGATGTGACAACTACAACTACACCAGTGACGACAACCACAGATGTGACAACTACAACTACACCATTGACGACAACCACAGATGTGACAACTACAACTACACCAGTGACGACAACCACAGATGTGACAACTACAACTACACCAGTGACAACAACCACAGATGTGACAACTACAACTACACCAATGACGACAACCACAGATGTGACAACTACAACTACACCAGTGACAACAACCACAGATGTGACAACTACATCTACACCAGTGACAACAACCACAGATGTGACAACTACAACTACACCTGTGACAACAACCACAGATGTGACAACTACAACTACACCAGTGACGACAACCACAGATGTGACAACTACAACTATACCAGTGACGACAACCACAGATGTGACAACTACAACTACACCAGTGACGACAACCACAGATGTGACAACTACACACGTGACAACAACCACAGATGTGACAACTACATCTACACCAGTGACAACAACCACAGATGTGACAACTACACCAGTGACAACAACCACAGATGTGACAACTACATCTACACCAGCGACGACAACCACAGATGTGACAACTACAACTACACCAGTGACGACAACCACAGATGTGACAACTACATCTACACCAATGACGACAACCACAGATGTGACAACTACACCAGTGACGACAACCACAGATGTGACAACTACATCTACACCAATGACGACAACCACAGATGTGACAACTACACCAGTGACGACAACCACAGATGTGACAACTACAACTACACCAGTGACGACAACCACAGATGTGACAACTACAACTACACCAGTGACGACAACCACAGATGTGACAACTACAACTATACCAGTGACGACAACCACAGATGTGACAACTACAACTACACCAGTGACGACAACCACAGATGTGACAACTACAACTACACCAGTGACGACAACCACAGATGTGACAACTACACACGTGACAACAACCACAGATGTGACAACTACATCTACACCAGTGACAACAACCACAGATGTGACAACTACACCAGTGACGACAACCACAGATGTGACAACTACAACTACACCAGTGACGACAACCACAGATGTGACAACTACATCTACACCAATGACGACAACCACAGATGTGACAACTACACCAGTGACGACAACCACAGATGTGACAACTACATCTACACCAATGACGACAACCACAGATGTGACAACTACAACTACACCAGTGACAACAACCACAGATGTGACAACTACACCAGTGACGACAACCACAGATGTGACAACTACAACTACACCAGTGACGACAACCACAGATGTGACAACTACATCTACACCAATGACGACAACCACAGATGTGACAACTACAACTACACCAGTGACGACAACCACAGATGTGACAACTACACCAGTGACAACAACCACAGATGTGACAACTACATCTACACCAATGACGACAACCACAGATGTGACAACTACAACTACACCAGTGACAACAACCACAGATGTGACAACTACACCAGTGACAACAACCACAGATGTGACAACTACAACTACACCAGTGACGACAACCACAGATTCGACAACTACACCAGTGACAACAACCACAGATGTGACAACTACACCAGTGACAACAACCACAGATGTGACAACTACATCTACACCAATGACGACAACCACAGATGCGACAACTACAACTACACCAGTGACAACAACCACAGATGCAACAACTACAACTACACCAGTGACAACAACCACAGATGCGACAACTACAACTACACAAGTGACGACAACCACAGATGCGACAACTACAACTACACCAGTGACAACAACCACAGATGTGACAACTACAACTACACCAGTGACAACAACCACAGATGTGACAACTACAACTACACCAGTGACGACAACCACAGATGTGACAACTACAACTACACCAGTGACAACAACCACAGATTCAACAACTACACCAGTGACAACAACCACGGATGTGACAACTACAACTACACCAGTGACGACAACCACAGATGTGACAACTACAACTACACCAGTGACAACAACCACAGATGTGACAACTACACCAGTGACAACAACCACAGATGTGACAACTACAACTACACCAGTGACGACAACCACAGATTCGACAACTACAACTACACCAATGACGACAACCACAGATGTGACAACTACAACTACACCAGTGACAACAACCACAGATGTGACAACTACACCAGTGACAACAACCACAGATGTGACAACTACAACTACACCAGTGACGACAACCACAGATTCGACAACTACACCAGTGACAACAACCACGGATGTGACAACTACAACTACACCAGTGACGACAACCACAGATGTGACAACTACAACTACACCAGTGACAACAACCACAGATGTGACAACTACAACTACACCAGTGACGACAACCACAGATGTGACAACTACAACTACACCTGTGACGACAACCACAGATGTGACAACTACAACTACACCAGTGACAACAACCACAGATGCGACAACTACACCAGTGACAACAACCACAGATGTGACAACTACATCTACACCAATGACGACAACCACAGATGTGACAACTACAACTACACCAGTGACAACAACCACAGATGTGACAACTACACCAGTGACAACAACCACAGATGTGACAACTACAACTACACCAGTGACGACAACCACAGATGTGACAACTACAACTACACCAGTGACAACAACCACAGATGCGACAACTACACCAGTGACAACAACCACAGATGTGACAACTACATCTACACCAATGACGACAACCACAGATGTGACAACTACAACTACACCAGTGACAACAACCACAGATGTGACAACTACACCAGTGACAACAACCACAGATGTGACAACTACAACTACACCAGTGACGACAACCACAGATGTGACAACTACAACTACACCAGTGACAACAACCACAGATGTGACAACTACAACTACACCAGTGACAACAACCACAGATGCGACAACTACACCAGTGACAACAACCACAGATGTGACAACTACAACTACACCAATGACGACAACCACAGATGTGACAACTACAACTACACCAGTGACAACAACCACAGATGTGACAACTACAACTACACCAGTGACGACAACCACAGATGTGACAACTACAACTACACCAGTGACAACAACCACAGATGTGACAACTACACCAGTGACAACAACCACAGATGTGACAACTACAACTACACCAGTGACGACAACCACAGATGTGACAACTACAACTACACCATTGACGACAACCACAGATGTGACAACTACAACTACACCAGTGACGACAACCACAGATGTGACAACTACAACTACACCAGTGACAACAACCACAGATGTGACAACTACAACTACACCAATGACGACAACCACAGATGTGACAACTACAACTACACCAGTGACAACAACCACAGATGTGACAACTACATCTACACCAGTGACAACAACCACAGATGTGACAACTACAACTACACCTGTGACAACAACCACAGATGTGACAACTACAACTACACCAGTGACGACAACCACAGATGTGACAACTACAACTACACCAGTGACAACAACCACAGATGTGACAACTTCACCAGTGACAACAACCACAGATGTGACAACTACAACTACACCAGTGACGACAACCACAGATGTGACAACTACAACTACACCAGTGACGACAACTACACCAGTGACGACAACCACAGATGTGACAACTACAACTACACCAGTGACAACAACCACAGATGTGACAACTACAACTACACCAGTGACAACAACCACAGATGCGACAACTACACCAGTGACAACAACCACAGATGTGACAACTACAACTACACCAATGACGACAACCACAGATGTGACAACTACAACTACACCAGTGACAACAACCACAGATGTGACAACTACAACTACACCAGTGACGACAACCACAGATGTGACAACTACAACTACACCAGTGACAACAACCACAGATGTGACAACTACACCAGTGACAACAACCACAGATGTGACAACTACAACTACACCAGTGACGACAACCACAGATGTGACAACTACAACTACACCATTGACGACAACCACAGATGTGACAACTACACCAGTGACGACAACCACAGATGTGACAACTACAACTACACCAGTGACAACAACCACAGATGTGACAACTACAACTACACCAATGACGACAACCACAGATGTGACAACTACAACTACACCAGTGACAACAACCACAGATGTGACAACTACATCTACACCAGTGACAACAACCACAGATGTGACAACTACAACTACACCTGTGACAACAACCACAGATGTGACAACTACAACTACACCAGTGACGACAACCACAGATGTGACAACTACAACTACACCAGTGACAACAACCACAGATGTGACAACTTCACCAGTGACAACAACCACAGATGTGACAACTACAACTACACCAGTGACGACAACCACAGATGTGACAACTACAACTACACCAGTGACGACAACCACAGATGTGACAACTACAACTACACCAGTGACGACAACTACACCAGTGACGACAACCACAGATGTGACAACTACAACTACACCAGTGATGACAACCACAGATGTGACAACTACAACAACACCAGTGACGACAACAACAGATGCGACAACTACAACTACACCAGTGACAACAACCACAGATGCGACAACTACAACTACACCAGTGACGACAACCACAGATGTGACAACTACAACTACACCAGTGACGACAACAACAGATGTGACAACTACAACTACACCAGTGACGACAACTACACCAGTGACGACAACCACAGATGTGACAACTACAACTACACCAGTGACAACAACCACAGATGCAACAACTACACCAGTGACGACAACCACAGATATGACAACTACAACTACACCAGTGACGACAACCACAGATGTGACAACTACACCAGTGACAACAACCACAGATGCGACAACTACATCTACACCAATGACGACAACCACAGATGTGACAACTACAACTACACCAGTGACGACAACCACAGATGTGACAACTACAACTACACCAGTGACGACAACCACAGATGTGACAACTACAACTACACCAGTGACGACAACCACAGATGTGACAACTACACCAGTGACGACAACCACAGATGTGACAACTACAACTACACCAGTGACAACAACCACAGATGTGACAACTACAACTACACCAGTGACAACAACCACAGATGTGACAACTACATCTACACCAGTGACAACAACCACAGATGTGACAACTACCACAGATGTGACAACTACAACTACACCAGTGACAACAACCACAGATGTGACAACTACAACTACACCAGTGACGACAACCACAGATGTGACAACTACAACTACACCAGTGACAACAACCACAGATGTGACAACTACAACTACACCAGTGACGACAACCACAGATGTGACAACTACAACTACACCAGTGACGACAACCACAGATGTGACAACTACACACGTGACAACAACCACAGATGTGACAACTACATCTACACCAGCGACGACAACCACAGATGTGACAACTACACCAGTGACAACAACCACAGATGTGACAACTACAACTACACCAGTGACGACAACCACAGATGTGACAACTACAACTACACCAGTGACAACAACCACAGATGCGACAACTACACCAGTGACAACAACCACAGATGTGACAACTACATCTACACCAATGACGACAACCACAGATGTGACAACTACAACTACACCAGTGACAACAACCACAGATGTGACAACTACAACTACACCAGTGACGACAACCACAGATGTGACAACTACAACTACACCAGTGACAACAACCACAGATGTGACAACTACACCAGTGACAACAACCACAGATGTGACAACTACAACTACACCAGTGACGACAACCACAGATGTGACAACTACAACTACACCATTGACGACAACCACAGATGTGACAACTACAACTACACCAGTGACGACAACCACAGATGTGACAACTACAACTACACCAGTGACAACAACCACAGATGTGACAACTACAACTACACCAATGACGACAACCACAGATGTGACAACTACAACTACACCAGTGACAACAACCACAGATGTGACAACTACATCTACACCAGTGACAACAACCACAGATGTGACAACTACAACTACACCTGTGACAACAACCACAGATGTGACAACTACAACTACACCAGTGACGACAACCACAGATGTGACAACTACAACTACACCAGTGACAACAACCACAGATGTGACAACTTCACCAGTGACAACAACCACAGATGTGACAACTACAACTACACCAGTGACGACAACCACAGATGTGACAACTACAACTACACCAGTGACGACAACCACAGATGTGACAACTACAACTACACCAGTGACGACAACTACACCAGTGACGACAACCACAGATGTGACAACTACAACTACACCAGTGATGACAACCACAGATGTGACAACTACAACAACACCAGTGACGACAACAACAGATGCGACAACTACAACTACACCAGTGACAACAACCACAGATGCGACAACTACAACTACACCAGTGACGACAACCACAGATGTGACAACTACAACTACACCAGTGACGACAACAACAGATGTGACAACTACAACTACACCAGTGACGACAACTACACCAGTGACGACAACCACAGATGTGACAACTACAACTACACCAGTGACAACAACCACAGATGCAACAACTACACCAGTGACGACAACCACAGATATGACAACTACAACTACACCAGTGACGACAACCACAGATGTGACAACTACACCAGTGACAACAACCACAGATGCGACAACTACATCTACACCAATGACGACAACCACAGATGTGACAACTACAACTACACCAGTGACGACAACCACAGATGTGACAACTACAACTACACCAGTGACGACAACCACAGATGTGACAACTACAACTACACCAGTGACGACAACCACAGATGTGACAACTACACCAGTGACGACAACCACAGATGTGACAACTACAACTACACCAGTGACAACAACCACAGATGTGACAACTACAACTACACCAGTGACAACAACCACAGATGTGACAACTACATCTACACCAGTGACAACAACCACAGATGTGACAACTACCACAGATGTGACAACTACAACTACACCAGTGACAACAACCACAGATGTGACAACTACAACTACACCAGTGACGACAACCACAGATGTGACAACTACAACTACACCAGTGACAACAACCACAGATGTGACAACTACAACTACACCAGTGACGACAACCACAGATGTGACAACTACAACTACACCAGTGACGACAACCACAGATGTGACAACTACACACGTGACAACAACCACAGATGTGACAACTACATCTACACCAGCGACGACAACCACAGATGTGACAACTACAACTACACCTGTGACAACAACCACAGATGTGACAACTACAACTACACCAGTGACGACAACCACAGATGTGACAACTACACCAGTGACGACAACCACAGATGTGACAACTACAACTACACCAGTGACGACAACCACAGATGTGACAACTACAACTACACCAGTGACAACAACCACAGATGTGACAACTACACCAGTGACGACAACCACAGATGTGACAACTACAACTACACCAGTGACGACAACCACAGATGTGACAACTACATCTACACCAATGACGGCAACCACAGATGTGACAACTACATCTACACCAATGACGACAACCACAGATGTGACAACTACAACTACACCAGTGACGACAACCACAGATGTGACAACTACATCTACACCAATGACGACAACCACAGATGTGACAACTACAACTACACCAGTGACGACAACCACACATGTGACAACTACAACTACACCAGTGACGACAACCACAGATGTGACAACTACAACTACACCAGTGACAACAACCACAGATGTGACAACTACATCTACACCAGTGACAACAACCACAGATGTGACAACTACAACTACACCTGTGACAACAACCACAGATGTGACAACTACACCAATGACGACAACCACAGATGTGACAACTACAACTACACCAGTGACGACAACCACAGATGTGACAACTACAACTACACCAGTGACGACAACCACAGATGTGACAACTACAACTACACCAGTGACAACAACCACAGATGTGACAACTACAACTACACCAGTGACGACAACCACAGATGTGACAACTACAACTACACCAGTGACAACAACCACAGATGTGACAACTACAACTACACCAGCGACGACAACCACAGATGTGACAACTACAACTACACCAGTGACAACAACCACAGATGTGACAACTACAACTACACCAGTGACGACAACTACACCAGTGACGACAACCACAGATGTAACAACTACATCTACACCAATGACGACAACCACAGATGTAACAACAACTACACCAGTGACGACAACCACAGATGTGACAACTACAACTACACAAGTGACAACAACCACAGATGTGACAACTACAACTACTCCAGTGACGACAACCACAGATGTGACAACTACAACTACACCAGTGACGACAACCACAGATGTGACAACTACAACTACACCAGTGACAACAACCACAGATGCGACAACTACACCAGTGACGACAACCACAGATACAACAACAACAACCACAGATGCGACAACTACAACTACAGCAGTGACAACAACCACAGATGTGACAACTACAACTACACCAGTGACGAAAACCACAAATGTGACAACTACAACTACACCAGTGACGACAACCACAGATGCGACAACTACACCAGTGACGACAACCACAGATACAACAACAACAACCACAGATGCGACAACTACAACTACAGCAGTGACAACAACCACAGATGTGACAACTACAACTACACCAGTGACGAAAACCACAAATGTGACAACTACAACTACACCAGTGACAACAACCACAGATGTGACAACTACAACTACACCAGTGACGACAACCACAGATACAACAACAACAACCACAGATGCGACAACTACAACTACAGCAGTGACAACAACCACAAATGTGACAACTACAACTACTCCAGTGGCGACAACCACAGATGTAACAACAACTACACCAGTGACGACAACCACAGATGTGACAACTACAACTACACCAGTGACGACAACCACAAATGTGACAACTACAACTACTCCAGTGGCGACAACCACAAATGTGACAACTACAACTACTCCAGTGGCGACAACCACAGATGTAACTTCAACTACACCAGTGACGACAACCACAGATGTGACAACTACAACTACACCAGTGACGAAAACCACAAATGTGACAACTACAACTACTCCAGTGGCGACAACCACAGATGTAACAACAACTACACCAGTGACAACAACCACAGATGTGACAACTACACCAGTGACAACAACCACAGATGTGACAACTACAACTACACCAGTGACGAAAACCACAAATGTGACAACTACAACTACTCCAGTGGCGACAACCACAGATGTAACAACAACTACACCAGTGACAACAACCACAGATGTGACAACTACACCAGTTACAACAACCACAGATACAACAACAACAACCACAGCTGCACCAAACACAACTGCTCAGACTACAGTTGTAACCACCACAACTAAAGCTGGCATCACATCAAGCTCCACTGCTTCGACAATTACAGTTTCTGAAACATCAAACACAATTAAACCCACATCAGCAACAACAGCTGCTACATCAACAGCTTCAGCTGCTACTGCTGCTTCATCCTCTGTCACCCACAAAGGAAGTTTCTTTTTAGTCATAGCAGTGGTTACAAAAGTTCTCTGGAATTAAAACATCAGTGTTTACCATTAAAGTTTAAACATTTATTTAAATTGTTTGAATACATTTAACGATTTTGAGATGTTTAATCTTATTTTGCACCTACTTTAATTGTGATTTATCCAATACAATTTTAGATTTCACACCGTTAGGTCAAATGACATTAGGCTACGTTAACAGCTTCTTTTTCTGCATCACTCACACATACATTTTTTTTCTTTCATTTACTGTTCAATGAAATAATAATTCATATATGTAATCCAGTCAAACACATAATCAGTTCTCTCACCTATTGCAATTGTAAAGATATTTAACGTGTTTGATTGAGTTGTACTGGCTCGGTTTGCTACTGAGGAGGCCGCGGGGGATGTTCTGTAACTGGTGTTTTCATATGAGGGACAATGTCATTTAAATCCTTTATTTTTCGAATAGGTTAGGTCTTGTTTGAATACTGGCTGTAGTTTCAACTTTGCTTAATGTCTTTAGACAGATTTAAAGACCAGATGACAATTTGATATTTAAGATGACTTTGGTTTGCAGAGCACTCCCTTCTTTCTTGTGTCATCCTTTTTATTTATACATTTCTGATTAAAGCATATTTAAAGTAAACATTTGTCTGGTTCAATCTTCCTCTTTCTAAAAAACGGTTTAGTCTTGACTTGGCTTGTTTTGTGTAGCATAAAAAGAAGAATCGATTTCAATGAGCATCGAGAGCAACTAGTTTTCCTCAGTGTTTCTGTTGAACAGATGACAGAAAACACAGCAGATCTGAACCAACTGAATTATACAATATAATAAACCAAATGTGTGGCTCGCTACAGTCCCAGCGAACTGACCAATGAGAAAAGGAAGAGTGAACCAAGATCACTTCCTGTTTTTACACAACACGTTCCCAAAAGTGTTTTGTGTTGGTGTTTTCATGAAAACTCCTCCACAGCATTTTAGGGATATTTTGTCTTCATTAGGCCCAAACGGCTTCCTCACCACTGGCCCTGGTTCCATTAAGGGCAGATGTCTGAAGGTTTTAATGTGCGTGTTTTAACGCACTCTATAAGTGCGTGGATTCAAAATGGATCCGACAACCGCATCACATCAAATCATCCTCCGTTACCGTAATAATAGAAACGATCGCGTTGCTCCAGGCGACGCAGCAGCAATAACCACTAATCTGCTCTGCGGTCGTCAACAAGCCGCTGTAACAACACCGACAAAGGTGAAATGAAAGGAACGTACTCAGTAGCTGAGCGCTTTATTTGAGCTGGACTTAACGGAGGCGTAATATTCAACTTGTGATATTTTTGAACCTGATGTCAACTCCACGTTATTTCACGCCAGACCGCACACGTCAGATCTGGAGTCTTTTGTTGCAGCACACGCTAAGAACAACGACGAGGATTCACTGAAATCGCTGTGATATTATTATAACCACGACTCAAAGCAGTTTCCATCAGAACTGGTTTAACCTGCTGGTTTAATTACTGAACCAACAAAAAGCCTTTGCCACTTCGTCTGCAGCATGTGGGCTTTTATCTGTTATCGGAGCTAGTGAGTAGGTGGGAACCCTCCTCCTCCACCGCTACAGGGTCGTGGTCCTTCGTGGTGAGTCTGGATCTTCCTCCATAGTTGACAGGGCGGCTGGTGGATGGAGGCAGGTCGTGTCTGACAGAGGGGCTGTTTCTCTACGTGTGACGCGTCTCTAGCGTTCAGACGTCCTGCTCTGTCCATGTGGACGTTGTTGTCTTCTAAGTGGAGACGCTGATGCTGGTCCTGACGTGTTGCTCCTCCTGTGCTGGTTCATGGTTCATCCTCTTGTGTGATGGCTGCTTGGTTTCACTAGTGTATAGTTCAGAGACTCTTCACTCTTTGAAAAACTTTGAAAAACTCTTTGAAAATCCTCCAATTAATTCAAAATGCTGCAGCCAGAGTCTGACTGGACTTAGGAAGAGAGATCACATTTCTCCTACATTAGCTTCTCTGCATTGGCTCCCTGTCAAATCTAGGATAGGATTCAAAATTCTTCTCCTCACCTACAAAGCTCTTCATAATAAAGCTCCATCTTATCTTAAAGACCTCATGGCTCCTTATGCTCCCAACAGAACGCTTCGTTCTCAGAGCTGGTCTGCTTGTGGTTCCTAGAGTTTCTAAATGTAGAACGGGAGGCAGAGCATTTAGCTCCAAGCTCCTCTCCTATGGAACCAGCTTCCAGTCCAGGTTAGAGAAGCAGACGCCCTCTCTAGTTTTAAAACTAGGCTTAAAACCTTTCTTTTTGACAAAGCGTATAGTTAGAGATGGTTCTGGTCACTATGAACCATCTCTTAGTTCAGCTGCTACAGGCTTAGATGCTGGAACCTCCTTCATTCACTGAGCTCCTCTGGTTTTCTATCTATTCCATCCACTAACATGCCTCCATGTCCACATGTGACTAACTTTGTCTCTGATCTCTCTAGTTGTGTTTCTCTCTTTCTGTCTCTATTCTCATCTCCAGGTATCATCAGACTCAGAGTCGTGTGTCTCCAGTGTTCAGTTGATGGTCCAACCATCCTGCCTGAGTCTGTTGCTGCTTGTTTTGTTGTTGTTGTTCTTTTCTCTCTTCTCTATCCCTTCACCCCAACCGGTCAAGGCAGATGTTCTCCCACTGAGCCTGGGTCTGCTGGAGGTTTCTTCCTCTCTATAGAGGGAGTTTTTCCTCCGCTGTCGCTATTTAACTGTACAATTTATCGATTGGCTACAATTAAAAGCTGCTCTATGTGGGAATTGTTGGGTTTAGTTGTGTAAGGTCTTAAAACCTTACTTGTAAAGTGCCTTGAGATAACTGATGTTGTGAATTGGCGCTATATAAATAAAGTTGAATTGAATTGAATTCACTGCACTGAACTAGACACTATCTTGCTCCTCTTGTGCTTCGGTGTCTGACCTTTGGATGCACAAGCTTCTGTCTGAGTGTGTTGGTGGGTAGAGTAGAAGTAGAAGCTTTTCTTTGGGTTTCCTGTAAATGTCTAAATGGCTGTTGTTTCCTCTCTTTACAGATGTGAAGTGAAACCCAACTGGAGGATAAATCTGTGTTTCTACCAACTTCTCTCAGACTGAAGAAGCTTTCTGGACAGATGGAGAAACGTTTCTACGGAAACGAAGACGTCCAGTTGCCAGGACTGAACTTTAGACAACTTCACCTGGATGATGAGAATCTCCATAGACATTTAAGGGCAGATGTTTCCTTTGCCTTAAAAAATCACGTGCTGGTTAACAACATCACCTGTTGGCGGTTGTGATGCACAGGATGCTCCACTACAGTCTAGAGAGAAATGCTGGCGTAGTCGTATTCACCAGCACTAAGGCAATATCACAAACGTTTCGACAACAAAATGTCCCTGGAACTTAACAATGAAATTACGCTGAACAGGGCGACAACGCCTGACACAGGACAAACATTTCAGTCAAACCCACGTAAAAGAGCTGATGTTTGTTCAGACGCTGGCGAACTCATGATACGAGAGACCGAGCAGGTGGAACCAGAGAGAAACACACGAGTCACGAACGAGTCTCCACCTAATAAACAGCGATCACCAGTGTTTAGTGGCTATTCCACTGGTTCTCTGAGTCAACTACACGACTTCTGACCGAGGTGTCGGACGTCTGGCGTAGACGAGCTGTGACTGTGGCTCTCGTTGTCACATCTTGCAATTGATGAGTGTAATGAAAAGTCCTGGTTAAGAGCTGAGCTGTTTTTTCCGTGAGGACAGTTTCTGCTTTGACTAAATCAGCATCGACCGTATGGCATCAGAACAGCTGCTTCCTTTCTTCTGTACTGACAAACGCTCAGCTGGGACTTTCTGCATGTACACGATAATGGATCATTTCAACTATTCAAAGACTCGGCCTTTTGAATGTGACGCAGCATAATCATTTGTTAGTTAAGGTGCAGGATGAGCTTGTGAAACACAGTTCAACTATTTTAGCATCGTTAAACCAATAACAGCCTGAAGTGTGTGTAGGACAGACACGTCATCTGGGTCACAGCACTGTAGGTGACCCCGCAGAGGAAGGGAACCGGGTCGCCAGCCTCCTCACACAACTAGTCACACCCAGTCAATAACCAGAAAGGTGGATTACGTCACAATATCACATATGTTGTTATATCTGTCTGCAGTGAAATGCCACTCAGCTCGTTAGACAGGTGGAACAGTTGGGCGGCTGCTGTTTGGCAAAGAAATCCACGGTTACTCAAACCTGAAAGTATTTTATAGCAAGTGAAATAGCTGGAGGGCACGGTGCTGGTTAGCGCTGCCGCCTCTCGCCCGCAGACAGCTGGGACGGCTCCAGCACACGCACAACCCCTACGGGAGGGAACGAACGACGTGACTTTACTCCTAACTGACGCTTTAATGTGCGTGTTTTAACGCACTCTATAAGTGCGTGGATTCAAAATGGATCCGACAACCGCATCACATCAAATCATCCTCCGTTACCGTAATAATAGAAACGATCGCGTTGCTCCAGGCGACGCAGCAGCAATAACCACTAATCTGCTCTGCGGTCGTCAACAAGCCGCTGTAACAACACCGACAAAGGTGAAATGAAAGGAACGTACTCAGTAGCTGAGCGCTTTATTTGAGCTGGACTTAACGGAGGCGTAATATTCAACTTGTGATATTTTTGAACCTGATGTCAACTCCACGTTATTTCACGCCAGACCGCACACGTCAGATCTGGAGTCTTTTGTTGCAGCACACGCTAAGAACAACGACGAGGATTCACTGAAATCGCTGTGATATTATTATAACCACGACTCAAAGCAGTTTCCATCAGAACTGGTTTAACCTGCTGGTTTAATTACTGAACCAACAAAAAGCCTTTGCCACTTCGTCTGCAGCATGTGGGCTTTTATCTGTTATCGGAGCTAGTGAGTAGGTGGGAACCCTCCTCCTCCACCGCTACAGGGTCGTGGTCCTTCGTGGTGAGTCTGGATCTTCCTCCATAGTTGACAGGGCGGCTGGTGGATGGAGGCAGGTCGTGTCTGACAGAGGGGCTGTTTCTCTACGTGTGACGCGTCTCTAGCGTTCAGACGTCCTGCTCTGTCCATGTGGACGTTGTTGTCTTCTAAGTGGAGACGCTGATGCTGGTCCTGACGTGTTGCTCCTCCTGTGCTGGTTCATGGTTCATCCTCTTGTGTGATGGCTGCTTGGTTTCACTAGTGTATAGTTCAGAGACTCTTCACTCTTTGAAAAACTTTGAAAAACTCTTTGAAAATCCTCCAATTAATTCAAAATGCTGCAGCCAGAGTCTGACTGGACTTAGGAAGAGAGATCACATTTCTCCTACATTAGCTTCTCTGCATTGGCTCCCTGTCAAATCTAGGATAGGATTCAAAATTCTTCTCCTCACCTACAAAGCTCTTCATAATAAAGCTCCATCTTATCTTAAAGACCTCATGGCTCCTTATGCTCCCAACAGAACGCTTCGTTCTCAGAGCTGGTCTGCTTGTGGTTCCTAGAGTTTCTAAATGTAGAACGGGAGGCAGAGCATTTAGCTCCAAGCTCCTCTCCTATGGAACCAGCTTCCAGTCCAGGTTAGAGAAGCAGACGCCCTCTCTAGTTTTAAAACTAGGCTTAAAACCTTTCTTTTTGACAAAGCGTATAGTTAGAGATGGTTCTGGTCACTATGAACCATCTCTTAGTTCAGCTGCTACAGGCTTAGATGCTGGAACCTCCTTCATTCACTGAGCTCCTCTGGTTTTCTATCTATTCCATCCACTAACATGCCTCCATGTCCACATGTGACTAACTTTGTCTCTGATCTCTCTAGTTGTGTTTCTCTCTTTCTGTCTCTATTCTCATCTCCAGGTATCATCAGACTCAGAGTCGTGTGTCTCCAGTGTTCAGTTGATGGTCCAACCATCCTGCCTGAGTCTGTTGCTGCTTGTTTTGTTGTTGTTGTTCTTTTCTCTCTTCTCTATCCCTTCACCCCAACCGGTCAAGGCAGATGTTCTCCCACTGAGCCTGGGTCTGCTGGAGGTTTCTTCCTCTCTATAGAGGGAGTTTTTCCTCCGCTGTCGCTATTTAACTGTACAATTTATCGATTGGCTACAATTAAAAGCTGCTCTATGTGGGAATTGTTGGGTTTAGTTGTGTAAGGTCTTAAAACCTTACTTGTAAAGTGCCTTGAGATAACTGATGTTGTGAATTGGCGCTATATAAATAAAGTTGAATTGAATTGAATTCACTGCACTGAACTAGACACTATCTTGCTCCTCTTGTGCTTCGGTGTCTGACCTTTGGATGCACAAGCTTCTGTCTGAGTGTGTTGGTGGGTAGAGTAGAAGTAGAAGCTTTTCTTTGGGTTTCCTGTAAATGTCTAAATGGCTGTTGTTTCCTCTCTTTACAGATGTGAAGTGAAACCCAACTGGAGGATAAATCTGTGTTTCTACCAACTTCTCTCAGACTGAAGAAGCTTTCTGGACAGATGGAGAAACGTTTCTACGGAAACGAAGACGTCCAGTTGCCAGGACTGAACTTTAGACAACTTCACCTGGATGATGAGAATCTCCATAGACATTTAAGGGCAGATGTTTCCTTTGCCTTAAAAAATCACGTGCTGGTTAACAACATCACCTGTTGGCGGTTGTGATGCACAGGATGCTCCACTACAGTCTAGAGAGAAATGCTGGCGTAGTCGTATTCACCAGCACTAAGGCAATATCACAAACGTTTCGACAACAAAATGTCCCTGGAACTTAACAATGAAATTACGCTGAACAGGGCGACAACGCCTGACACAGGACAAACATTTCAGTCAAACCCACGTAAAAGAGCTGATGTTTGTTCAGACGCTGGCGAACTCATGATACGAGAGACCGAGCAGGTGGAACCAGAGAGAAACACACGAGTCACGAACGAGTCTCCACCTAATAAACAGCGATCACCAGTGTTTAGTGGCTATTCCACTGGTTCTCTGAGTCAACTACACGACTTCTGACCGAGGTGTCGGACGTCTGGCGTAGACGAGCTGTGACTGTGGCTCTCGTTGTCACATCTTGCAATTGATGAGTGTAATGAAAAGTCCTGGTTAAGAGCTGAGCTGTTTTTTCCGTGAGGACAGTTTCTGCTTTGACTAAATCAGCATCGACCGTATGGCATCAGAACAGCTGCTTCCTTTCTTCTGTACTGACAAACGCTCAGCTGGGACTTTCTGCATGTACACGATAATGGATCATTTCAACTATTCAAAGACTCGGCCTTTTGAATGTGACGCAGCATAATCATTTGTTAGTTAAGGTGCAGGATGAGCTTGTGAAACACAGTTCAACTATTTTAGCATCGTTAAACCAATAACAGCCTGAAGTGTGTGTAGGACAGACACGTCATCTGGGTCACAGCACTGTAGGTGACCCCGCAGAGGAAGGGAACCGGGTCGCCAGCCTCCTCACACAACTAGTCACACCCAGTCAATAACCAGAAAGGTGGATTACGTCACAATATCACATATGTTGTTATATCTGTCTGCAGTGAAATGCCACTCAGCTCGTTAGACAGGTGGAACAGTTGGGCGGCTGCTGTTTGGCAAAGAAATCCACGGTTACTCAAACCTGAAAGTATTTTATAGCAAGTGAAATAGCTGGAGGGCACGGTGCTGGTTAGCGCTGCCGCCTCTCGCCCGCAGACAGCTGGGACGGCTCCAGCACACGCACAACCCCTACGGGAGGGAACGAACGACGTGACTTTACTCCTAACTGACGCTTTAATGTGCGTGTTTTAACGCACTCTATAAGTGCGTGGATTCAAAATGGATCCGACAACCGCATCACATCAAATCATCCTCCGTTACCGTAATAATAGAAACGATCGCGTTGCTCCAGGCGACGCAGCAGCAATAACCACTAATCTGCTCTGCGGTCGTCAACAAGCCGCTGTAACAACACCGACAAAGGTGAAATGAAAGGAACGTACTCAGTAGCTGAGCGCTTTATTTGAGCTGGACTTAACGGAGGCGTAATATTCAACTTGTGATATTTTTGAACCTGATGTCAACTCCACGTTATTTCACGCCAGACCGCACACGTCAGATCTGGAGTCTTTTGTTGCAGCACACGCTAAGAACAACGACGAGGATTCACTGAAATCGCTGTGATATTATTATAACCACGACTCAAAGCAGTTTCCATCAGAACTGGTTTAACCTGCTGGTTTAATTACTGAACCAACAAAAAGCCTTTGCCACTTCGTCTGCAGCATGTGGGCTTTTATCTGTTATCGGAGCTAGTGAGTAGGTGGGAACCCTCCTCCTCCACCGCTACAGGGTCGTGGTCCTTCGTGGTGAGTCTGGATCTTCCTCCATAGTTGACAGGGCGGCTGGTGGATGGAGGCAGGTCGTGTCTGACAGAGGGGCTGTTTCTCTACGTGTGACGCGTCTCTAGCGTTCAGACGTCCTGCTCTGTCCATGTGGACGTTGTTGTCTTCTAAGTGGAGACGCTGATGCTGGTCCTGACGTGTTGCTCCTCCTGTGCTGGTTCATGGTTCATCCTCTTGTGTGATGGCTGCTTGGTTTCACTAGTGTATAGTTCAGAGACTCTTCACTGCACTGAACTAGACACTATCTTGCTCCTCTTGTGCTTCGGTGTCTGACCTTTGACCTCTGTCGTCCATCTCTGCCCGACGCCACTTGCATGTGTGACGGTCAGTCCCACATCTGATTCACATTTTAATTCACTAGTCTGCTGCTCTGTGTGGACTGAATTTAATCCAGTGTTTGTTCACTGCGTCGCAGAGCAAACAGCTGAGAAAAAGAGAGCAAAGCCCTCAGTTCTGACATGTGTTTGAGTATCACACTAACCCTAACCTGGCACAGTCACGATTCATTCATTCATTCACACACACAGGGAGCAGTGAACGTCACACGGAGACAAGCCCAGTCACAGAATGTTCCCGACTAACACGATGATGTGTGAATAAAGAAAACCAGAAGAGCAGCTCGGCTCGTTCCGCTCAGTTCAGGCAAATGTGTGACTGAGGAAGAACCTAAAAGCCACAGTAACGTCAGAGGAGGTCTGGCCCCTCGGTTACTGCAGCGCTCTGTAGAAAACCATGGAGCCACGCAGCCGCAGGCTGATGAGAACAGGAAGAAGCGTCGTCATCTCGTGCACAGCTTGACCCTGGACAAATGTTCACACACGGCACCGAAGCTCCAAGGAACAACTAGTCAAAGAAACGCCCAGCGTCACGTCACTCACGGTTTCTGGTCCGTTCAGACTAAACCTTGTCGTCAGGTCTGAGACGAGGACAAAGCAGGAAAACGCAAACCTGGCTGGAGGAAACAGAAGCTGGGGCTGCGTGGGTCTGCAGGACAGTTAGCTCAGAGAACAGTTACTCTGTCGGGGACGAGGACTGATGTGTGCGATGTTTTCACTCCTGTCATTCACGTCTGTCATGAAGACTTAAGGCGGCTGAGGCCTGGGCAAGCGGCCGACTGCTGGTTTTCACTTCCTCTACGGCAGCAGAGCGAACAGAGACTCTTGGGAAGTTTTCATTGTTTCCACAGCTTCAGGCCAGAGCCTGTGACAGAGGGCGAGCGCTGGCATCCAGCCAGAGCAGGTTTACTGTGAGGTGTGACCAGCAAATCATGACTCATCATGTTTCTGAACTGCAAAACATCCTTTGGCTGATTGTTCTGAACTGAATGGGCACTTGGCAACGTTTCCTAGGCGACGGTACCAACTCTGTCAGGGCGGACGTGTGGTGATGGACAGTAGGGGCCATAGTTCACAGGACAAATAGGATCATGATGACAACGTCCCGTATGTAGGTTATAGGTTTTACATTTGCATTGAATTAACTGAATTTTCATTCTACAGTTGTCCGGAGAAAATAGGAAAAATTAAACCGACACCAGCAAACGGAAAAACTCAGCGAGACGCTGAGACGCACAGCAACGCTGTAAACGTCCTCGACGTCATTGTGTGTTTCATTCCCTAATCAGACCCACAAACCTTTTAGCTGGAGTAGTGAAGTCAGTTGTTCTCACTTCCGGGTCTGGACCCAGTCGACCCGGCCTAGTGGAGGCTCACTGGTCTGTGGCTGCATCCAGGCGGACAGCAGTGACACCTGCTGTCGGATCAGTGAAGAACTGTTCAGTACTTGGTGTCGGGTGCAGCTACAGTGTCTACAGTAGAAGTTAGCATAGAATTAAGTACAATCCACAAGGACAGCAGTGAACAAGCGTCAGGTCACTGTTGCCTGTAAAGAAACAAACTACAAACTACTGAAACACAGACAGAAAAATATTTTGTCCACTAGTATAATGTTACAGTCAAGTTCACAGCAACAGGCGTCTACACAAAACACACGTTGGTGACTGGACTTGAAGGAGCAGCACACACACACGTTGAGCCTCTGGGCCACGTGACTGAGGGCCAAGCTACAAAAAGCAGGTTTTGGCATCAGCTGTGAATGAGAGGGACATGATGTAACGACCAGGTCGGTTCTGTAGTTTAATGTGCGTCGTCTCACTCCAGGCTACTGTACGTGAGTGACAGCTGCTGCGCCGCATCCTGCGCCTTCGTCCCGTCCTGCCCGCTGATCCCGGACCTGTTAAAGGGCTCTGCCACAGCTGTTGGGATCCACAGGGGGCAGCGTCGTGCAGAGCATCACTTTGATGTGCGACACGGCTCCGTCATGTCCAGTTACGTCACCAGGTTGTGCTCGGTTCCCAGCTCTGCTTCAGTCCTGAGAAACAGCAGAGAGCAGCTGGTCGGTCTCGTCTCTGTTTCTCTGTGGACCTGTGGCTGCTGCGATTCTGTGTTTCATGTCCTCTGATGGAGACGCGCTGGAGACATGAAGGTGCGTGGACGTCTCACCGGCAGCTCGCTCCTTCAGGCTCAATGTGTGTTTTACACTTGTAAGAACATGGGATGAAGCGAGTTAATCATTTAGAACTGCAGCTGCACATCTCCAAAATGTGAACGTGCTGCGACTGAGGAGCGACTGGATGCAGAGAGTCCGGCCTGCTCCAGCGGCCGATGCGTGGACCCGAAGCCCCTGAAGGATCTGAGGCTGCGGCGTAGACGCTGCTCTGAGCCGACTGGGCGATCTTCCAGAGGCTTTTAGAGGATTAAGGAAAACAGGGAAAATCCCCTCCGTGTTCGTACATTAAACGCTTCTCAGTGTCAGTCGGCGCCGCCTCCTCCATCAGCTGCTGCTTTAATCACACAGGCAGCAACGCGCAGCTATTAGAGCTTCAACCTCCGCTGAAACGCGCTTCACCTGCAGTGTTTTATCGCTCTCCGTCTTTTTGCTGCTTTTCAGTCCTGTTGGAGTCTGGGAATTAACTAAAGCTGCATCTTTTCCCTCTCATCTATGAGCCCTTCATCGTCTCGCCGCCTTCTCTGTTTGCTTGGCCCTTCGGTTCCTGAGCCAACGGCTTCAGGCGCGTTCGCTTTTTTTGAGGTCCTCCGTCTGCAGCGAAATCATCAAACCGGTTGCTCTGATGTTTTCTGTCGCCAGGAAGACGTGGGCAGAGCTAGAACTCACTTCATTCATCAGATCAAGCAGGAAGTCACGAAGAGGCAGAAATGCTGCTCGACAGCCACGTGTGCACGGCGCTTGATACAACCAGCAAGTCCAGCACCTCCGACTGCACAAACAAATCCTGGCAGCGCGACGCGTTCGGGCGCCGAACTAGACGTAAACCTGGAGTGAGCGTCGTTGCCTCCAGCCTGAAGCCACCAGCCTGCAGGACAGCAGCTCCTCACTACGGCTGCACGTCCAGGACGTTCCAGCTACAGAACAGGACGACTCAGCTGAGGAACAAACATTACACACAGCACAGACTGTTGTCTGAGCTGCCATCTGCTTCCCTGAGGAAAACACTCACACAGAGAAAAGAGAAGAGACGGAGGCAGGAGGGATTGATGATGAAAAGATAATTAGCTGAATGAAGATATGGAGGCGGTAAAGTCAGAAGAGCTGCGTCCCGCTGGCGCTTGGTAGCGACGAGGCATTTACACATTATTAGAAAGATAAAAGGATGAGTAATGCACCGATGGAGGGATGGACACGGTCAGATGAACAGATACGGAAATGGAAGGAACACACGGATGGACGGACATCGATCTGTGGGCGTGGCCAAGCATGAAAACCTGCACAGATGCAAGGATGGAATGAAAGACTTATTAATAAAACAGAGACCGAGACGGACGCCACTACAGGCAGATGAGACCATCGCTGACTCTGGGGTCAGAGGTCAAAGATGCAGATGCTGGTGATGCTCCTGCCTCTCTTCCTCATCCCTGCGATGTCAGTTGAAGCAGAGAAAGTCCAGCATCAAGCCTATTAAAAAGTGAATAAATCCTTCAAGTTAATGGGGCCATCAATCCTCCTCCTCCTCCAGCCTTATTTAACGGCGCTCCGCTGAGCCTCAGGCCCAGCTTGGACGGTTCATTGGACTTTATTGGTTTCTCCGCGCTGTGTGTGAGACTAATGGACTGAGCAGGTTCGTCTGGTGATTAGTGGGATCTCTGAGAAATGCTCTAAGTGCTCAAGTTAAATAAAACGACATATTAAAGTGGATTTAACAAAACACATTAACTGAAGCTGGAGCTTCTCACACCTACTGAAGGCAAACGTCAACCGAACGACGTGTTCACAGACACAGGAACGGCGCCACACAGCAGCTCAACCGACAGACACGCAAGCGCACGGATCCACAAAACATCTTCATTTGTTCCTTATTTAACCAAATCAGCAGAATCGGTCATTTCCCTGAAACACTCGCTGGGCTCAGAGCATGAAGCGGAACAATGGACCGACTCTCACACTCGGCTCTGCTACGCCAGAGATAAAGTCCGTCCTCGCCTGCTCTCTAATTAGGACACGGGGTCGACCTGGGACCTCTGCTTATCGGCGGCTTTGATGTTTAAATAAGGAACGAGACGATTTGTTCTTTTTCTTCCGGCATCTTTGAGCAGAAGGTGGCGACTCCCGCCGAGCGGTGACCATGTCCCCTTTGAAGACCGGCGGTGCCTCTTCCATTAGAGGCAGGAGTTGACAGTCGTTGCAGCGATAAACGTCCTGGTTTAATCTCTGGAAAACAGCTTCAACGTGACCCACTGAGCTTCACATTCCTTCTCCACGTCAAACGTTTCCCGTCATCAAGCCACAAACGCAGCTGTTTTACGAGTTTATGCATCTTCACTTGTGTCCAACGACATTTATATGCGAAGCCTCAATTAGCTAAACGTGAACACCGCTGGCTCACGGAGCAGCGTGAGGAGCAGCTCCAGCCGCCACGATAATCACTCTGATTGTTTCCAAGAATCTGACAAGCGAGGCTGAACGAACAGTTCAAGGCTTTCATGTTCATCTTTCACGAGACAAAAGGCTTCAAGGCTGAGAAGTGTCTCCTCCTTTGACTCGTCCTTTCTAACAGTGTGGAAATGGTTTAGAGCTTCAGAAGCTCATCTGCCAAAAGTAGCTCGGAGGCCAAAGGGCGGTGGAGGCCAGTCAGAGGGTGAGAAGGTTTTTCTAGAGGGTGAGGTCACGAGAAGCAGGTGATTGTGCTCAGATTGGTCTCCGTTCACGACCGGCCGACACACGGCAGCGTCCGCTCGGCGGCTCTGGGCTCTGCCTCATTCTGGCATGACGGCATTAATACGAGGAGGGAGATCCGATCGGTTTCATCTCGGTGTTGACCTCCGTCACCGTGAGCTACTCTAGAAGTTGAAGCGTTTGTTTCGTTTGTTGCTATGGGAACCTGCTTCGTTAACGTATCGTTAACTGCAGGAACAAAGCTGCAAACACCAGTAACAACACTGACGACAACAACGTGGACACTGGAAGATGCTCAGAGCTACAGAGCCTTGCTTCCATCGGTTCTGCGACATCGTCCTCGTCGGGGTGTTTGTCTGGAGGGAGGCTCCTTGGTTTTAACTCGGTTACGCTGTGTTGTGCAGCTGCGGGTTCTTTTTTGAAATTGAATTCCCAGCCCAGCACCGAGGCGACTAATCTGTCGTTGACATCAGTCCTGGACTGCATTAGAGTCGATGTTTCCCGGGCTACGAGCCCAGCTCTTCAAAAGTTCACAGAAGGTAAAACTTTCTGATGCAGATCTGAGGTAAATCCAGACACATGGGAGAATCTCTCGCTGTCAATCTCTGCTGCTTTTTCAGCTACTGTTGTGGAAAATGATGGTTTCACCAGACAGACATTGTTGGAACCAGCACACGATGATGCAGATGATGCCAAACAGCCGCCCCTGTCTGGGCACGGGCCCAGAAACCCTCCAGCCCGTCTCCACTGTGATTAGAGCCCATTAACTGTGTATAGATGACAGCACCCAGCCTCCAGTTATCTGGTCACAGCTGGCCAAGAACCAGAACCAGAACCAGGAGCCTGCGCCGGACGCAGGATGCAGCCGCGAGGCGTCGACGGGTCAGACACACGACGAGCAGACTTTAAACACGGTTTTACCGTTACCAGGCCTCAGCGTCCAGATCGACCAGAATATGAATCGATGGAGGCCTCGATTCAACACATTTAAAACAATGATCAGTTTGCCCTGAATGAACGAAGCCGCACAGGAATTAACAGACGTTAACGTTGCAGGAGGCGAGAAGCTGCTTTTGTGTTTACGTGGTGTGTTCCTCCACATTGAGCCTCCTGACTCTCCGGGCAGAAGGTCTGAGCGACAGGAGAAGATGGTGAGGATTCTGTCTGGGAGAGTCTCCAGACTCACACAGCTGACGCACACTTCGTTGCTGACCGTCGTTAAACTCCATTTGTTTGATTTATTGATGAGACATTAAGGGCGAAGCATTAACACTGAGCAAGGAAAGAAAGAACAAGGATCACATTTAGGTACGTGATAAAAACATGATGTGCATGAAAAATGAAGCGGGAGCTGTTTGATTCCTGTCCAAGATCCTGTTGGATTTGTAATGACGCGCTGCCGACCAAACTGTTGACTCAGTGTCTTTTTTAATAGGCGTGGGCATTACTTTTTACAGCCAGACACACCTGCCAAGGCCAAATGGTGTCGTCCTGGTCCCATCCTGCCAAACGCTCATTACAAGCTCGGAGAGATTAAAGACCAGGTGGAGTCGCAAAGAAGCTTCTTCTGTCTTTATCCAGCGAATCCCAGCAGAGTTTAGTGTTTTAGTTCCGTGTTTCACTAAATCTCACGCAAAGACTCACAAGAGAATCTGTCCTACACAAACACTGTTACAGCTCAAAGTCCAGATCAAACAAAGCTCTTATATACCAGGAACAGGAAGGCGACGCACAATAAACCTGCCTCGTCAGCAGAAAGGCCACAGGGAGCAGCGTAACAAGCGTTAATGCAAATGAAGTGAGCTCTGACGTTTCACGGGCTGATGACACACAAACTGACAAAGTGACGCAGGGGGAAGAAGAACGGATCCGCTGACGCCGGGACTGGATTCCACCAACGGTGTCTCTCCCCTTGTCTCCCTGAGTAAGTGTGTGTGGGGACACGGATTCGTTCAGTGGACACTAACAGACTCTGTGTCAGTTAGACGTGTCAACAGGCTGTGACAACTTGATCAGCCAGTAGCTTACTAGCGGCTGCGGATGGGTCATTAATTCATATTCCAATAATGGAGAAGCAGATTTACCGTCTGGCTCAGACTTGGAGCAGAGCATCCAGTCCAGGATGCGACAGAAGTGATTTGGTGACAAACTGCACATGAACCAGAGTCAGAGATGAGACTGAGGTCTGTGGCGAATCGACCGAGTGAAATTGATTAATTTGAGTGAAGAAGTAACAAAGATCCAGATGACGAGAAGTTTCCACAACCTGACAAAACATGACGAATGATGGATGAATGATTTATCATTAAATCATTTCTTTACAGTTGACAAACGCTTAGAAACGCTGCCCCACATCTTCCACTATTTACCACATAAGTTGTCAGATCGTCTCCTAGCAACAGCTGCACTCAGCTGTCAGTCAGCCGTTGCCACGGAAACGTCTGCCTCAAGGCTTAACGCTTTTCCAAACAGTTTTATTCTCTTCTGCGAGTCATGTTTGTGCAATATTTGCCGCCCTCCACAAGTTCCCACGACGAGGATTGATCACTGGCTGCGGCGCGGCGTCGGCGTCACTGGCAGGTGGAGCCTCATCACAGCGTGAAGCACTCCGGAGCCTCAAATCAGCTGAAGGACGACAAGTGGCTCTGAAAGCTGAAAGACTGCGGCTCACGCTCCTCAGACGGAAACAGCTGCTTTTCATGAAGCCAGAAAAAGAAAAAACTTGAAATTTGTGAGATTAAAGATTGACACTGACGTTTTATTCAGCTCTTCTTGTGCTTAGAGTAAAAAGAAGAAACTTCAGCTGTCAGAAAAATGAGGTGAAGTGAAAAGAAACTTCAGACAGAAACAATATTTCTAGTATCACACACATGAAAGATTATTGGTTATGAATTCCTACCTTTTGAATTGTGAGCATACACGCACACACTCCCAGCATGCAGTGCAGCAGCTGGCGTCTCTCTCTGAGCAGACAACTGAAAAGGTCCAAATTTAGTCGTGCTCTGCGTATTCATGTCCTGAATGATGGAGAGTTATGACGCATGCGGGGAAGAGCAAACTAAACCGAACTAAGGAAAGCAAATCAGCAGGTTGTAAACACTGATCGATGGTGGAGGAGGAGGCAGCGACTGTGTGCGTGTACAAACATAATTAACTTCTGAATGTTAATATGTCGTCGCAATAAACGGAATTAACCTTTAGTGGGAGCAGATGCAGAACATTGAATGTCATCAGCACGAAGAGAAGAAGAAGCATCTGACAGACAAGGAACCTGAATCCGCCTCAGAACAGTGAAATCAAACCACAGTTAACAGCGGTTAATGTGAGTCAGTAGCTGACTCTTCATGGACCCATCCGGCGTTTGACAGGACGGTGGGATGCGGGTCTGGGCCCCGTGAGGCTTTGATTTACTTGAATTATCCCATGCAGAGAATAATGAGCGACATCATTAGTGCGGCGGGTCGCACTGGTCCAGCTGCCTCCACATGGGTCCAGGTCTGAGCCACTGACGCCAGAACAGCCTCTTTCCTCGTCCCGCTGAAGACATTCTACGCGTCTGAGCGCCTTTCTAACGTTGGACTGAGGGCTGAGGTGTGGAAGGTGCAGCATAGTGACGGATGGAACTACAGGGTCCGACTGATGAGACGAGTCTGGTGACGTGGAGACACCTGCGGGTAACAGCTGCTCCGCTTCGGCCTGTAACAACCGCGTGGATGTCGCGTTCACGGCCTCGGCGGCTCCATCGATTCTTCCTTGTGCAGATTTCCGTCACTTGCGTCCGCAGCGAACGTCTTGTTCTGCTCGGTGAAGCTGCATTGAACGAGCTCAGTGTTTTGCTGTCGAAGTCCTTTGGCTGGATTCACCCACTGACAACAGATTGGATTTCTCTGTGTCCAGTTAATTATGTGGAGCGGACGCCGGCGTGTTGTGTTCATGCAGAGCTGCAGACTGACATGCGGGAAGCTGGGTCAGTCGTCTGTGAGGTTGGAATCCTGGTTGGTGCGAGTGATTTTAGAGAAGCAGGACGGATGGAGCCGGCGGGGGGAGGAAGACCTCCGCTGCCTCCTCCAAAGCCACTGAACACGACGCGTTTCCAGCGATGCGCCCGCTTCCTCCTTCGCTGCGTTTAATGACCTACGTTAACGAACGACTTTAATTGTTCTTTCACGACAGCACATTTGCATTTAACCGCTGATGCTGGAATCAAGGGCTGCTGTAAAACCGCAGACGCTTTAACAATGTGTGATTTATGTTTACAGGGGCAAAATAAAACTGCAGGGATGCACCGGAGCCATATTTCACATTTGTCAGAGCAGCAGTATTTCAACACACCGGTGAATAAACGGCAACATAGTGAAAATACTGGCTCCATCTGTGAGAGTGTGTTTAGGGTCACATACTTGAATTAACGCATAAACATGACATTATTCTTTAGCGCGTTCAGCTCTAGCATCTTTGACACTATTTCTGGGAGGACAATCACTTAGAGTCAATAACGCATCAGGTTGCATAAAGCCAGCGACCTTCAGAGAGAAGTGAGAGCTGGAACCAGGGCATCAGCTGCTGCACTTCATTAAGCTCAGTGCTCCGAGTGCACGGTAACAACTCAAGGTGACTCATGCAGTCAATCAACATTTCCACCAACTCCCGACCAAAGTAAAAGCAGAGTCCAACACAGCTGGTTAAAGCCTGACGCGTGTGAGAACCAAGCAGCCAACATCTGGACCAAAGCCAGACGCTGTGAGGGGCCTGTGCGAGCTGCTCGTTTCCAAATGTCCAGATGTGAACAGCAACAACTGGGCCACAAATGAAGCTCAGACAAAGACCACGGCTGCCAGGTGTGTTGCTACAGACGCTGGCGTCGCACCGAGCCACAGACTCGCGGCTCGGCCTTCGCTGACGCCGATAGCTTGATGCCACTAGTGTTTGCGGCAGAACGCGACGGGTCCGACCTGTTGTTCCATAAATCACGCTCAGCATCGCCTCCCTTCATCTCCTCTCTACTCCATCTCGATCCTTCGCTTTCATTCCCTACTGTACCTCTTCCCGCTCCCTCCTCATTATTTAGCTTGTTGCTTCCCGCTCCCTCGTCTTTTATTCATCGTCTACCTCCTCCTCTCACTCTGCTGCTTCTCTGACTCTCGCTCCTTCATTGATGCTGGACGCTATGTGACCAGCATGCCGAGCGGCTGTTCATTATTCTTGTGGCGAGCAGCGGGAGTCGAGTGTCATTTCACCTCCGTCCCTCTCTCTCTGGGTTCGTGTGGTAAACACGACGACGGCAAGGATGATGAAAACTACGGCAGACCGCCGCCGAGATAACGAAAAGACAAACAGAGAGCTCAGCATCAGCGGCAGGATGATGGGAGGACGAGGCAAACCATGAAACATTTAGTAGTTTGTGTGTTTCCAGTTTGATCGATCAAACATTTCTGGATGTAACAGCTACAACTGTCCGTCTAACGGCAGCACAGTTAAAACCCAGCAATTAAACAAACGCCTGACAAACCACCTGCTTAACTTTTTGTGAGTTCTCACCTTAACAGAGGAACCTGAAGCTGTCACCGTGCTTTCTAAACGTTAAACTGGACAAGCCGGGCTGACCTGGGGTCAGATGTTAAGCTTCTACTGTGTCCAGAGCCTGTGACCCAGAGACTACATAACAATCGGCTTCAAGCTGTGGCTAAGGCACGAACCAGTTCAACGCTCTACGACAGTGACAGAGAAGATGTCAACGTGTGCTTACAGGCAGAAGATCCAGCAACAGCCCAGAACCTGGTTCCGATCCAGAAACCTCATCCTGTCGAACGCAGCAGCTGAGAAACAAAGGAACAGAAGAAAAACCGTTTGGAAAACATGGCCTCCGAGCGCGTCTGATAGGAGGAGAACAGTCAGGTGGAAGGAGGAGCAGGAAGTGAACCTGGCCTCACCAGCCTGCTCTGACTCGAGTTTCGCTGTTTAGTCAGGGTTACAACGACAAACGACAACGTTTTATTGCATCTTGTTATTTTCCTGTTGTAGTTTTATGTGTTTTTTTTCTGTCGGTGTGTTTTGTTTTTTCCAGTTGTCTCAATGGTGAACGTGTGACATTTACAGAAACACCAGCTGACATCAAACGCCACGCGACTCACTCTGCTCTGCTTTGCATTCTCGCTTTATTAATGATGCTAACAGACAGATCTGTTCGGTCTGACTTCACAGGAGGCGTCAGCGACACTTTGTTTGGAGAAGTCTGTGTGAGACGTCAGTAGAGACGAAGTGGTGACGCATTTGATGGATCACCGCCGTGAACTGAACGAGTGTAAGTAGCAACACAGACTAGTCCCAGTGAGCAGGATAGGATAGGACTTTATTTATCCCGCAGCAGAGAAACAGTTACTAAAAAAGAGTAAAATATGTTATACATTATATACAAAAAGAAAATGTACATATCTAAACATAATCATAAAGTGCAAAGTGCCAAAATAAAAATTTCCCGTCATCTTGATGTGTTGGAGTCTCGTTGCCGTGGGAATGAGGACGTCCGGTAGCTCAGTCCTGCTCTTCAGGTGCAGCAGGCTGCGTTGGTCCTCCACGGTTTGGTGCAGGGGTGGCAGCACCAGGACTGAAGAGGAAGCAGAAGAGACGCAGCCAGGTGGTGTCGGCCTCTGGAGTCTAATCAGCGCCTCCTCGGCCTCTTCGTCCCCTCGTCACACCTGATCTTCCTCACGGCCTGACTGCTATTGATCCCATATTCAAAAAGTCCAACTCGATTGCGGTTCCGACCCCGAACCTTGGCGCGGCCTCGCCTCGGGTTCAGCTGCTCTGCTTCCTCGCGCAGCCAGAGGTTGTGTTTGCAAAGTGCTGCACAAACACTCGGAGGGAAATCTGTGTCTGGCTGCTGCGACATTTGCCAGAGGCAGTCGAGGCTGAGCTGGTTTCCAAAGCGCCCGGAGTCTCTCACGGGGGAAAAGTCATTACGGGGAGTTGATCGCGCAAGACTCCTTAATTGCGAAGCGACTGTTCCCGTCATCTGAGCACATTTCTGAACAAACGCTCATTTGTTCTCATCTCCTAACAGCAGGACGACGCTAGAACGTGGCTCTGGGAGCAGCGTCCTGCTGCATCTGGATTCACGTCACACTCTCAGCAAAAACATCCAAATGTGATTTTGTGTCGACGCTCGTTTATCTCACTTCGCTTCCGGAGAAGCGTCTGTGGGTCCTGAGGGGTCGTCAACGAGGACGGATGAGGATTCGCTCTGCACCTGAACAGCTGAAGGCCAGGAGCTTAATGAACGCCTTCATTCATCAGGACGAAGAAACATGGGGCACAAACCTGGGTCAGCGTGGTTATGACCCCGCAGGACCTTTGGTGTGAAACATGACGTCGTCGTTTCGTTTCCATGTAATAATGATCCGGTTCCGTCGGTTGGAGTCGTTTTCTGAAGGATTGAACCAGGACATTCTGGCTCCACTCGAACTGTCAATATTCCATATGTGGAGTTTTCTGCCTTAAGGCAAAAAATAAATAAACAGAAATAAAACAAAACACAAGACAGAAACATATGAATAAGGCTGAGATTTTATTCAGTGCCTGGTGGGAAAAGAACAGAGCTCCAGCCTCTGGCTTCAGTGCTGTGTGTTACAGGCATGTTGAGATCTGAACCACTGCTTTAGTGAGTGTGAGGAAATAAACTGAGAAGTAACCACTTTCTGAATCGGAGTCACTTTGCACATCCTGGGTGAATATGATTTTCTCTTGCGTGGCGTTCAGTGACCTGTGTGAAGATGGATGAGGTGCTGGTGCTGACGTCAGTTAATACTGGTATTAACTACCATGACGTCGCTGGCTGCTCCACGCGTTAATTGACGGTTGTTTCGCAGCTGGAGTTTGCTGCAGCGGCTCTTCAAGCATCAGTCACAGGTGGAAGCAGAGACACACAGAGACTGACTGGGAGGAGGAGAGAGAGGTGAGGAGGAGAGGGAGGGAGGCTGGGAGAGGAGGAGAGGGAGGGAGCTGAATGCAGTCCAGCCTCCGTCAGTCCGAGGCTGAAGGACACGCAGAGAGGAGAGGCTTCACCGCAGCGACAGGCAGGAGCTTCACAAAAGGAGCCGAAACACGAGCAGGAGCAGCTGCGCGTCCCTGCTCTCGCACCATCAGCCCGACGAGCCTCACGGTCGACGGTGTCACTGCGACAGCGCGCTCAGCCGGGACGCGTGCACGAGCAGAGTGGCTGCGTGTGCGTGTGGTTCCGGTTTCACGTGGATTTGGAGTAAACCTGGGAGCTGCTTTCCCCTCCTCTCTCCCCAGCTGCTGCTCTGGGACCGTGGCGACGCTGCAGCCGGCGGAGTCGCTCCCTGGCTCGGCTGCGGAGCGGAGACGCAGATGGGTGAGTGTGAAGAGGACTGCTCCTTCCTTCCTCTGCTCCTTCCTTCCTCTGCTCCTTCCTTCCTCTGCTCCTTCCCTCCTCTGCTCCTTCCTTCCTCTGCTCCTTCCTTCCTTTGGTCCTTCCTTCCTCTGCTCCTTCCTTCCTCTGCTCCTTCCTTCCTCTGCTCCTTCCCTCCTCTGCTCCTTCCTTCCTCTGCTCCTTCCTTCCTTTGGTCCTTCCTTCCTCTGCTCCTTCCTTCCTTTGGTCCTTCCTTCCTCTGCTCCTTCCCTCCTTTGCTCCTTCCTTCCTCTGCTCCTTCCTTCCTCTGCTCCTTCCTTCCTCTGCTCCTTCCTTCCTCTGCTCCTTCCTTCCTTTGCTCCTTCCTTCCTCTGCTCCTTCCCTCCTCTGCTCCTTCCTTCCTCTGCTCCTTCCTTCCTTTGCTCCTTCCTTCCTCTGCTCCTTCCTTTCTCTGCTCCTTCCCTCCTCTGCTCCTTCCTTCTTCTGCTCCTTCCCTCCTCTGCTCTTTCCTTTCTCTGCTCCTTCCCTCCTCTGCTCTTTCCTTCCTCTGCTCCTTCCCTCCTCTGCTCCTTCCTTTCTCTGCTCCTTCCCTCCTCTGCTCCTTCCTTTCTCTGCTCCTTCCCTCCTCTGCTCTTTCCTTTCTCTGCTCCTTCCCTCCTCTGCTCCTTCTCTCCTCATTTTCACTTCTCTGGCCGAGCTCATCATTCATGCTCTCGCCCCAGCCACAATTATTCCTCCACCTCCTCATCCTTATGGGAAGACCATCCATCAGAGAACAGCCTCTTTTCACGCACACACACATGGAAGCCGTGAGGCATCAGGTTTGATGTGAAATCGACAGTCCGGTTGGAGCCCAGTAATCCCTGCATCCCGTCCTCATCCATCACTCTGCCGCCTCCACCACCTCCACCCTGCACATCTCCTCCTCGTCAACTCTGTCGACCCTGTCGGATAAAAACCCAAACGTACGCAGAGCTTCACAGAGAAGGCAGGCGACGGTGTGTTCAGTGTCGCACTCTCTCAGGTGCAGTAGCGGCTTCGTTCTCATGTTCATTCATTCATCAGATGAGAAGCGCTCGGGTCCTAAAACGCCCCACGTCGTCCTGAATAGAGATGAACGAGCACAGCGCTGGACCAAGGCCCGAGTCCAACCTGTGGCCTCCTGAGTCCAGAACACTCTTTGTTCCCACCATGACATCGCTGTGGGTTCTGCTGGAGACATGTTGCTTCTTGGCTTAGTTTGAGGTTTAACTGAGAAACAGCAGCTTTGGGGTAGAGGGGACACAGGGAAACCTTTCGTCTGCATTTCCCAAAGGGGCCGAGGTCCACGTTTAGTTCTGAGCTGTAGTCCTGCATCCGAGTCCAGATCACGGCCAACCTGCCAACCGGCAGAACCCAACGCTGGGATTAGCAGCTGCCTCCAGCCTCCATTAAACGCAGCCTTCATCATAAGACAAACCTTGACGTGAACCGACCGAGCTCCTCGTCTCCTGGCACCTTGAGTTTCCAGCTGTAATAAGCTGGAGGAGGTTCTTTGCTGTGATTATGTGTAATACGCGTACTTAAGTGCTGCCGACGGCGGCAAACAACCTCTCAGGCGGTGCCACATCACGGAGCCGGATAATTCAGTGTTTAGACAGCGGGCGTTTACAGGCACCTACTTCCAGAAAAGCTCCGGGGCTGAGGCCACGGAGCCGATGGCTTCAACGACGTCACGCAGCCTCGGATCACGTTACGACCACAGTCACACATGGACGTGATCATGGCAAACAGCTGCTCCTGTGTGCGTCCTGCCTCAGCTGTGTGAACACAAATGTGTGAGTCGCGTATTCTCTACTCGGCAACGACAGAAGCCTCACACACACACACCTGCAGCACCGTTTTACACCCAAACGCATCCTTGCTCCAGCGACAGGAGTCAGAAATAGCAGGTTTGGAGCAGGGACGGATCGTTCAGTCGCTCGTGGAGATCAGTAGGGGCGTGACTATTTCCTGGAAGGGACCCAATGAATACTGAACTCAACGCTTCATGCTCATCACTGACATCCAGATGAACACGAGGACGGACTGATGAGAGAACTGTAACCGTGGTTACTGATTGACTTTAACCTACGCTCAGACCGGGACCAGCATCCATCACGTCCCACACACGACGAGAGCAGGAAACGGGATCGGTGCTGTTTGAGAAGTCGTTCCCGTGACGGGTCACCGTTTATGCGGAGGCAGATGAGGTTTTATGTCATAATTAACAAATTTTATGGGGAAAATGTGTTTGGAATCGGTGGCGCGGAGGGACATAAAGTGAGACCGAGCAGAACCCGATGACGCTGAAATCTGTGGCTTCGTCCTAAACATCAGAAGCCATTCTCCCATGCTGTCCCTGAACGCCTCACCTGTACCCGTCTGGGCCGACCCCACCACTGAGCGTCAGACTGCCTCCATCTGCAAACCGACACAGTAAATCGCTGCTGTCTGGCTCTGGATGCGTTTCGAGCTGCTGACAGGAAACGTGATTATGTTTATTTGAAGCCTGACGCGTCGCAGGTGACAGTAAAGGATTCGCTTCCTCACACTGAAATGCAAAAACAGCGCCAGGCCCTGTGAAAGCAGCCCATAAATACACAGCTCTCTGTTCAGTTGAGCTCAACACAAATGAAGTGTGTGTTTTGAGTGAGCGCGACTGAACGGTTCAGGATGAAGCTCCTCAGTCACAGATGGTTTGTGTCTCAGATGTTCAGAGCAAACAGATTAACAGTTTAACTAGGACACAACATGCTCTGATGGAGGCAGAGACGTCGTCAGCACCGCAGGAAAAGCTCCAGATTCCCTGGTCTCCTCCGACGTTCTCACGCTCGTCCTGTCCCCGGAGACGAACACGTCCTTGGAGCCCAGCGCTGAATGTTCCTCATCGTGTTAGACGCTAGAACCGGATCCACCTCAGGAACGACGTCTAGGCGCCGTTAAGGAAACTGGCTCTATTCTCGTCAGACTGCCTCCATCTCACAGCGACACCACGGTCTCACAGCTGTGAGTCGACAGCTTGTCCTCGCTCCACATCTGTCACGGGTCCAGTGAGAGTTCGAGTCCTGGGTGACGGACACGATGGAGCCCAGCTGAGGCAGGAGTGAGCCCACGTCCCTGCACATGGACGGTCCAGGGCAGCAGACCTTTCACCTCCTCTTCAGCTGTAAACGCAGAAAACGGAAAAGCCTCACAGGTGTTGACACAAAGGGACGAGTTAAACGAATGCGGACGTAGGCTCGGTTGGGTTTGCGACAGCTGAGGCCTCCTTTGAGGATTTTAACTCCTCTCCCTGCTGCCGCGTGTTTGCTCAAGAGCAAAACACGTGAAGTGACTTTCTTATATAGCAGGCGTCCGAGGAGGAAGTGAGAGCTAGTGGTGGAGGTTTGTTCATCGCTAGGAAGGTTCTCTGTCGAGAGTCACGTCCCTCCTCATCACTTAGCAGCTTTTATTGACTCCAGTCATGTTCACGCTTGTCAGCGTTGCTTTGTTTGTGTCGTCTGGGTTTTTTTTTCACCTCTGCAACGTGTATAATCCTCTTTGTTGATTTCAGTTTTATTTATTATCATGTCCTTCATAACCACACATCTACAGACAGCTTTCACACACACTGACTGGCCTTTACGGCAACTGAAGTGATTCTTCTTTAAAGTTACGGTGCCTTTAATGTCCAGAGGAAAAGCTGGAACTTTGACGCACACACTGAATCATAAAGGCTAAGGCGCAGAGGACCCGTTTAGAGAGGCCAAACTAAACGCTGACTGTGCTCCTCTCGTTACAGGCCTCATCACAACCTGCTCAGTGAGGTGCCAGCAAACATTTCCCAGGATGCCGCAGTGAGCCCACCGGGTAACCTCCAATCGGCACGTCTTCATCACAGGTGTCATGGCAACCGCATCTGTTCACAGTCGCAGCGGCCCAGAGATGCTGCACTGACGACACAGAAAGAGCAACGACGAAAAGGAGTCTTGAACTGACGCCGACCTCAGTGGCTGTAGATGTGGAAAGAACCGAGACGTTTCGTTTGCCGTCTGTCCTCGATGTCGCCCCACAGGAGGTGACGCGCTAACATGTAGCCTCAACGACCGGCAACACAAACTTTCTCTGCAAACATTCATACACGGCCATTTTTAACAAGCCGAGAGCGGCACCGACACGACTCGATGAGCTGAGTGAGGACTTGTAAAATGCTACCAGGCTATTATCGGCCTCGACGCTTCCTATTTTCATCTTTAATCTTTGAATTCTGAGTAATCATCTTTTTAATTAATGGCGACGGTGGCGTGAAATCTTCCCCGTCACCCGTATCCCCACCCTCCTCTCCCGCTGCCGCCAGACACCTGAAACCAATTAGCAACAGCGGATCGAGATGGGGGATTAGACACAGGAAGAACAGGAGATTAGAAACCGACACAAAGAGGAAAGAGAGAAAGAAAAGAGACGAGGGATCCAAAAAGTGGCAAAAAGAGGTCAGGAGGGGTTAAAAGAGGATCGATAGGGAGGCGGAGGATATGGAAGCATCCGGCACACGGCACAGATAACAAGCAGCTGTGAGTCAGCAGCTGGCGTCCACGCTGGAGGCCCCGGGTCCTGACTGACAGGCGCTCGGCTGCCTGCGACTCATTGTCATTCTCTGCACCGAGGAGCGAGAGGAGCCCGTTGGACGGCCGCCATCTCCAGGCGCAATTAAGGGAATTTGATTATATGCCTTAATCTTGGCAGTCAGGTGGAAAAGCAGACAGGAAGAGAAAGCGGCGGCAGAGCAGGTGCCACCGATACAAACCATTATCTCAGTCTGCAGTCGAGCGTTTCCTTCATCTCCGCACCTGAAATCAGTGTTTTGGGACAAAGGTGCGTCGGCCTCAGCGCGCTTTTCTCCTTCTGGTTTGGTTGCGGCGTTTGTCCTCTTCGCCTTCCTCCTGATCCGCCTTCTTCCCCGTGTGGTCAGCGGAGTCCGACTCCAGGGAGAGTGGAGCTGTGGCCTTGACCCGGATTCTGCCTGCGAACCCAAAGTTGAGCCGAGTTCCTCTGGTAAAGACGCTTTTTATCCCAGCTGTGGATCGTACAGACCCGGACCTCAGCCGGACCCGCAGAGATTAACCTGGGTCTCTGATATCAGCTCCTGGTGTCGTCATCTCTTTTCAGTGAGTACTTTCCTCCTCGTCTCCTCTTCTGTCTCCTCCTCGTCTCCTCTTCTGTCTCCTCTTCTGTCTCCTCCTCGTCTCCTCCTCTGTCTCCTCCTCGTCTCCTCTTCTGTCTCCTCCTCGTCTCCTCTTCTGTCTCCTCTTCTGTCTCCTCCTCGTCTCCTCTTCTGTCTCCTCCTCGTCTCCTCTTCTGTCTCCTCCTCGTCTCCTCTTCTGTCTCCTCTTCTGTCTCCTCCTCGTCTCCTCTTCTGTCTCCTCCTCGTCTCCTCTTCTGTCTCCTCCTCGTCTCCTCTTCTGTCTCCTCCTCTGTCTCCTCCTCGTCTCCTCTTCTGTCTCCTCTTCTGTCTCCTCCTCGTCTCCTCTTCTGTCTCCTCCTCTGTCTCCTCCTCGTCTCCTCTTCTGTCTCCTCCTCGTCTCCTCTTCTGTCTCCTCCTCGTCTCCTCTTCTGTCTCCTCTTCTGTCTCCTCCTCGTCTCCTCCTCTGTCTCCTCCTCGTCTCCTCTTCTGTCTCCTCCTCGTCTCCTCTTCTGTCTCCTCCTCGTCTCCTCCTCGTCTCCTCTTCTGTCTCCTCCTCGTCTCCTCTTCTGTCTCCTCCTCGTCTCCTCCTCTGTCTCCTCCTCGTCTCCTCTTCTGTCTCCTCCTCGTCTCCTCTTCTGTCTCCTCTTCTGTCTCCTCCTCGTCTCCTCTTCTGTCTCCTCCTCGTCTCCTCCTCTGTCTCCTCCTCGTCTCCTCTTCTGTCTCCTCCTCGTCTCCTCTTCTGTCTCCTCCTCGTCTCCTCTTCTGTCTCCTCCTCTGTCTCCTCCTCGTCTCCTCTTCTGTCTCCTCTTCTGTCTCCTCCTCGTCTCCTCTTCTGTCTCCTCCTCGTCTCCTCTTCTGTCTCCTCTTCTGTCTCCTCCTCGTCTCCTCTTCTGTCTCCTCCTCGTCTCCTCCTCTGTCTCCTCCTCGTCTCCTCTTCTGTCTCCTCCTCGTCTCCTCTTCTGTCTCCTCCTCTGTCTCCTCCTCGTCTCCTCTTCTGTCTCCTCCTCGTCTCCTCTTCTGTCTCCTCTTCTGTCTCCTCCTCGTCTCCTCTTCTGTCTCCTCCTCGTCTCCTCCTCTGTCTCCTCCTCGTCTCCTCTTCTGTCTCCTCCTCGTCTCCTCTTCTGTCTCCTCCTCGTCTCCTCTTCTGTCTCCTCCTCGTCTCCTCCTCTGTCTCCTCCTCGTCTCCTCTTCTGTCTCCTCCTCGTCTCCTCTTCTGTCTCCTCCTCTGTCTCCTCCTCGTCTCCTCTTCTGTCTCCTCTTCTGTCTCCTCCTCGTCTCCTCTTCTGTCTCCTCCTCTGTCTCCTCCTCGTCTCCTCTTCTGTCTCCTCCTCGTCTCCTCTTCTGTCTCCTCCTCGTCTCCTCTTCTGTCTCCTCTTCTGTCTCCTCCTCGTCTCCTCCTCTGTCTCCTCCTCGTCTCCTCTTCTGTCTCCTCCTCGTCTCCTCTTCTGTCTCCTCCTCTGTCTCCTCCTCGTCTCCTCTTCTGTCTCCTCCTCGTCTCCTCTTCTGTCTCCTCCTCGTCTCCTCCTCGTCTCCTCTTCTGTCTCCTCTTCTGTCTCCTCCTCGTCTCCTCCTCGTCTCCTCTTCTGTCTCCTCTTCTGTCTCCTCTTCTGTCTCCTCCTCTGTCTCCTCCTCTGTCTCCTCTTCTGTCTCCTCCTCGTCTCCTCTTCTGTCTCCTCCTCGTCTCCTCTTCTGTCTCCTCTTCTGTCTCCTCCTCGTCTCCTCTTCTGTCTCCTCCTCGTCTCCTCTTCTGTCTCCTCCTCGTCTCCTCTTCTGTCTCCTCCTCGTCTCCTCTTCTGTCTCCTCTTCTGTCTCCTCCTCGTCTCCTCCTCGTCTCCTCTTCTGTCTCCTCCTCGTCTCCTCTTCTGTCTCCTCCTCGTCTCCTCTTCTGTCTCCTCTTCTGTCTCCTCCTCGTCTCCTCCTCGTCTCCTCTTCTGTCTCCTCCTCTGTCTCCTCCTCGTCTCCTCTTCTGTCTCCTCCTCTGTCTCCTCCTCGTCTCCTCCTCGTCTCCTCTTCTGTCTCCTCTTCTGTCTCCTCCTCGTCTCCTCTTCTGTCTCCTCCTCGTCCCCTCTTCTGTCTCCTCTTCTGTCTCCTCCTCGTCTCCTCTTCTGTCTCCTCCTCGTCTCCTCTTCTGTCTCCTCTTCTGTCTCCTCTTCTGTCTCCTCCTCGTCTCCTCTTCTGTCTCCTCCTCGTCTCCTCCTCTGTCTCCTCCTCGTCTCCTCCTCGTCTCCTCTTCTGTCTCCTCCTCGTCTCCTCTTCTGTCTCCTCCTCGTCTCCTCCTCTGTCTCCTCCTCGTCTCCTCTTCTGTCTCCTCCTCGTCTTCTCTTCTGTCTCCTCCTCTGTCTCCTCCTCGTCTCCTCTTCTGTCTCCTCTTCTGTCTCCTCCTCGTCTCCTCTTCTGTCTCCTCCTCTGTCTCCTCCTCGTCTCCTCCTCTGTCTCCTCTTCTGTCTCCTCCTCGTCTCCTCTTCTGTCTCCTCCTCGTCTCCTCTTCTGTCTCCTCCTCGTCTCCTCCTCTGTCTCCTCCTCGTCTCCTCTTCTGTCTCCTCCTCGTCTCCTCCTCTGTCTCCTCCTCGTCTCCTCTTCTGTCTCCTCCTCGTCTCCTCTTCTGTCTCCTCCTCGTCTCCTCCTCGTCTCCTCTTCTGTCTCCTCCTCGTCTCCTCTTCTGTCTCCTCCTCTGTCTCCTCCTCGTCTCCTCCTCTGTCTCCAGGAGGTGGTTGTCGTTGTTTGTCATTGGGTGGAAGTAGGCAGGTGCGGGTTTGACCCAGGTAGAGCTGAAGGCAGCAGGCTGAGCTGTGACCATCATCCAGCTCATCACGGGGACGGTGTGAGGCCGGTGATGGGGCTGATGAGAGTCAGCTGATCCTTCGCATCGGTGGGGATCCATTCACAACACACACTGTGTTTGTTTGCTGAAAATGAGGTTGACGCTTTCTGAATCGTTCCATCAGTTCTTTGATTGATTTTCTTCTTCCAGAGCAAGTTTTTCTTTTTTTATGAAAATCAATCTGCAGAGAAATATCCATCACACTGAGCCGTAGTTCTTCTTTTCAGCTTCTCGTGACTGGAGTTTCTGCTCATTTCTTCTTCTTGTTAAAAACTGTAATTGTCATGCATGAATCCCTCTGAGGTGTTGCTTCCTCCTGCTGAGGCTCCTCCCAACCCTCCCCTCTGCCTCCTGCGTCCTTCCCGGGCTCCGTGCTCCGTGTTCAGCCTTTTCTTTCTTATTTCTGATAATAGCACGAGTCTCGGAAGTGATGTTCCTGCGTAGGACGAGAGAATCAATAAAGCTTTATTCAGCGGCTGCGTCCCTGAGGGAGTGTGTGCGTTTCCTGTACGACCGTGTGAGTCGCTAAATATTCATCTGCGTGTGGTTGGAGCTCGGTGATGAACTGAGCCTGCATGTGATTTGAATTTAGATGGGAAGTAGCTGCGTGTTCAGACGAGCTGCTGGAGGCCTCGAGCTGCTGATTACGCTGGATTGTGTGCTTTTGTGCGTAGATCAGCCTCTCATACAAAAAGCACGTTTGTTGACTTATGAACTGTTTGTCTTTTTGCGATCAGCTGCTTCAGTGCTGGTGTGACTCACATAATCAGCAGCTGTGTTTGCAGTTTGCAGTGACTCAATTATATCTGGACACTGTTTTAAAGTGAACCCAGGTGGAACGGGGACGTTGCTCTGAATCGCTCCGCTATTAACCGGCTTTAAACTCGGCCGCATCCATCCTGACTCCATTAGGCGCCTCAATCAGCAGAGCTTCTGTCTGGGACCCTATTACCTGCAGTAAGTAACGGTGGCGGGAGATAACGATAATGGAGCCTCCATCACGTTCCTCCTCGCGTCTTCCAGCAGGTGGGGAGAGCTGAGGGGACGGGAGGGTGGAAGCGTCCGAGTCTGGGCTGCGTCGTGTCGATAACTGAGCTGTATTGACATCCTGCTGCTGCGATGAAGCCAAATCACCCCTATTTACTGTTAATGAGGCTGATGCTTCCCACAAAGCGAGGTCACATCAGAATCCGTGTGGATGAGAAGGAATCACAGCTTTTAAATCTGCTCGGCCCGTGATGAGAGGAGGAACTGGGTGGAAAGTCAGCTCCTGGTGTTCGTGGGTCGGGAGAACAAGGTGAACCAGGCGCCGCCCCCTCCCTGGGACTTAGTGGAGACGGGCTGGAGCTGGAGCCTCAGAACAGGTTCCACGCTTTTTGTGCCTTGACTGGAATTAAGAGCATCTCTGCCTCAGTGACATCACAACCGCCACATACACACTGGGAACAAGACGCCGCCTTTTATCATTGCTTAAATCGGTAGCAGTCACACTGTAAACATCTAAACCTGTAAAAGTATCCAACCTGCCGTCAGCGTGAGTCTGCTGAGATTCTTCTGCTCACGTGACGAACCTACAGGTTCTGCCTCTGCTGGATGCGTCCTGACCTTCTGGAAACGAGGGTTCAACTGCTCCGGACGCGAATGAAGCGGTTACTGATGTACGTGTAGCGACGGGAAGACGCGTCCTGGACCAGATCAACCGTAAGATTCCAGGAAGGACAATGTGAATCTGATCATTTCCCGATAAAAAGACTTTTTCATGATTGTTTGCTTTCAAATGCAACAGAAGAGCAACAAAATGAAAAATCGATGCTGTTTAATGGGATGATCTGGAAAAATGTTAAGCAGTATTGGAAGGAAGACATGATTTGAATGGAATGAGCTTCCATGAGGAGCAACTGCAGCAGCAGCTTCCAGGTAATTGTTTCACAACAATCAATGCTAACTAGCAGTGAATAATGAGCTGTGATTATTTAGGAGCAGCTGAATCTCCACGGACTTGGACTCGGCCAGTTATGTTTCCCATGGCAACGATAAGAAATCAATTAGCCCGTCCTGCTGGTGCTTCCTGCCCCCACGTTCCCCGAAACAGCAGCCGGACGCGACGCCAGGCTTTTACATCAGCTGCATTGAGAACCGACGTTCATCACGGTGTTTGTGGACTGGGAGGCGAGAAGCTGATCTTCGCTGTGACTGTGTCTTAACCTCACTTTGAACCCGGAGAGCAGGCTGGTGCTAAAACCGCGTCAGCCACGCGTCGTGATGACGTGATTCACGGAGCCGCGTCGGACGTGGTCCACCTCATCTGAGCTGAAGCACCAATGACGGCAGCTTTGTGGTTGCCACGGAGATGGGGCAGTTGTAGCCCGATGGAAAGGGGGTTGGACCTGTGGCCCTTGGGTCGCAGGTTCAAGCTGTGATTGTTTTTTCCTCCGGATTGATGCGTATCCCCTTCGATATGAAGTCGTTCCCGTCTGGACACAACACTGTTGGTCCCTGCGGCCCAGAAGAGGCCCAGCGGGTCAGAGAGGCAGGCGACGGAGTTAGACCTGCTTTAATAATAATCAGCAGCATTTCAAGAGGTGCAAATTAAAGGCTTCAGCTCAGAGTCAGTAGATTCGCTCTGGATGGTTGTGATACCATGTGGCCGTTACATCAGGATGAAACGAAAGGGTGCGAACAGAGCAAAGTTCTCCTCACACTACGAGCTCAGCAGGGGGTCTGTGGAGGCTGCGTCTCACCGGGAGGCGTCATTGTGAATCTGGTCTCTTTTTAATGTGTCGTTTGCGTGGGGGAGGCCGTCCCGCGGAGGCTCGGCGGGGGGGAGCCGGCAGGCGGCCTCCGCTCCCTCAGGAGCGCGGTGCTCCGGTGAGAAGATGCTGTGGAGCCAGAGCTGATCAGAAATGGACGCGTTACACGCTCATGGCTCGCTGGGAAAACTTTTAGTTTGAGCTTCAGGTGTTTAATGCAACATTTTAACGTGACCTTTGAAAAAACAAACCTTTTACTAATTTACTGTGATGAAATGAGGCTGTGGAAAAACTAAAGTGATTTTATTATGTGGAAAACGTCAAACCAGTCGCGATGAGTAAAGTAAGTGACATTTGATTATTGATGAGTGATTTGTTGCTGCCTGTCACACACCATCGACTCACGTCGGAGGCTTTGTTTACTCCGTGTTTACTGAAGAATCAAACGCTGTGATGTTGAGCTGAGGGAAAATCTAAATCTTAAATCGCTGAATGTTTGTGGTTCCATCTGCACCTGCCAGCAGCGGCTTCGTTCAGCGCTGATGGCCCGGACGGCGTAATGGTGTGTAATTAGTCCAATCAGGTCCATTGTTGCGCGGCTGTGCTCACGCTGCTGGTAATGAATGTGGCCTGTGTCGGCCCTCGGCTACGGCTAAATTGCAAATCAGGCGCTTTGAGTCACAGTCGTGTTCAAAGTTCAGAACGTTCATGGACACGTTGTTGTTGTTTGTTTCAGCCTGATCCGAGTTATTATGAAAATAAGCAGGCGACAGACGACAGTTTGGCTGGAAACGCGTCAGGCAACGATCCAAGTAAAGGTGACGACGCCTGACGTGAACACGCTGGGAAGCAGCAGACGACGGATACGATCAGAATTGAAACGGAGGCTTTGTGTGAAGCTGTGGTTTTAACTGTGTGTCTCAGACCTTACGTCACCCGCCGGTAAGAAGCAGCCTCCACCTGCTGCCACCGGGTTGAACTTGAAGGTGAACGGCATCGTCTCGCCTCAGTCTCACGGCACGGCGGCGGTAACACGCAGGGACCTTTCCCATCCCAATGAAAGGCTAATGGCTGCTAATCTGCAAGGCTGAAGGTTCGGCCCAGGCGACTTTGGGGCTGACGCCAAGCTGCTGTAATGGCCAATTAGAGCCGGCGTAGCGTGGAGGAGTCAGGCGTGTGGAGAGATTAGAGCCCGGACGTGGACGGTTCTGCTCCGCGGGGAGACGGAGCGAAGGGCACAGCTTTGAATAGATGAAGTGACCCGTCTGCGTTCCGTGTGAAGCTAAGTGAATGTTCCTCCTGAGCTTTATGAATAAAATGACTCCGCAGATAAAGGCTTGAAAGTCCGAATACGACCAACACTTGTCTGTTCACCTGTCAATCATCATCCTCTCTAAACCAGCTGCAGAGTATGTTCGTATAAAAGCTGAAGAGTGTTCTTGACTGGTTGGTTGCACATTTAAACCTTCAGTTTTACATGTTTTCATAGTGCGACTGTTCCTTCTTTCCTTTCTGTGTTTCTCTAATTTTACTCACTCACTGTTTTTATCTTCCTCGTTGAATCTTTCTTAGCTTTGCTCGCGTCTCTTATTTCAGTTTCCTTTACGCCTCGTGCTACATTAGCTTTTTAGTTTCTTTTTACTGCCTGTCTTTGCTAGTTGCCATCTACTTGTGGGGTCACTGGCCTTGTAATTAAGGTCCTCTCTGCCCATCCTCCCACCTCCGTGTCATAACTGGTGGCCTTGGCAACGGCATTCATCTTGCTGAGGTAAGGGGCTGCGAAGACACAGAAATCAATGTCCGTGTCCCTGCGGAGCTGAACGAGGACGCGGCCGTCGGCCGGTGGAGGGACTTCTGTTGTTTTGGAGACGTGTGTGCAGCTTCCTCTGCAGAGATCCCTGAGCTGCATCCTTCCGTTTACTGCCAGCTCTCTGCAGTGGTGAGCGGTCTGGAGTCACATGCTGCCTCCCTCAGCTCAACTTTGCCAGAATGGCGTCATGCTGCAGGAGAATATCACTTTCCAGTTGGGAAGTTGTGTCTTTATACTGGACATGAGAACGATGCATCTCATCCTTAGCTCGCATCGCTTCGCTCTTCATGTCGTTTCAGACGACTTGTTCCAACCGCGTTATATAAGCGCACAGAGACAAGGGATCTCCGCCTGGTGACAGAGCTCTAGCGGCTCAGTGATCCTGGCACGTTGCACACGAGGCTGGACATGAACAAGCAGACGCAGTTTTCCACGTCTTTAACGCGCGGTCGGCCTGGAGCACAGAGACAGACTGAGGGCGGGACCATCTACTTCACGGGCCACCGGAGACCAGCCAGGACTCGTGTTTACACATAAACACTCGCTGTGATTACTGTTTCGGTCGTTATGGTAACAAGGCACTGCCTGCGAGCTGCTGATTGAATGTCTCCTGAAGAAAACACAGACGATTCTTCAACCAGGAGAAAAACACACGCGTGTCCTCAGGCGAGGGCTGCGTCAGGCCAAAGGACAATATTTGAGCAAAGCCTCCGCTGCGCATTAAATTAGGAGCTTCCTCAAGGATCGCTTTTCAAGTGCAAATGTGAGATCCAGCGCAGGAAGCAAATGTGAGAGCAGCTGTGAAGCTCTGATGAAGGCTGAAATGTGTTGCCAGCTGATTTCCTGATTCCTCCACACTTTTAACAAAGCAGGTTGGTTAATCCAGGAAATGAAGCAGGTGCGTTGTCCTTCTCGTGAGGCAGAGGCAGCTGATGGCTGGAGCCAAACAACAGGGCTGTTCAAGGGTAACTGTGACCTTGAATCCATCCTTGTAAACCTGATATATCAGGATCACCTTGAATCCATTTGACCTTTGATTCCAGTTTTCTAGTTTCTCCCCAGAGACTCGAGGCATCAGTTCTGAAGCGTCTTCCTTCTCACGTGCAGCCCTGCAGCTGCAGGTGTGACCCTCTACCTGCCGACCTGCTAAGGAGCAGGTGGTGGGAGGGCTGGAGCAGGAGGAGACGTGCAGACAGACAGATGGAAAGCGGGAGGAGGAGGGGGAGTTATTTTTACGTCCTGAATCCCATCCGCTGGGTTCTGGTGGGTAATATATGGGTGGCTGGTGGCGCTGATGCAGCTGGAGTATGAGTGAGCGAGGGGGGAGGAGAGGAAGGAGGTGGCAGGCAATACATCAAACGCTCCATGATGAGAAGCGTGCTGGGCAGCCTATCCTCACCCCCTCCTCCTTCCCGGAGGTCATTCTGGGCCTGAGAAATAACAACCACAGGGAGCAGCACATCCACGTCCTAATTGTCTGTCGCTGCAGTCCATTGGTCAAGAAAAACGCAACTTAATCAGCTTGTCTAACTCAGAGGCGGCCGGGATGAAGACGGAGGCGCTGGAGGCTTTCAGAGCCTCCGCAACAAAGGCACGACCAGCAGAACGTGATACTATGAAAGCTACGTTTCTGTTAAAGCTCAACGGAAACATGGTCAAGTGATAAATGTTGGAGATCAGTGCAGAACGTACAGTAGTAATAAGGAATAATAATAGTAATCTCCAACGCTGGAGGAACACGGCGCCTTCTATAAACCTTCTAATGAACCAGGCCATGAAAAAAGGGTCAAATGAGTTGTTAAAGTGGATTAAAACGTTTTTACCGTGTGATGTTTTCAAGGTGATTTTGTTTGCGCGTGACTCACTTCCTGCTGATTCGCTAAGTGTCGAACGGCAGCAAGGATGAACTGATGAGCTGACCTTTGATCCTTGGTCATCAGTTCTGGAAAAGAAGATTTAGTGATTTACCCAAAAACATTTGAAGCCTCAGGTCGTCTGGGTCTCGTGGTCACTTGCGTCGTCCCGGCTGTGGGTCGTGTGCTAGTTCTGAGCGAACGTCTTTGACTCCCACGTTGGATCTGTATAACGTGAGATTTTAAGGCTGCTCTGAATATTCGGAGCGAGGCTCCGTCGAGGAGATCGTCCCTCCTCTGTTCAGTGTAAAATGCTCTTTTTAGGTTTGGAGGCTTCTTGGATTGTTGACAGAATGAGGTCAGACAAGTGAAACAGCTATAAATATTTCATAGTTTATATTCTGGGCTTAACATGATTCAACATGTTCTTCAGTTCAGAGCAGACTTTGTTGTTGCTTTGTTAGTGAGACAATGTAGATCAAAGGTCAATAATTTCCCTCCTCAGGTTCATGAGGCTTATTTTCGAATGTTCTTCGTTGCCCCAAACCATCAAACACAAATATTCTGCTGCAACACTTCCAACACCTTCCCCAAAAACTCTTCCTGACAGATCTGGCATATTTGGAAAGTTTGGGATCTCCACTAGAATATAAAACAAGTTTCTGTGCAGTGTGAAACTCTCCACATACTGAAGTCGCTTCCGTCTGGAAAACAAGTGACAAAAACTGCCAGAGCAGCGAGAATCCTTCAACCTTGTTGTTTCTGTGTCCTTGCATCGTGAAGTGACTGCTGCGTTCAAGTTCAGGGCAGGTTTCGACTGTTTAATGAGCGCGAGCGCAGTGTTAATGACCACAGGAGAGAATACGGTGAATAGATAAATGTCATTCACGCGTTTTCTCCTTGGGACTTCATCAGCCACGCGACTCGTGGCCATATGAGCTCTGAGCATCACACACGCTGCTCAGGAATGTGATGATGACGCTGAGTCCGGTTCAGTTTCAGGTCTGGTCTTGTTTTGGTGAACGTTTCAGGTTTGACCGAGCTCCGTCCAATGAGATCACCAACATATTTATAGCAACCACAAACAGCCCAACAGCAACTGGACCACGGTGGAGCAGGAAGCAGCCTGGGACCTGCAGTGAGTGAGTGGAGTCCTTCCAGGTGAATCTCCAACGTGTTTGCAGCTGATTCGTGCTGACGACTGCGTTTGCGGAGGCCATAATGCAAATGCGTCTCTGCACAGCTCAGACTTCCAGGTGCCGACTGGTAGCGGCGGCGTACGCGTCGCCGTCGGAGGAGGCGCTGACAGGGAGCTGATTCGCACCCGCCGGCTGCTGCTATAAATGCCCTGGCTAACAGGGCTGTCAGACGTTCTGGGTCAAAGCCTCCAGCAAACGCAGACCTGCTGCTTCTCCGCCGTTGATCCGAGAGGAAGCGCTCCCCTTCACGCTTAGTGGAGGGAGGTCCACGCGGCGGTTTCCAGTTGGTTTTCACCAGGCGCCCATCAGACAGGAATCAGTGCAGAGACGGAAGGAAAGAGCAGCAACAGGAAGCAAGAACAGAAAGACCTGCAGCGATTCAAAGTCAAGACCGTGACTCTCGTGACATTTGAATCATTACTAGTCGGTAAAGCTGGGTTGAGGGTTCGTTCGCTCTGGACTGGCCGTCATGGTTGTGCTGGTGTCTGCGGTCGCGTTGAGCGGAGCCTCGGGTTCTTCTGCAGAACCATGGGTGTAGACGGTTCTTTGAATTCACATCAGCATCATAAATAAGCATGAGGCTCGTGTTTGCAGAGCGGGAGGCCTGATAGCCCGCGTGACCATACGTCTTTGATCTCGGCTTAAAGAGCGCGGCTGAAATCATGATTTGGCAGAATGGAAGCTTCACTCTCAACTCTTTGATCTCCTTTAATTAATGAAAGAATAAAAAGTCACCGTGTCTGAATGGATCAGATCCCGTCAGGGGTCACGCGAAGGCTCATCCTGCTACAGCTGCTTGTGTAACCAACCAGCGTGATGACAGGGATTCGCTGGAAGTGTCGCAGGTGACTCGCTGCTCTGCATAACTGTCTCTCACAGTTTGAATTCATTTGGACTATGTGCCTCCTGACCTCAGCTGAGCCCGACCGCCTCCGCGCAATCCAGAGAAAATGAAAGTGCCCTGAGCTGACTTACAGAGTTCAGGTGTTTATTAAATATTCATAAGGGGCAACAGGCATCGTGTTAGTGAGCCAACGTACGGAGGACACGACACCCGCCGTTCGGCCCGTGTTTCCGGTCCGGCGACCTCAAGCTGCTCACCTACAGCCTGGCGGAGATGATTTGTAGAGCTCAGACACTGACAACGACAGCAGGCAGCTCAAGTGCTGTTTTTCCTCCAGCTGACAGCCGAGCGCTGAGCGGTAATGGACGGTGAAGTGGCCTGTCCGTCTTCACTGCCCTTGGAGCTGATTCCTAGTGCAGCCGCTCTCCTCCAACTATAAAGAGAAACCGAAGCGCAGGTTGCTGCCAGCTTCCATTTTAAAACAATCTGAAAGCGCAGGATTTGGTGACATCTACAAAGCAGACGTGTCAGTCTCTCTTATTGGCTCTCACAGCTCGTCTGTCTCCGGGTTTCATCAGCAGCCCTTGATGAATGCTTGTGCCGGTGGAAGCTGGTGGATACGGGGAATTACTGCTCATCCTGTGGCCGTCACCTCCGCCGGAGCCTTGCAATCACTGCAGCACGTCCATCTGCATGTTTGTCTGAGATAAAACGTAAAACAGGTGGATTTATGAACATTTGGGATTTGATTTTGTCCGGTGCAGCTGTTGAATAACTTCCTGTAACACTTCACCTGCTGCGGATCGTCATCACATTCTGTCCGTTTCAATCCAATCCTCTGGTGATTTCTAACAGACTGTGACAGCAGTCAACACTCGAGGCCCGACCGCGTCCTGGTTCCTCCTCACGGACACGGAGCCGAGCCCGTTCAAGGACCGGCAGCGTCTCAGCGCCATCAGTGTGACCCAGCGTTCGGTGACGACGTTTCTCTGTAATCCACCTTTCAGAGTCACATCGACCAACACAGCTGACCCGTGGTTTGGTTCTGGTGAACTGACTGGACCGTAGCTGGTTCTGTCTCTTATCACAGAGCGTTTCTCTCAGCGTTATGAGTCTTGAACATGAACATGGTTTCAGCCTCCCTGGCGACGCAGCGTCGTCGTGGCGACCAGCTGCTTCACTTCCTGCATTTGCATTTTAATGAAAAGTGATATTTAAAAGCGTCTCCACTCCTCAGTGCTTGAAGAAACGCAGCGACGGAGACGCGTGACCCCGTTAATTGTTTTACGACATTGATTAGCCTCATTATTTAACCTGCTGTTTGTCCCAGAGGCTCTGTTTGTGTTTTAGTGGCTGTTATAAAAGCGGTTCATGCGTCATTTCATGAGATTCAACTCTTTCATCCGCCAGGTGAACGAGCCGACAGCTGACGGGAAGTGGATTCGGCGCCGGTGTGGGCTCTCTGAGACTAACAGCAGATATCAGGCTTTAGAGGACAAGGACAAGAGAGCGAACTCCTGGCAGGGAAGGGAGAAAGCCAGCGATAACGAGGAGGCGTATTTAAATGTCAGACTCCCTCAGGTAACTAACGCCGAGAGATGACCTCCGTTTGCACACGATATAATCCAGCAGAGCGATACGGGATTAGAAACGCACAGTTCGCCAGGCTGCTCTGTCCTGACGCAGACCGCTGAGGCTGTAGAACCTTGGTTCTGTGGTGCTGTCCAGCCCTTGAACTGCCAGGGATCTGTGCAGGTTCTGACAGGTCCAGAGATCCCGAAGCAGCAACGGGAGTCAAACGAGTCCAAGTGGAAGCCAGTGAAGAGACGCCACCTTCACAAAACTGATCACGGACAGAAGAAGTTTGACTGTCTGTCCGTGTGACACGTCAAACCTCCCTGTCAGTGAAGATCTGTCTCTCTGATTTCCTGGCTCGGCCTCATTCTTCACGCTGCCGCGATGCGAGTATGTGACCGTGCGTCTGTGTAGACAACACATTTCCAGAAGTTGGACTAAAGCTTCATTTTGTCTAGAGGTGATTTGTGGTTTGCGTCGGGGCCTGACAGCTGATCAATATCCAAATCATCCCATCAGTTTTTCTATTGACTTCTGTCCAGACAGTGAATTGTCTTCTGAACATTTTAGTCTTTCTTACCGTCTGCTGCGGCGTATGGCCTGGCTATTGGAGTGTCCTCGAATGCAGCACAGGCTCCAGTGTCCTAATAATCATCACTGCTCTGTGTCTGGTGAAAGGCAGCTCTCTCTCTGGTGGTTTCGCTGCAGGTCCAACAGGTTCTGTATCTCCTAGCAACAGAGCAGATGTTGGAGCCGGATGTTTGGCCTCACTGACGCTGCGCTGATTCAAACTGATGAATTGCAGCGTGCGGAGAGGCCAACTGAAGATAAGTGTTCCTCTGAATAGACGGAGAGCAGAGGAAACATAATTAGATGGAGCAGAGATGAAAATAGAAATGCTCATTCAGACAAAGACGCTGAGTGATGGAGAGAGAGGAGGGAGCAGGAAGCACAGGCAGCGAGCTGGTGACGCCTTCACAGGCGTCTGTGCGTTTGGCCGTCTGTTTGGTCGTACGGCAGTGATGAAGCTGCCTCGACTGCTGAAGCATAAAATCAAGGAGGGAGCAGGACAAGGAAGCAGAGCTGGGCAAGCAGGAATTTCACAAATCCTGGAAGTTTGCAGAGGAAGCTGAAGTGAAGCGTGTTAATCCCAGACGCCTCAGCAATTTCCTTTTTTTCGGTCTACATGGTTGGATTCGGTTCTGTCATGGCAGGAGAAAAGCGACGTTCACATCCGGAGCCAGCGATTGGCCTGATGATCCACCGGTGAGAATAAAGATGAAGTGGCTCCTGTCAAATGTAAATGTTAACGGCTCCCTGTCAGCGATGCTTCACGCCGTCCCCTGAAGCTCTGGAGCCGGAGGAGACGGCTGAAAGGACAGCGTACGCTGGTGAATTCATTTCAGCCCTTACACCTGCTGGTCAGGTGTTGGGGGATCATGAGGTCACTCAGGAAGCCCAGAGTCCTGTTCACATCGTGTCATTAAAGCCAATGAAGGACTGGATTATTTCAGTTCCAGTAGTTAGTGCTGCTGTTTTTTCTGCCAATGTGATTAAAAGTCACCTGAAGCTCACTGTCCTGTAACTAAATGTTCTGTCCCTCACAACGAGGCGAGTGGTCGTTTCCACCTCTGCCGTTGGGTGGAACCACGACGGGTGATGAGAAGGGACGTGCTGTGACGCTGTGACCCATTTCCACTAGAACGTATCCTGAAAGCCCAGGCTCTTTCTGGGTTTCTCCCTGTTTTGGAGGATGTCGGCCGTGTCACTGGCATCGCTGGTACAGTGAGACATTTTCAAAAAACTGTTTGCTCACAACAGGCAATCTGGTGAAACATCTGGGAGGGAGGGAGCAGCGGGAACCTCGGCAGCCGGAGAGCCTGGCTACGCGTGTCTACACATCTGAGCCGAGCTTTCATCGGATGAAAGGCAGTTTCCTTCAGCAGCTAAAGATGTGCCCGATGTCCCACTAAGCATATTTCTGATAGAGGTCTGATAAATATTTTATTTTTGCCCTTGTGCTTTAAGGAACAACTCAAAACGCACATTTCTGTCCTGGAGTTAAAGGCAAAGTCTCACCTGACGGCCAGGTTCCAGCTGCTCTGCATTAGCTGCTGCTCAGTGGACGTAGCGTCAAACGAGTCATCGCATCGCAGTCTGCTCTGTGTTTTTCTAGAGAAACTCTTGTTTCTGTCTGCGGTGGTTGTCGCAGTTTGTTGGGCCCCAGGTTGATGCTTCAGCTGCAGTTGAAGCCATTTTAACTGCCGCTTAACGGTGGCGGCTGACCTTAACCTTCTTTAATGTAATCTGTATCAATCAATATAAGATTCATGTGGATTGAGTCGAGAGAGAGGAGTTGCTAAAGCACCAAGGTCCGAGGTCCGAGCTGCTGCGCTGGACGATGAGCGGCAGACGTAGAACCAGAGCTTGAAA